>JAJIBD010000336.1:0-220000 GCA_021461705.1 Cryptotis parvus
AAAAATGTGCAGGGAATATTCCTGGGACTCAGTGCTCAGGAGTCACTCTTGATAATGCTTGGGAGATGTTGGGTAGTGGAAAATGTGGTGGTGGGAATTGAACTGAGGTCAGATGATTGCAAGTCATGCCTTAACTATCTGGAACTTATATCAATTTTGTTGGTTGCTATGTCACTCTATTTTCTATGGTTTCATTAAAATTACAGATTTTTTCCTTAGTAGCCCATTCCAATTCATTCTTTATCTGATATCTCAATTTTAGATTTCTCCAGCAGCTGTCTTTAAGGATTTTCTCTCTTTACATATCTCATGCTTGTGATTTATCATCCACTACATCAGCACTGAATTTTTTCTTTGTATGATAAAATGAACACTTATATCAGTAGTCCATAAAGTCCTTGGAGATGACAATGATAAAATGTGCTTTCACTTCATTGCTTTTAAGAACCCTGTATTTGTTTCAAGTCTCCTCATGGTAGTTCTCATTATTCTATAATATCACACAAGTGATTGGAATAAATGTGAACTTGCTGAAGAGTACCAAATTTCTAGGGAAAAATTTAAACAATATTACATTACCAGTTATAACTTCTACTCCTAAATAGAATAATATAAAATTTTGTATGTTGAGTCACTTTTCGAAAAAAAAATCTTCAATGGACACAGGAATATCCTATCAGGAATGATCTCTGATCACTGTCAACTGTGGCTTCAACAGGCCCCTCTACTCCATTCCCCAGAAAATGAAAGAAATAAAGAACCCCCAAGGCTAGGACCGCGTGGGGGGGAGAGGCCTGGTGGCGGGATGGAGCGGCTACACTTATGACCAAAACCCAAATATGAACTTTTAATTGTTATATCTTTGTAATTGTAAAAATAAAAAATTTAAAAAAATAAAAAAGAAAAAAAGGAAATAAAAAAGAAATTTAAAATAGTAAATATGGGTAGAGATATGGTACAGAAGTTTAAGGTGCTTGTCTTGCATACATAAGACTCCACTTCAATAACTCTAATAACTACATATGGTCCCTCAGGGCTCTAATAATGATCATTCCTGAGTACATGAGCACCATTGCATGTGACCCAAAATGCTCCTTCCCTTAGAAAAAAAGGAAAATCTACACCTAAACTTTAATTCAAATAGATACTCAAAAATGTCTATAGAATAAATCAAAAGTAATGATATATACTTCAGAAAACTATGGTATTTAGTGTTTATTAGATAACTGAACACTATATTTTCATAGTTATGAGCTACAAAAATAATAACAAAATAGCTAATACTAAATTTGCTCACAATGTGCCAAGAAATGCTGTAATACATGCTAACTCATTTGAATATTACACATATTACACATATCTTAAGAAAGTATGTTATCTTAAAACATTTTTTTTTTTGCTTTTTGGGTCACACCGGCAATGCTCAGGAGTTACTCCTGGCTCTGCACTCAGGAATTACTCCTGGCGGTGCTCAGGGCACCATATGGGATGCCGGAGATCGAACTCAGGCCGTCATAGGCCGACCGTGTGCAAGGCAAATGCCCTACCCACTGGGCTATGGCTCCGGCCCCCATTATGTTAAAATATTTTAAAGAGGAGAAAACTAAAATTAGATATCAAAACATAAAAATATGTTTCCACTGATAATTTCATCTGTATTTCTAGCAACTGTAAACAGTGAATTGGAACTTTGCACATAGTTTTCCCCACAAGTTACAAATTTTATGACTTAACATAAGAAACTTACGCATTATAATCACAAATTTCTTGCCATACATATCTCACCTTTTATATATTTTTATGAGAAAGAAAATTGCATATGAAGTTGTCTGGCAGATAAGTCCTAAACTCAGTATCTCCCAAAAACCAAGCAACAGATCTAACGCTCATAAAGTCATTAGTTAGGATACTGGAGTTGATGACAAAGGAAATAAGACATCACAGAAGTATTTTGTAAGCTCTGAGAAAGATTCTAATGTTTTTTTTTGCTTTTTTGGGGTCATTCCTGGAAATGCACAGGGGTTACACCTGGCTTTCCACTCAGGAATTATTACTGGCAGTGCTCGAGGGACCATATGGGATGATGAGGAATGAATCCTGGTTGACCTCATGCAAGGCAAACCCTCCCCTCTGTACTATTTATTGCTCTGGCCCCTGTACAATTTTAAAGTTTCAGGTAGATTCTTTCTTTATAAATGAAGTCCTGGAATACAGACTTTCAGTTATCAGTAAAGTCACTTTTTGTTCTTTGAAATACAGAACTTGTAATCATGTGTAGAAGATGAATGGCAAAAGGAAACATAAACAGCTGCTGCACTGCAGGTAAAATGAAATTACTTTAGACAGCGTGGCCAAAAGAAGCCCCAAAAGGCTAGATGGCAAGACACAGTGTCAGCTTCCATAAGAAGTCACTTTTAATGGATGCAAAGAAGCTGGGGCAGAGCAGTGGCAGACAGAACACAGCCCTTAGCCATCAGAGAACCAGGCAGTTCATCCTGTGTAAATCTTGGAGAGAGTGGAATTTAAAAAAAAAAAAAAAGAATCTAAGTCCTAGTATAACAACTGTGCAAAATCAGTCTCCATTCATTTGTATGCAGCTGGAAACAATTGCCTGTCATTCTTTTCTGGTCTTCTTAACCGCCCTTGCACATACTGATAGCAACCTTATCTACACGTTATTCTATTTGAAAACAAAGACTGTAGTATGAATATTAATTCCTCTACTCTTAATTCCTTTCTTTGGACTTAAAAAATTCTGAAAGTTAGCAATATTTTTCAGCAGGTGCCCAAAGATAATGAAGTCACTCAATCTGAGTGATGTAAAAAGATATGTTAGTGTTGATTATAGAGTTTAATGGCAGAGAAGAGTCACCATTGGAGAAAGAATATAAATTGTATGTGTAATTATCTTAAGATGGCAGCTACATTAAACCCACAGTGAATGATGGTGTCTCAGTTTACCTAAAGGTATTCTTGTGCCTGGATGAACATACCTGAGCGGATTTACAAAAGACTCACAGACATAGGACAGAGCTGCTACTGGCTCTCCCTGTGCCCAGCCACTCACGAGGCGCCCAGGAGGGGATAGTGAGTTCTAGCCCTGGTTCGCCACCCCAGCAGAGCCTTGCAACAAGCCAGATGACCCCCACTCCATGAGGGTCTCCATTCTCCACATCCGGACTACCCTCTCGTCAGAACTCCACCCAGCAGACCAGCCTATCACAGCCCGGCTCATGGAGATCCACCCTGCTGCAGTAGTTTTTAAATCCTGCTCAGGTATGCTGATCCAGGGCTCATAGACATGGGGCAGAGCTGCTACTGGCTCTCCCTGTGCCCAGCCGCTCACGAGGTGCCCAGGAGGGATGGTGGGTTCTATGGCCCGCCAACCCAGCAGAGCCTCGCAACAAGCCAGATGATCCCCCACTCCATAAGGGCCTCCATTTTCCACATCCGGACTTCCCTCTTGTCAGAACTCCACCCAGCAGACCAGCCTATCACAGCCCAGCTCGCACCGCTGCAAGCGGCTGCGCGGTTTATCAATAAATGCTGGATTTAGAGATGAATACAAGATTATGCTACCCGCATGGCAGAGCCTGGCAAGCTACCCGTGTCGTATTTGATATGCCAAATACCAGTAACAATTTTAGACCTCATTCCCATGACCTGAGAATGGCTTAAGGCTCTTTATGTTCCTGGAGCAAGCAAATGCCCTTGGGCTCTACTAGCATGAGACAGGGACATATGGAGATGTTACTGGTGCCCACTTGAGTCAATCGATGATGAATGGGAAGACAGTGACAGTGACAGTGATTGTTGTGCCTGAGAACAAATTATAAAAATTAACTTGTTTCTATGCAAATACAAAATGACATTCTAAAAGACTATTTCTCCATTTCTCCTTGAACTTGGAAATAACATCTCTGTTCAATTTAAGCCTTTGTAGTAAAAAAAAGACTAAATTGTGAATGACTATGACTGATGAGAATCTGCTTGATTTTTCAAAACATAAAAGAGAGGAGATGACTCTGCTACAGAAAAAAAAATCAGGCTGATAGTTAAGTTACCAGTAGTGGTGCACATATATTCAATACCATCTACTTGCTCTGTGACAAATTTTATGAGAGGAGAAAACAAAATTAAATGATCTGGGTAATGTGATAATAATGTCTATTCATTTTCTGACTTTTTGTCTTCAATGGGAAATGTCTTCATTTATATGATAAAGACCATCCCTTCTTTGAGACAAGTGTTTGGGCAATTCTCTGCTTAAGTGCTTTTAACTCCTGATTTATTGGCAATTGGACAAAATTATATTTTCAATTGTACTTAGGCTCTTTATAGTCATTGTAGGATGGATTGTCTTCAAAACAAATAAAACATTAGTTGAAGTAGCAAAGAATGGTCTATGTTAATAGAAAAGGTCTTGTTCTTTATAAATGTAATAAATACATTAGCAATGAGAGGAAATACAAAAGTTTTGAATGACTTGTGGTGCAGTGGTTTACCCAAAATTCCATGGAATGCCAGATGAAAATGGCATCTGCAGAACAGGGCCTGAGAGGCAATAGTAGGCTTTATTCTGACACATGCTGGCAGCTCAGCATCACTGCTGAGGAAGTGAGGGCTTCAGCAAGCTAAAGGAATTTGTTGTTTTTACTGATTTTTTTAAAATCTCCATCATCTGGCTTTGTAACTTTCTTTTCCCAAAGTTGATAATGTAATCAATTTTTTTTCATTTTCTAAGCACTTCAAAATATATGTCTTAATATTTTCTTAATTATTAAGGACTTTTTGAAATATAAAATATGCTTGAATGAAAATATACATCAATTGAGAACATTTTTTCATAAATTATGACCTAAGACTTATTAATGACTATATCAATTATAATAAAATGAAAGGGAATACATTCTATCCTATTTATTATCCCAACATATCAAAAGAGTTAAAAATAAAACTGTGACGTTTCAGTTTCACATCAGCTGGAAAGATTACCAAATGGCAGTTATAGAAAGAGGTTTTTCACATCAAGAGAATCACTACTCTTCTATCACTTGTCTTCCCATTGTTCATTGATTTGCTCTAGCAGGCACCAGTAACATATCCGTATGTCCTGTTGTCCTGTCGTGTGCTAGTGTAGCCCAAAGGCATCTGCTCACTCCAGGAATACATAAAGCCTCAAACTATTCCTGCAGGTCGTGGGAATAAGGTCTATAATTGTTACTGGGTTTTGGCACATCAAATACGACATGGGTAGCTTGCCAGGCTCTGCTGTGCGGGTGGCATACTCTCAGGAGTAGGCTCTCATCTTGTGCATTTATTGATGAACCACAATGGGGAGAGATTGGCTTTTTATCTTAGGTGGAGCTCTAATGAGCTGTGGACTCTGTATGTTGAAAATGGTGGCCCTCATGGTGTGGGGGTTCCTCTGGCTTCTTGCTAGGCTCTATTGGGATGGCGGGCCAGGGTTAGAACTTGCCTATTGGCTTTTCTCTTGGGTGGAGCTCTGACAAGCTCTTCCCTCCCTGTGCTCAGCTGATCACATGAGGCACCTGGGAGGGAAGGCAAGTTCTAGCCCTGGCCCGCCATCCCAATAGAGTCTCACAAGAAGTCAGAGGAACAACCACACCACGAGGACTGTCATTTTCAACATCCAGCCTCCACAGCTTGTCATAACAAGAGAATACAGGTTGAAAACTGCAATTGGTAAATACATGGACTATTATTGAACTGATATTTTCATTTGAATTATTACTGAGTTTCTCTTTTATTCCAAAGTATCCCACAAAACCTTAATCATATTTTTGCCTATACTTTCCAAAATTACAGGAAAACATGTTTATGGGAACCTGGGTTCTCACATTTTTTGCATTTTTTTTGCTGCCTTTTCATTCCTCTCATGCTTTTTGGTGACACTGAAACTTGAATAATATCTTTCTTTTGATTAGAGTTTGCATTACACTGAAGTTATAAAATAATTTTCTTAGTATAGGAATAAAAAAGCTGATCTAATTCTAAGATGCAGCCTCTTAGTAGGTTTCCTACTTAGATACTACAGAAATACAAATTTAGAGTATATCTTATAGTTGAAGTGCTACTTAAGCTAAAGTCTTGACTAATTCTATACATATTGATAGACATCTAGAAATTAAAATCCATTTTTCCTTAGGAGAGATCATATGTACTCTTGAACAAAACTGCTTTTTACAAAATTTCCTTAGATTATCAATTATAAATATGGAAAGTTTTATTAGATAGTCCTTATCTGTATTGTCTGAAAGAATTCTGGTTTGGGTTTTTTTTTTTTTTTTTTTTTTTTTTTTTTTTGGGTCACACCTGGCGATGCTCAGGAATTACTCCTGGCAGTGCTCAGGGGACCATATGGGATGACGGGATTGAACCCAGGCCAGCACAGGCCGGCCGCGTGCAAGGCAAATGCCCTACCCGCTGGGCTATCGCTCCGGCCCCTGGTTTGGGTTTTTTGCTGCTTTGTTTTTGCTTTTTTGAGTTACATCCAGCAGTGCTCCAGGATTACTTCTGTCTCTGCACTCAGGAATTACTCCTGGAGATGCTCAGGGGACCACATGGAATGCCAGGGGGTCACACCCTGGTTAACTGTGTGCAAGGCAAACAAATGCTATATTGATTATCCTATCAATTCGAAATTTTGGAAGAATTCTAATCCATCAAAAATCTTGATCAATATCACTGGAATCTAAAACTTACTTTTTGCCTCCAAAAACTAAACAAAGAAAATACATTTTAATTAATATTATGGCATCATACAATGCTTCACACATCAGCATTTTTTCTTAAAGTCCAGAATATCATTATAATATTGAGATATTTGGTGCCACATAACCAACAAATAAATTCCTTACATATGATCTACACTGGTTTGATACCCAGCAACATATATAGTTCAATCCTGCTAGGAGCAATCCCTGAGCACAGATCCTGGAGGTATGCTGAATAGACCCAAAAATGAGATAGAGAGAAAGAGTGAGAGACAGAGAAAGAGTGAGAGAGATTGAGGAGATGAAAAGAGAAAGACTCTTTACCAAACAATTGATAAAAATTATTTTTATATTTTTATATGAGAGGAGTAAAAAGAAGCCAAGAATACAATATATAGTGACAGTTTAATCTTCCTTTATTCCCAAATTAATTCAGTAAAAAAATTAACTACGATAAAGATTTTGCTTTAAGTTCTGTTTGAAATCAGTAATAGTATTTGTTCATTTTAAAGTTCCTCAAAATCATTTATAGTAACTCTTAGTTTAAGTGGTTTTATTACCTTTGTGACCACCCTCAACTCCTTATGTGAAGGAAACACTTGACTACTTCTCAATGCTTTCAGATATGTAGTGTTGAAAATTCTCTTTGCTGCTGGTAAATTTAGCCACTGAGCAGTAAAATAACTCGGGATATACATGCATACAGACATACAGACACATATATGTATACAAATTTTACTCCCATTATTTTTCTATCATTTAAAATTTCTCATCTTAATTTTTAACTACCTGTTTATATTTTAAAGACAATTTAAAATTCTATTTCCTCCACTAATGCTGGTTTTACAGCTCAAGGGTTTCGGAGTAGGCAGCAGGCCACAGTAGTTCTTGTACTCTTTCTACCACTAACACATTCAGGGACATGGTCTAAGGACTCCAGAATTGAATATAGGACTGACAGAAGGAATATTTTTGTAGTCCACAGATCCTTGTTTTCTATCAAAGAGCAGTAACAGCCATTGTATTTAATCACAGCCAGAGACATTAAATGCCTTGACAACAGACAGGACTTTTATCTACATTTTTGGGTAGACAAAAGAGGAACCCAGAAGGAACCACATGCTATTACCATGAGCTGGTTGATTTAGGGTCCCTGATATAGAATATTTATGATAGTATTTCCCCCTTTGAATCTAAAAATGAAAAAAATTGTTCAATTTATTATATCTTTAACATATCTTATTTGTCACTAAATTGTATTCTCTCACTAACATCTGTATGAAACTCCACTCATAAATCTTGTCTATGTATCTAGGCTAGTTATTTACTTGCTACTTTCTCTTTCTCTTTCCTTCCTTCCTTCCTTCTTCCTCCCTTCCTTCCTTCCTCCCTCCCTCCTTCCCTTCCTTCCTTCCTTCCTTCCTTCCTTCCTTCCTTCCTTCCTTCCTTCCTTCCTTCCTTCCTTCCTTCCTTCCTTCCTTCCTTCCTTCCTTCCTTCCTTCCCTTCCTTCCTTCCTTCCTTCCTTCCTTTCCTTTTTACGCAGGGATGAAGTCCAGTAAGATCTAGGTCTTCCTCATTTGTATTGGGAGCTGCTGGCCAGGGCCCCTGACAGCTAGGTAACACTTAACCAATAGGTTATACATGCTCAGAGCATAGGGAATATCCTATGGCACTCACAAGTTTCTGTCATGGATAAATTGACTTAGAAAATGCATTAGCAATTGTGTACAGTACTTTGTACATGATACTTTTTTGTAATTAGTGACAGTCGTTTTTGCCTTATACAGCTAATATGTTTTCCATGTCATTTGAGAACATTCAATACTGTTAAAGAGGAAAATATATCAGAAAAGATACAAAATATTGACTGGCAAATAAAATACTATTTTATTTACTTGTTACTTGCTACTATTTACTTGCTTCTTTATGAAAGAAAGAAAGAAAGAAAGAAAGAAAGAAAGAAAGAAAGAAAGAAAGAAAGAAAGAGAAAGAAAGAAAGAAAAGAAAGAAAGAAAAGAAAGAAAGAAAGAAAGAAAGAAAGAAAGAAAGAAAGAAAGAAAGAAAAGAAAGAAAGAAAGAAGGAAGGAAGAAGGAAGGAGGAAGGAAGGAAGGAAGGAAGGAAGGAAGGAAGGAAGGAAGGAAGGGAAGGAAGGAAGGAAGGAAGGAAGGGAAGGAAGGAAGGAAAAAGAAAGAAAGAAAGAAAGAAAGAAAGACACCCATGCAGCACTTGATTTATTGGACACAGTTTAAACCTTTCATACAATATTTGGGCTGAGGGGGTACAAGCACACATCACAGGGCAATTGCAAGCTCCTGGACCATTGTAACAGGGGAACAAATGACAATCACAGATTTAGCATTTGCAAGATAATATTAGCAAGGTAACAATCATTGATTTACATATTCCTGTGATCAGAGGTCAGACAACCAGGTACATTCTGCCTCACCTTAGCTCGGATATGCACAGATGTTTTGGGTGTAATCATATGGACAGGGCCCATTTCTGGGTCATGCCTTTAGGGTCTTGTGACAGGAAAATGCTGAACCCTAAGTCTAGCAGCTCAGAGCCCAACACCTAGCTATCTTATTTTGGATGTGATCTAAATCTTTGGCATCATAGGTCATAAAGACACTGCTTGAAAAACTAGTCTTTAGGAAGTAAATTGCTTGTTTGTTTTGCCTAGAAAAGAAAGCAATTAATAAGCAAGACTAAGGACATCTCACAAAAACATAATCTTGCTCCAGGTTCTGCATAGAATACTTAATGAATTTATAATTGCTTTAATATATTCCTTGACTTAATAAGTACCCCACTCTCTTTCTTTCTGTAATTAAGATAATACTTAACTGCATATATCTAGTTAATTTTTCCCTAGGTTTTATTATTTTGTATGATTATTCACATAAGGAATCTCTTTAAACTTTATATTTTTAACTTCTTGTTTCTGGGTCAACCAAAATATATTAATGGGAATTCAAAATGAAGGTCTCTAATAGCCTTTGCCATCTTCTGAGAAATTCTCATGTGACATATTCTTGGGATTTGAACTCCCATAATTAGTTACAACAGTATGCTTAGAATGACAACTTGAGAATAATGGTGCTTTTCTGCAATGAAATGTGCAATCAGTATGGAATTCTTTTTACACAATATTTTCATTACTGTATAAATCATCATATAAAATTTTAACAGTATAGATACTCATATAAACTTAAATTAAAAGGATCAGTAAAACTGTTCTGAGAAAAATAAAAAAATTTCATTATATTGGACAAGAATAATGGGTCAATAAACATTTTTACTGATTTATAAAAAAAAGCAATTGCTTATTTATTGATAGTTTTTTCTAAGCTTCCTTTCAACATAGCTCTTCTGGGAAAATACTGGGAAGTTGATCCATCATTGACTTTGGCAACACATAACACAGTTACTGGATGCATGACAATCCAGATAATTTCAAAAGCATAAACTATAACTTTGTTATAAATTAGTCTTGTTTTGGAAGCTGTTTTAAGTTTTTTAGAAATATAAAACACCATGAGTGCACTGGTGCAGGATTTATTAAGTGACAATTACATGCTTGAAAAATTAAGCTCAATTATTAATTTGGAAAACATTTTGAAGACAACTTTAATTTCCTAAGAATGTATCACTTAGCTAAAATATATTTAGTTTCTTTCAAATACTTCCTATATTTTCTCAAAGATGTTAACATATCCATATCTAAATTACATTATAAAATCCCATGCAATTTTTATATATACGTACATATCTAAAACTACTATTTCATGCAGCTAGTTTTGAGATAGTATGGATTAGAGTAATGATTCCAAGAAAATTATAAACCACACTTGATGCACTGAATGCTTGAAGGTCAAAATTTCACAACTTTGAGAATACATCCAATAGTTTTTAAGGACCAAAGGATCTTATGACATAAAATAATTTAATTATCCTGGTCAACAGTGGATTGGATTTTCTTCACAGTTGCTCACTCTGCTATGGAAAATTTTGATGGGAGATGGTTTTAGGTAGGTAGTTTGTCAGACTTGAGTAAATGGATGAGGCTTAGCTGGAATTGCTGTGGTTCACCTGGATTCGGGTCACAGACAACGAACACTGGAGTTGTGTCTGAGAGAGAGAGAGCATGTAACACACTTGCCTTATACTTAGTTGATATGGGTTGGACTCTCAGCACTGTCTATGGTTCCCCAAGCCTTTGTGATCACAAAGCCAGGAGAATGCCTTGATGGCATCCAAACCACAAACCAAAAATGAAACAATCCTGAGGTGTCAGATCTCAAGGACTCAGCAAAAACCCCATGACCTCAACAGGGTTCCTCTGAGCTACAGTGCCTCCAGAGGTGGTTAAAACACCTGTCAACTCACTCAAGTGAAAGAAGGAATCCGGGCTCCGATCTCCGTCGCTGTTCCAGAGTCAGGGACGCTGTCTCGTTTGCCAAGGCATCGAAAATCAGATGGGCTGGAAATGCAATGTGATTTGGAGATGACCGCTGGACTAGAGCCATTATTGACTGGATCCCATGGGATGTCAAAAGATCATGTGGCCGCCACCTACAAGATGGTCAGACTTCTTCGTCAAGACCCTGAATTTTTTGAGGCTCTGAACGTTTTGAGGCTCTTCATATTCCTGAAGCAACCAGATGCCATTGGGCTACACTGGCACGTGATAGGGTCAAATGGAAATGTTACTGGAGCCCGCTCAAACAAATAGATGAATAACGGGATGTCAAGTGATCAAGTGATCACCTTTAATTCCCCCCTGACCCCACAAAGTAGTGGGAAACTGAAAAACAATGGGAACATCCCAAACCAGGAAACAAAAGACAGTCAAGTAAAAATGACAGTCACGCAAAAACCTCTGGGGACATTCTGCAGGGCCCTGTCTCCAGGCAGCCTGCTCTATAAGTTTTCGTTACTTTTTAGAGTTTGTGGGTGAGATTTGACTTCAGTGCCCAGGCCCTATTCTTGGTTCTATGTTCGAAAAGTGACCCTGACAGTGCTTAGGAAACCTTAATTGGTACCAGTTGGACTAGGACTTTCGAGGCCAAAATAAACGCTTTAACCCCTATTAATCTGTCCAATCCCCTTTCAATTTCCAACAAAGTTTCTGTCACTTAGTCACATCCTGAGTCTCCTTCTCATAAGATGTGAACCTATGACTCAACACAATGTCATCACTCTGCCCTGTAACACCATAACTTTAGAGCTCACAAGTAAAAAAGAAAACTTTGTTTTCAGGTTCCTGATTTCATAGAAAATTCCTGAATTTAGGAGTCACAAATAAAAATCATTGAAAGTTATTTACAAAGTTCATGTTAAGCTGTTCTCTCATTTTTCATTTGTGATCAACTTATATCATTTGTAAACTAAACTGCTTTCAAATAGTTCCAAATAATATTTTAAAACAAAATAAAAATTAAATATCTATGCTTTTCTAGCCCTCACTTGGTCTGAAACACAGGGCCCTGGGCTTTGGGGTTGCTTAGCACAACCAGCAACTCTGGAAATTAATGGTTGTAGGTCTTGTGCATTCTCTCTCTCTCTCTCTCTCTCTCTCTCTCTCTCTCTCTCTATCTATCTATCTATCTATCTCTCTGTATGTCTCACTCGTCTCTGTCTCTGTCTCTGTTTCTCTCTCTCTCTCTCTGTGTGTGTGTTTCTGTCTCTCTGTCTCTCTCTCAAATTTTGTATTTGAGGCCACATCCAGTGGTGCCCAGGGTTGACTCATGGCTCTATGCTCCTGCATCACTCCAGGGAACTACTTACGGTGCTGTAGAGAGTACCAGAATCTGCATATTCAAGGTAAACTCTTTACCAGATGTATTCTGGCCCTCAGTATTTTCTCCTGGAAGCCACTAAATCATCTTCCCACATTCAAATACATGTACTTTTGGGAAATGATGAAAAGAAAGTCTAATTACATAGAATGACAATATTGGTTAAGATTTAACTAAAAACTATAATTTGCCAAATTGGGTTTCAATAAAGTTTAATTGTACAGTAAGTGAAGAGGGCACCATAAATATAAACATTTTATATGCTCAGAATAAACAGATGAATATGACCTTCATAAAAAATGAGAATTGGGCCAGAGCAATAGTCCAGTGGGTAGGGTGTTTGCCTTGCACATGGCTAGATTCTACCAGCCGGGTTCAATCCCGGCATCCCATATGGTCCCCGAGAACTTCCAGGAGTAACTCCTGAGTGCAGAGCCAGGAGAAACCCCTGAGCATTGCCGGTGTGACCCAAAAAGCCAAAAAAATGAAAATTGTTTGTTATTATTAGGAGAAAAAAAAAGAAAAGTAAACTATAATAAGTATTTTAGCTTTTCTCTGTATTTTATATCCTTTAAACATCATCTGTTTTTTATAATTTTTTTTTATTTTTACAATTACAAAGATATACAATTAAAAAGTTCATATTTGGGTTTTGGTCATACAGTGTTGCAGCACCCATCCTGCCACCAGTGCCCATCTCCCACCACCAACGTCCCGGTTCCCTCCCCCTTTCCCCAGCCCTGCTCCATGGCAGGTTCGTTATTTCTTTCCATTTCTCTCTCTTTCTCTTTTCCTTCCCCTCGAGACTATGGATTACAGAACATACATTAAAGGGTTGTCATGTGTATCTTTTTGCCTCTATTTAAAGCTCCGTTCTAGGTTGGCATTAGTACCCTCAACAATTAAACATCATCTGTTTATTAACTGTTAAAAATAAGAAGTGGCCTTCGTTGTCCCTTCTAACCTTTTTCAGCCTGAAGTCTATATTATCTGATACTAATATGGCCACACCAGCCTTTTTGGAGGAGTTGTTTGCATGGAGAATGGTCTTCCAACCTTTGACTCTGAGTCTCTGTTTGTTCTGATTATTCAGATGTGTTTCTTGTAGACAGCAGAATGTTGGGTTCAATTTTTTAATCCATTTTGTCACTCTGTGTCTCTTAATTGGTGCATTTAGACCATTGACATTGAGAGAGATTATTGTCATTGGATTTTGTGCCATCTTTCTTTTTTGTGTTTGTTGTGCTTATGGGTTTGGTCGCATTACAGTAGTCCCTTCAGTCCTTCTTTTTAAAGTTGGTTTTGAGTCCATGAATTTCCCGAGTTGTTGCTTATCCATGAAGTTGTGTACCTTTCCTTCATATCTGAATGTGATCCTGGCTGGATAAAGAATTCTTGGTGAAGCCTGCAGTTCATTGAGCCTTTTCGCAATATCCCACCATTGTTTTCGGGCTCGGAGTGTTTCATCAGAGAAGTCTGCCGTAAATCTTAGAGATGTTCCTTTGTATGTGATTTCCTTCTTTGATCTTGCTGCTTTCAGTATTCTATCCCTATCTATAGTTTTTGTCATTTTTATTAAGATGTGTCTTGGAGTATTCTTGTTGGGGTTTCTTTTAGCTGGTATCCTCACGGGCCTCTTGGATCTTGAGGCAAGCATTCTTTAGTTCCGGGAACTTTTCAGCAATTATGGCTTTGACAGTTTCTTCTTCATCAGGGTTTTCTTCTTGCCCTTCTGGGACCCCAATGATCCGTATGTTGTTTCTTCTGGCTTCATCCCGATTATGATTATCTCTAGTTGTCTGTTCGGTAATTGTGAGCCTTTATTCTATCTTCTGGTGTTGTGTAGAGAATCTTTGGAACTCGTCTTCGAGATCACTAATTCTTTCTTCAGTAGCTATTATTCTGCTATGATGGCCTTCCACTGTGTTTTTTTATTTCATTTACCTCATTTTTAATATAAGTCATTTCCCTTTGCATTTTCCTCACTTCTTCTATCATGCCCTCTTGTATTTTATTGATTTTGCATTCCATTGCTTCTTTGAATTCCTTTTGAATCCTTAACAGTTCTTTCCAAAATTCTTTTTCAGAGAGGTTATACAACTCATTGGTATTGCTAGACTCATCTGGCCCAGTGATTTCACTCACACAACTTGATGTAGTTTTGCGTTGCTTTACATTATGACTATTGTAGGTTGCAAATGTGAGTTCTTGGGTGACTAGATAGTACAGTTAGTAGGTGTCTTGTCTGTTTGCAGAGTTTGGGTGGGTGGCAATGATATAGGAACCAAGGTTCACTGGTACCTCATGCAAGGTAGGTAGTGAGAGGGTGGCGTGGGCGCTAAGCGCATCCGCGCGGTTTTGAGTTTTGGGATGTTCCCAGAAGCGCAGGGCCTAAGGGGTTGGTCGGGTTGAAACCAAGGCAGTTTGCCTTGGTTCCCATTGATGGAGTTTCCGCTCTTCCCTGGGGCAGCTTGGGGTCAGCGGAGACGCAAGAATCACACACACACACACCTGTGGGGAGTGGAGGCGTTTCCCAGAAGCGAAGGACCCAAGGGTCGGTCGGGTTGAAACCAAGGCAGTTTGCCATGGGGAGAAGAAATGAACAGAAACTTCAGCAAGGAAGAAATTCGAATGGCCAAAAAACATATGAAAAAATGCTCATCATCACTAATCATCAGAGAGACGCAAATCAAAACAACAATGAGATACCACTTTACACCACAGAGACTGGCACATATTCAAAAGAGCAAGAACAACAAGTGCTGGCATGGATGTGGGGAAAAGGGAACACTCATCCATTGTTGGTGGGAATGCCCGCTGGTACAGCTTTTCTGGAAAACAATATGGACTTTCCTCCAAAGACTAGAAATTGAACTCCCATTTGACCCAGCCATACCACTCCTGGGAATTTACTCTGGAAAACCAAAAATACGCAGCGGAAACACCATCCCTACTTTTATGTTCATAGCAGCATTATTCACAATAGCCAGAATCTGGAAGCAACCAGAGTGCCCGAAAATCGATGACTGGATAAAGAAGCTTTGGTACATCTACACAATGGAATACTATGCAGCTGTTAGGAAAAATGAAGTCATAAAATTTGCCTATAAATGGATGGACATGGAGAAGATTATGTTGAGCGAAATTAGCCAGAAGGAGAGAGACAGATATAGAATGACTGCATTTATTTGCATGGCATAAATATATATATACATATTATGATACCAATATCCAAGGTCAAGTGAAACATATATCAGGAGGTCTTGTCAAAAGTGGAAATTATCACAAACGTGTGGGAGTCAGAGATTAGGTAAGACAGAAAATGGAACAGTGGGGTAATAATTGTCGAGGGAACTAATGCCAACCTAGAACTGAGCATTAAATAGAGGCAAAAAGATACACATGCCAACCTCTTAATGTATGTTCTGTAATCCATAGTCTGGAAGGGGAAGGAAAAGAGAAAGAGAGAGAAAGGGAAAGAAATAAAGAACCTGCCATGGAGGGGGCTGGGGAAGGGGGGAGGGAACCGGGGACGTTGGTGGTGGGAGATGGGCACTGGTGGAGGGACGGGTGCTGGAACACTGTATGACCAAAACCCAAATATGAACTTTTTAATTGTATATCTTTTTATTTGTATATCTCACGGTGGTATAATAAAATACTTAAAAAATAAGAAACTGCCGTGCAACTTTTCAAAATGTCAATGAATTGAAGGCAAACATTAGATGATCCAGAAAAAAAATATAATTTGAATTCCTATGAGTTCTACAATTTTTTTCTCACCAATTTAAACCGAAGTTTGCTAACCAAATATACATCATGTCAGCTATCTTTGGACACAACTATTAAGTTATCCTTTTCAAAAAGAATATTTGTTTCTTTTTGTGTCACACCTGGTGATGTTCAGGTGTTACTCCTGACTCTGAACTCAAGAATTATCCCTGGTGCTACACGGGGGACCATATGGGATGCCAAAGATAGAACCTGGATTGGCCAGAAGCAAAGCAAATGCCCAATCCGCTATACAATCATTCTGGCCCTCAAAATAATTTTAAGCAAAACCCATGTTCAATTTTATTTCTATATGTAAATATTAAATTAATAAAACTATATTGCTATGCATTTTCTTTTCAGCAAAAAAAGGAAAAATTAAAATACCTAATAAGTGGCTGGTGCGATAGCCCAGCGGGTAGGGTGTTTGCCTTGCACGCGGCCAGCCTGTGCCAGCCTGGGTTCAATCCCCGGCATCCCATATGGTCCCCGAGCACCGCCAGGAGTAATTCCTGAGTGCAGAGCCTGGAGTAACCCCTGAGAGCTGCCGGGCGTGACCCAAAAAGCAAAAAAAATAAATAAATAAATAAAAATAAATAAAATACCTAATAAAAGTTAAAAATTAACACTGAATAAGGAAAAAAGAGGAAAATAAATAAAATCTCTTTGAACAGAATTTTTGATAATGGTTATTGAATATTTAAATAATGTTTGGGGGGCAGGAGGCAATAATCAATGGTGCAAAGGATTTACTCCTAGTCCTTTGCTCAGTGATCAGTCCTCGTGGTGTTCAAGGACCATATGTATTGCTGAGCTTTAAGCCAGGTTAAGTCAAATACAATGGAAATGCCTGTACCTGCATACTACATTTCTAGTCCACAGATGAAACATTTTAAAGGTGATTGAGGATAGTAGGACAGCATGAGGAAGTGACATATCATAGACTGATATTTTAATGCACACTATTAGGAAAATATATTTAATTTTTTAACATTTATTATACCACCATGAAGTATATCATTACAAAGATGTTCATGTTTGGGTTTCTATCATACAGTGTTCCAGCACCCATCCCTCCACCAGTGCCCATTTACCACCACTGATGTCCGCAAACCTCTACCCCTCCACTAGCCTGCCTTTATGGCAGGGTTTTTTTTTATCTCTTTTTTCTCTCTCTCTCTCTCTCTCTCTCTCTCTCATTCTTCCTTAATTAATCTTTTAAAAATAAAATTCATATATATTCACTATATATAATTTTTTTTACCTAAAATTAATTATTAAAAGGTAAACATACATACAGACCAGCCTATCACAGCCTGGCTCATCGAGATCCACCCTGCTGCAGTCTTTTTTTAATCTGGCCCAGGTATGCTGATCCAGAGACAGACATGGGGCAGAGCTGCTACTTGCTTTCCCTGTGCCCAGCCGCTCACAAGGTGCCCAGGAGGGATGGCGGGTTCTAGCCCTGGCCCGCCACCCCAGCAGAGCCTTGCAACAAGCCAGACGACACCCCACTCCATGAGGGCCTCCATCTTCCACATCCGGACTTCCCTCTTGTCAGAACTCCACCCAGCAGACCAGTCTATCACAGCTCGGCTCATGCAGCCACTTGCAGTGGCGCGGTTCATCAATAAATGCTGGACTTAGAGATGACTACAAGAGTATGCTACCTGCATGGCAGAGCCTGGCAAGCTACCCGTGTTGTATTTGATATGCCAAATACCAGTAACAATTATAGACCTCATTCCGGAATGGATTGAGGCTCTTTATGTTCCTGGAGCAAGCAAATGCCCTTGGGCTCTACTAGCATAAGACAGGACATATGAAGATGTTACTGGGGCCCCTTCGAGCAAATCGATGATGAATGGGAAAATAGCGATAGTGATAGTGAAACATACAAAATTACTAAGCACAAGCACATGTGTGTATGCGTCTATGTGGTTTTTTAAAATTTTTTATTATACCACAGTGAGACATACAATTACAAAGGTGTTCATAATTGGTTCTTGGTAATACAGTATTCCAGCACCCATCCCTCCACCAGTGCCCCATTTCCACCACCAATGAACCCCACCCCCTCCCACTCACCCCCAGGCTGCCTAAATAGCAGGTAGCCCTGTTTCCTCTCTCTCTGTCTCTCTCTCTGTCTCTGCATCTCTCTCCCTCTTCTTTTACACATTGTGGCTAGCCCTGCAGATATTTAGAGTTTATCACTTAAGTCTCTTTGTTTATATTCAATGGTGAGTTTTAACCTGCCATTACTATTTCTCACATTTAACAAAATACTGGTATCTCTTTATACCCTATTAATGAATGCAGTCATTCTATATCTGTCCTTTTCTTTCTGACTAATTTCACTCAGCATGATAGTCTCCATGTCCATCCATTTGCAGGTAAATTTCATAATTTCATCTTTTCTGACAGCTGCATAGTATTACATAGTGTAGCTGTACCACAGTTTCTTTAGCCAGTCCTCTGTTCTCAGGCATTTAGGTTGTTTCCAGATTCTAGCAATAGTGAATAGCAGAGATGAATAAAGAAGTACAGACAGTGTTTCTGCTATGTGATTTTCGGTCTCTCAGGTATATTCCCAGGAGCGCTATTGCTGGATCACATGGGAGCTCAATGTCTAGTTTTCTGAGGAATGCCCATATTGTTTTCCAAAAGGGCTGGATCTGTCGGCACTCCAACCAACAGTGGATGAGAGTCCCTTTTTTCCCCCACATCCACTCCAGCACCAGTTGTTGCTGTTTTGGATGTGTGCCAATCTCTGTTTTGTGAGATGGTACCTCATTGTTGTTTTGATTTGCATCTCCCTGATGATTAAAGATGAAGAGCACTTTTTCATATGCCTTTTGGCCATTCGAATTTCTTCTTTTTGGAAGCTTCTGTTCATTTCTTCTCCCCATTTTTGATGGGGTTGGCTGTTTTTTTTCTTGTGGAAGTCTAGCAGTGACTGATATATCCTGGATATTAACCCCTTGTCAGATGGGTATTGGGTGAATATCCTTTCCTACTCTGTAGATTGTCTTTGTATCTTGGTCACCGTTTATTTTGAGGTACAGAAGCTTTTCAATTTTATATAATTCCATTTGTTTATCTTTGCTTCCATTTGCTTGGTCAGTGGTGTGTCCTCTTTAAAGATACTTTTAGTTTTGATGTCATAGAGCATTTCTCCTATGTTTTCTTCGATGTACCTTATAGGTTCATGTCTGATGTTGAGATCTATAATCCACTTTGATCTGACTTTTGTGCATGGTGTTAGAAGGAGGTCTAGGGGCTGGAGGCGATAGCCCAGCAGTAGGGTGTTTGCCTTGCACGCCGCCGGCCTGTGCCGGCCTGGATTCAATCCCCGGCATCCCATATGGTCCCCTGAGCACAGCCAGAGGGTAATTCCTGAGTGCAGAGCCAGGAGTAACCCCTGAGCACTGCCATTGTGACCCAAAAAGCAAAAAAAAAAGAAGGATATCTAAGTTCATTTTTTACACGTAGCTGCCCAGTTTTCCCAGCACCATTTGTTGAAGAGGCTTTCTTTGCTCCACTTAATATTTTTTGCTCCTTTATCGAAGATTAAGTGGTTGTATATTTGAGAGTGTGTTTCAGGATATTCAGTTCTATTCCATAGGTCTACGGGTCTGTCTCTATACCAATACCACACTGTCTTAATTACAACTGCTCTGTAGTAGAGCTTGAGGTTGGGGAAAGTGATACCTCCCATCTTCTTTTTCCCAAGGATTGCTTTAGCTATTCGTGGGGGTTTATTATTCCATACAAATTTCAGGAGTGTTTGTTCAATTTCTTTAAAGAACATCATGGGTATCTTTATAGGAACCACATTGAATCTGTATAAAGCTCTAGGGAGTATTACCATTTTGATAATGTTAATTCTTCCAATCCATGATCAGGGAATGTGTCTCCATTTCCACCATTTCCACAGGTCTTCTTTTATTTCCTGAAGTAACGTTTTGTAGTTTTTTTGTAGAGATCCTTTACATACTTTGTCAATCTGATTCCTAGGTATTTGATTTTCTGCGGCGCAATTGTGAATGGGATAGTTTCTTTAATGTATCATTCTTCTCTTTCATTGTTTGCATATAGGAAGACCATTGACTTTTGGGTATTGATTTTGTACACTGCCACTCTACTATAGGAATGTATTATTTCTAGGAGCCTCTTCGTAGAGTTTCAGGATTTCTAGGTAAAACATCATGTCATCTGCAAATAGTGATAACTTGGCTTCTTCCCTTCCTATCCGCATGCCCTTAATGTCTTTTTCTTCACTGATTGCTATGGCAAGTACTTCCAGTACTATGTTGAATAGAAGTGGTGAGAGTGGGCAGCCTTGTCTTGTGGCTGATCTTAAGGTGAAGGCTTTCAGTTTTTCCCCATTGAAAATGATGCTTGCTGTGGGCTTGTAGTAGATGGCCTGGATTATCTTGAGGAAGGTTCCTTCAATCCTCATTTTATGCAGAGCTTTTATGATGAACTGGTGTTGAATCTTGTCAAATGCCTTCTCTGCATCTATTGATATGATCATATGGTTTTTATTTTTCTTTTTGTTGATATATGTATTATGTTGATTGACTTGCGGATGTTGAACCATCCTTGCATTCCCTGGATGAATACCACTTGGTCATGGTGTATAATCTTTTTGATGACTCTTTGGATTCTATTTGCTAGTATTTTGTTGAATACCTTAGCATCTGTATTCATCAGGGATATTGGTCTGTAGTTTTCCATTTTTGTGACATCTCTGTCTGCTTTGGGTATCAGGGTAATATGTGCCTCGTAAAAGCTATTTGGGAGTGTTTCTGTTTCTTCAATATCCCGGAAGGGCTTAAAAAGAATTGGGAGTAGGTCCTCTTTAAAGGTTTTGTAGAATTTACTGGTGAATCCATCTGGACCTGGGCTTTTGTGTTTGGGGAGACTTTTTGGTTACCGATTCTATCTCCTTGATGGAGATAGGTTTGTTGAGGTATTCCAAATTTTCTTGTTGCAGACTTGGGAGGCTATAGGAATTCAGGAATTTGTCCATTTCTACTAGGTTCTCTTGTTCGTGGCATACAGGCTCTCATAGTAATCTCTGATGATCTTTTGAATTTCTGTGGTTTCTGTTGTGATGTCCCCTTTTTCATTTCTGATTCTATTTATTTGAGTTCTCTCTTTTCCTTTTTCTTACAAGTCTTGCAAGTGGTTTGTCAATCTTGTTTATTTTTTCAAAGAACCAGCTTTTTGGTTTCGTTGATCTTCTGGATTGTTTTTTGACATTCCATCTCATTGATTTCTGCTCTAAGTTTTATTATTTCTTTTTTTTCTGCTTGGGTTGGACTCCTTTTGTTGATCACTCTCTAAGTTCTTAAGTTGTGAGCTTGTTTGTGATGGCCTTTTCTTCTTTTCTGATGAATGCCTGAGAGCTATGAACTTGCACTTAACACTGCTTTCGCTGTATCCCACAAGTTCTGGTAATTCATGTCTTCAGTCTCCTTTATTTCCAGGAATCATGGATTTCCTCTTTGATTTCTTTTATGGCTTGTTGGTTGTTCAGCGGTGAGCTGTTTAATTTCCAGGTACTTGGTATTGGTCTCTGTTTTTGTGTAAGATTAACTTCTATTTTCAGTGCATCATTGTCTGATAAAATAGTTGGCACAATTTCTATCTTCTTGATTTTATGGAGGTATGATTTATGGCTCAACATGTGATCTATTTTTGAGTATGTTCCATATGCACTAGAGAAGAAAGCGTATTCAGCTTTTTGGGGATGAAATGCCCTGTATATATCTACCAGCCCTCTTTCTTCCATCTCTCTTCTTTTAGGGCCAGTATTTCCTTGGTAAGTTTCAATCTTGGCGATCTATCCAGGGTTGATAGAGCAGTGTTGAAGTCTCGAACTACAATTGTGTTGCTGTCAATATCTTCTTTGTAGTCTATTAGTAGTTGTTTTAGGTATTTTGCTGACCACTCCTTGGGTGTATATATGTTTAGTAGCGTGATTTCTTCCTGATATATGCATCCCTTGACTATTAAGAAGTGACCTTCACTGTCCCTTCTGACCTTCTTTAGCCTGAAGTCTATGTTTCCGGGTACCAGTATGGCTACCTCATCTCTTTTGAATGGGTTGTTTGAGTGAAGGATTGTTTTCCAGCCTTTTATTTTGAGCCTGTCTTTGCTCTGATTGTTCAGGTGTTTCTTGAAGGCAGCAGAATGTCGGATTCAATTTTTTGATCCATTTTACCACTCTGTGTCTCTTAACTGGTGCATTTAGACCATTGACATTGAGAGAGATTACTGTCATGAGATTTTGTGCCATCTTTCTATATAGGTTGGTTGTTCTTTTGGATTATGTCTCATCTTATAGTAGATCTTTCAGTCCTTCTTTTAAGGTTGGTTTTGATTTTACAAAGTTCCTAAGCTGTTGTTTATCCAAGACGTTGTATTTCTGTCCTTCAAATCTGAGTGAGAGTTTAGCTGGATAAAGAATTCTTGCTGAGGCATTCATTTCATTAAGTTTTTTTTTACTATATCCCACCACTGCCTTCGGGCTTTGAGGGTGTCTTCTAAGAAGTCTACTGAAAGTTGAATGGATGTTCCTTTGTATACAATTTCCTTCTTTGATCTTGCTGCCTGAATAATTATGTCTCTGTCTATGGCATCCATTACTTTGACTAGGATGCGTCTTGGGATCTTTCTATCGTGGTCTCTTCTTGCTGGTACACGTCGGGCTTCTTGGATGTGGATGCCTTCATCCTTTAACTCAGGGAACTTTCCAGCCAGGATGTTTTTAACTGTTTTAATTTACTTGGGGTTACTTTCCTGTCCCTCTGGGACTCCGATGATTCTTATATTTTTCTGTCTGGCTTCATCCCATTGTTCTCTGTTCTGTTGCTGATCCATTTTCCGGTCTTTTTCCATCTTATGTAGTGCTCTGAGTGCTTTCTGGAGCTTATCTTCAGTCTCACTGATTCTCTGTTCTGCTGCTGTCATCCTACTGTTGAGAGCCCCTATTGTGTTTTTCATTTCATCTACTGAGTTTTTAAGCGATATTTCTATTTGCATGGTTCTCATTTCTGCTCTCATTTCTTCCCGTAATTTATTGACTGCCCTTTCAACTACTTCCTTTATGTTCTCCTTTATTTTATTGGACATCTGCTCCATTTTTCCATTGAGCTCCCTAAACATCCTACCAATTTCTTCTCTAAATTCATTGTCAGAGACATCATGCACATCTGCATTCTTTTTTGAGTTTTCAGGGTTGATTCCTTCATCTTTTCTTTGAACTCCGGGATCTGCGTTGTTTCCCCATGGTGTTGCGGTGTTCAGGGATAGATTCCTGTAGTGTACTTTTTCTTTTTTCTTGAGGTTATTACCTTCCCTTGGTGTTGAATTTCCTAGTTTTTGTATTAATAAGCAGCTGTGTGAGCGGCCTCTCGCCCAGCCAGCCACACACCCCAGGGAGAATACCTGAGGCAGAGACAGCCGGTGAGAGAGTTCAAAATGTCTGTTTACTTTTGCTTCTGCTCGGACTTCTGGGGGGTTGTAGTTCCACCTTCTACCGAGGCCTGGGGCTCTACCACGACCCCAGGTGCCTGCCTTGCCAGCCGCACACCCCAGGGAGAATACCTGAGGCTGCATCTATGTGTTTGTGTGAGTGTAATCTCCTTATCACTGTATCACTGTCTTCCCGTTAATCATCCATCTGCTCGAGTGGGCCCCAGTAACATCTCCATATGTCCTGTCTCATGCTAGCAGAGCCCAAAGTCATTTGCTTGCTCCAGGAACATAAAGCGCCTCAATCTATTCCGAATGAGGTCTATAATTGTTACTGGTATTTGGCATATCAAATACAACACGGGTAGCTTGCCAGGCCCTGCCGTGCAGGTAGCATACTCTTGTAGTCATTTCTAAGTCAAGCATTTATTTATGAACCTTCACTGCCACTTGCGGCTCGCGAGCCAGGCTGTGATAGGCTGGTCTGCTGGCTGGAGTTCTGATGAGAGGGAAGTCCGGATGTGGAAAATGGAGGCCCTCATGGAGTGTGGGGGTCGTCTGGCTTGTTGAAAGGCTCTGCTGGGGTGGCAGGCCAGGGCTAGAACCCACCATCCCTCCTGGGCACGTCGTGAGCAGCTGGGCACAGGGACAGCAAGTAGCAGCTCTGCGAGTCTCCTTAAAGGTAGAAATAATTACTAAAAAATTCTATTACCAAAAAACATTATATTGCTTAAGCATTAAATAGATTATTTTGTTTTCAGGTCTCACCCTTTGGTGCTCAGGGTTTACTCCTGGCTCTGTGCTCAGGGATTACTTCTGCAGTACTCAAGAGATCATAGCTTGTACAACTCTGAGAACAGTACACAAGGGTACTGCTTTAGCAATATACTATCCTCTGATCCAATAAACATTAAAAATAAATTTATATTTCTATATGATTCAGTGAAAACAATGCTAGATATTTGCTGGAAAGATATAAAAATACTAGTTCAAAAAAGATATTTGGGGTTGGGAATACAGTGCACAGTTTAAGGCATTTGTTTGTACACTGGCAGATATCACTAAGATTCTGGCACCACATATGATCACACACACACACACACACACACACACACACACACTTCACATACCATCAGGACTGATATGGAGTGACCAAAGGGCCAGGAGTTAGGTCTGATCATAAATGGATTTGTCCCAGTACTCCTTCAAATTATATAAAAATATATTTGCGCCTATAATCATAGCATAACTATTCACAACAGATAAAAAAATGCAATCTACGCAAAAAGTAGCTCTGGGACAAAAGGGATAATACAGAGGTTAAGGCATGTACTTTTGCATGTGGTTCATCTAGTTCTATCCTTGAAACCATATATGTTCTATGAGCACTGAAGACATGATTCTTTAGCACAGAGGCATAAAAAAAAATCCTAAACACCACTAAGCATGCTCTCCCCAATTAAATAAAAAATGAGAAAACATTAAACCTCTTGACATAAGAAATTTTAAGAAAAAACAACCTAGAAATTAAAAAATATTTTCATAGTCATGGTAAATTTACCAAGTTTTAAATACCGAAAAGGAAACAACATAATTTTATCTCGTAAAAAATGTTGGACTAGACACTTTTTAGTTTTTCTCTATGAACACATATGTATTTGAAAATGTGTATTTTAAAACCAAAAAAATATGTTGAATAAATTGTATTTATTCAATTGAAGCAATTTTCAATGCAAACTGATAATTTTAGAATCATTTTCACAACCTTTTCTAAAATTGACAAATCATCAAATCATATTTTTTTTGCCTATCCTTATTTGTTTGATATTTGGCTTCTTCTGATGACTATTTAATTACATCATGTTCTGAATCTCATTTTAACACTGTATCTGCACATATTTTTATAAGTAAAGCTCCTTAAAGTGGCAATTACTGGCTCAAAATCAATGACATCATAAATATTGAGAATTTTCATATTAGCATTTTCTAAGCAGGTGGAATAGACTATATTTAGATCAGAAACAAGATCAAATTACTCTGTTTCTACTCAAAAATTTGCAAGACTGAGAAGCTGAATAATGATCTGTGTTTCAAAGGACAAGGTTACCATTTAATGAACACATACAAGGAATAAATATTAGAGGGAAGACAAAAAAGGAAAATGCAGAAAAATAAGGACACCATTCTAATAAGGGATAGAGTAAGAAACAGACAATTACTATGGTTGGCAGACAATGTCCAAAGTTTGTGAGATCCACTAAAAACTAAATTTAAAATCAAAATAATTTTTTAGAAACTTTATAATTATTTTCATATCAAATAAATTTGATATGTCTTTCGACGTTAGAAATTAATTACATTTTTATAAGTGTAGTGTAGTATTTATGAGACCATAAGAAAAAGGCAGATCTTAGATAATCATAAAATTTTCCATTTATAAAATGTCATGTTTTATAATATTATGCCCATTACACGAACTGACTACTAGAGCAAACTCTTTATTTTATAACTTTTAATTAGTTTTGAAACCTTAATGTTTGAATCTTGTTTAAAAAAAATAAAAGTCATGTGTTATCTTCCCTTTAGTCACAAATCCTTTATCTAATGTGCTGCTGTTGTCCCAAACTCATTAATTCTATTGTTCTCCTTGTTGTTAGTGTTCATTACTTTGCTCATTTGAAATCAGAAAAGGTTAGAAAGGTTGAAAACTTTTTTTGTTTAAATGCGTGTCCTGAAAATAAACAGCCTATGAGATAAAGCTGAACACCTGAGCATTTGATGTATTACATCTTAGTAGTATCTGACAACCTTTACTCCCTGGTGAAGCTATTTTTTTTCTAATAATTTAGTCTCAGTCTATTAAAAGACAATTATAGATAATGCACACAGGCAAGTGGTGAAGGATGCCCGAGCAGCTTTTGTACAGAGGTTATCAAAACACTATTCGCCAAAAGCATTTTTGCATTGATTCTTTAAAAATTATTTCAGAAACAGACAATTATAGAGATTTTTAAAGGAACAAGAGCAACAAAAATGATGAAAAGAATTTCTTCTTGCTGCTTTTATAATACATTTTTAAAATGATAACGTAAAGTTATTCCTGCCTTACTTATCATATAAAAGTGTTTATTTCTCATACTGTTGTGTGTGTACAGTTTTGAAGTATGAATGGATTTGAGGACAATAATGTGATTTTCTGCTTGTCCAGCTGATCCTGTCACAGATCACTTGGTAGGTCTAACCATTTCCCTTCTAAGTGAGAAGGAAATAGATGTAGGCAAATATTAGGTCAAACAAGGCTTTTTCCCTATGCTCAAACAAAGGAGGATAGCCATAAGTGGAACTGCTCATGTCATCTAATAGAGGACTCTTTTAATCACTACAAATACCCAAAACCCTACCTTTTTAGGCCTCTTATAAAGATGCTTCCTTCTTGGTGTGCCCAGTACAAAATCAAACCCTGACATGGTTGTCTGTTTCATTAGCATGTTGAATCTCCAGGCCCGAGTGTTATTTTTCACTATTAAAGTGAGAACAAAGATTCACTGAGGAGTCAGCTCCGGACTCTCTCTCTCTCTCTCTCTCTCTCTCTCTCTCTCTCTCTCCAGGAACACTCTCCTTACCCTCCACCAGCATGTATCCCTGAAATACACTGCTTAGTGTGAAGCAGAGCTTCGGTCTTTTCTTTCAAGAGTAAACAAGATAATGGGCACGGGAGAGATCAAATAGTCTGCTCTTAAGGTTACCCTTAACCAGCAGTTTGGGGGGAAAAAGTTTTCTCCAAGACCTCAGCAGGCTATAATCCTTCACTTTAGATCACCCCAGGATTGCTGAAATACACAGCATGAGGAGGGCAATAGTCACTGCTGATTGCTTAGCCTGTTGTATAAATGGCATTCTGCAGCAAATAAAGAAAAATGGAGACATTCCAAGCATATTCAGTAGAAAAAATATTGTGGTTTTAAGTCTGGGACCTCTAGTCTGTAAAGGATTTTAAAAACATTAATGATCACTCCAAATAGAAGTAACTATGTGTAGAATGTGAGAAATTCATTTAAAGTTCCAAATGTCATTTCTGTTTGGTGACAGATATATATGAGGTATTGCTGTTCTCTTTGCTAGTCAATTAGAAAGTTAAAGTGACCACAACTAACGTTTTCTGATTTCTATGAATATAAGATCTATCCATAGTCTCTTTCTCTCTTGCTCTCTCTCGAGTTCAGAAAAATCAGAGACTTCATTTCCTAATTTGTTTATTATATTTAAATCACAATCCTATTAGAAGCGAAGTTCTTGTAACAGTTGTGGCACAATTTCAAGGGCACTTTTTATGTCATAAACATGACTTATGGTATCATTGCAGGCAGAGTTGATGGGAATTAGAAGAGCTGGACTCTTACCCCTTCTCTCTTTTAAAAAATGAACTGGACATAGAAAAATCTTTCTAACAGGGGGAAAACATCAAATTACTTTTAAGTTCATAAGAGTAGCAATGGGAAGAATAAAAACAGAATGTGGTATCATAGGGTAGAAGGATATTTGACTACAACATCAATTAGTTTTGTTAAATTACATAAATTCTCTATATGTTTGCCTGCTAATCTATGAAATAAAAGGAGTGAGCAAAAATACTCCCTAAAGCTTGGCTTATAAAATTTATCAGTGAAACTGCTTAGAAAGCATAAGGATTGAACTGTTAGTATGAATCTGCATAGTCTCCACCTCGTTCCCTACTTACACCCAAAATATATGTGGACAAACACTTGTTAAAAAATCTTTATGGCAATGTCATTCATTGATATAAAGCTACTAGTCCCTGCTTCTAACTTACAATCTCTCACACACAGTTATCTAGGGCCTGTGCAATAGGACTGCAGGTAGGGCATTTGCCTTGCACACAGCGGACACAGGTTTGAGCTCCAGAAGGCTATTAAAATGGATGATTCTAAGAATTACAATATTTTCCAAAGACTTCATCTGAGAGATTTAAGACTTTATTTTGGGAGCTAATAAATCATCTGGTCTTAGAAATGTAGGATTAGATAAACAAATTATTCCCTTACTCTTTATATATATTCTAAAAATGATGATATTTGAAATAAAATTACGAGGAAGGTTATATTGTTAGTGCATTTGGTAGAGTTATTTTTGGGAATGAATTAGAGTTTGTATCTGATGAAGGGAGAGAAGGAAACATGAAAAATTTCTTCCATACATACAGTGATTGATGGTTTTATAAGACCTATTTGGGTTTGTGTGAATAAACTCTGAATCTGTGAACTTAGAGTGATAAAATTCTGAGATAGGTCTGGTCTCCTCTTGACACATTTTCCTCATACCACATATGTCTGTAACGTCCATTCTGAAGAAATTGGTACAAACTTTACCAGACCTGACTTCTCCAGGCATACACCTACTAAGAAGTGGTTATTTTATATCCACATGTCAGAAAAAGGAGGCTAAATTACTAACAAATAATATGTCTATAAATTGGTAGCAGTTCTATGATAACTTTGTGTTTCTCATTATATTTTCAAACCATTAAAAGATAAAGAAACTCTGAACTAACAAAACATCTCATTGAGTACCCTGAGGAAGATCCACTTGAATCTATAATGATAATGAAATACACAAAAAATCTCTCAAAATCTAAATCTCTTAAGGTGTTGGGAACTACTCTACTTTATAATAAACCAAATAGCAAATTAAAGATTATTAATGTTCAACTATAGTTTCTTGAAAATTCAACTCAGAATAAACTAATTTGATATGGGTATTAAATCTATGAATGTTTAACATATTTAAAATTTGATTCATTTTAAATTTTGCAAGAGAACAGATCTTTAAAATTATTCTTATATATATTGCTGATGCATGTTATAATTATTTCATTTTTTAAATACAGCTATCATAAAACCAGATGTTTTAAATCAAATCCTATTGTTTATAATGGAATGACTTTATTTTAGTATGGGGTTTTAAGTAATTATGTAAGATTTTATGCGATTAGCTATAATTTACTATATGTGATTGCTGATATGATTGGTCATCATCTTCCTTTTCTTGTTAGTGCTTTACTTATCTGTGTTGCTGTATTTTTTCTTTTCTGATCTTTCCCTCCACTGACTTGATACTATCTTTGATTTCCCTTACTCTATAATACTTGTGTGGCAGGAGTGATTTGACAGAACTTTGGAATATTTTCCTTCTCAAACTTGAAAGCAGTGCTTTATGCCTAATGATTTCTCATTTTCACATTCCATTTTGTTTGTATGCTTTCATTTCTTTTTGTGTTGGTGAAGGGGCATTTGTCTTTGTTATTCAATACTCTAAAGTTTTTAGGGTTTAATTGGAATTCCTAATTTTTACTATAATTTGTCTGGTTGGGGCATTTTTCCATTTTTCCTTTTCAGTTCAAAATATGCTCTTTCAGAATACTTATCAACCCTCCCCTATAGATACGGGTAAAAAATTTCTGTTTTGTTACATACCATTAGTTCTAAGATCCCAGTACAGAAGCTTTCATTTAGCATTTCAACTAGCCTATCACATTTACTTATTAATTAATTTATTTATTTATTCATTCATTCATTTATTTATCAATGTATTTATTTATTTGTTTATTCATTCCTTCATTCATTCATTCATTTGTTTGTTTGTTTGTTTGGGTGTGTTAAGGGCAACACTGGGCAAGACTAAGGGTATACTCCTGGCTCTATGCTTAGGGATCACTCCTGAAGATGCAAGGAGGACTATATGCAGAACCAGGGATCTGACCAGGGTGGGTCAAGTGCAAGGCAAGTTCCCCAACCTATGTTAGGCCCATTAAGTTCACTTTTTTAGTAAATATGAACAGTCATGGCTTTGTTCAATAGCATCTGGGTATATTACAAACTCATTTTATTCATATGCTTTTAAGTACTCTCATTTGTGAGTTTGATGCTTCTGTTCTCGGCATTTATTTTGCCTAAGTGCTTGATGAAATTATCATTGCACCTAAAGGTTCTCATATATTTCCAAGTAAGAAAGTTTGACTCTTATAGTAGGTCTAGAATTTGTTTGAACCAATTCTAACAGCCTCTCCTTTTCTCCAAATAGGATCTTATCATTCGTTTCCATTAAGAAATTGCTGTCTATGTGAGTAAAGGATATATGCGCTGTACTGTTTCTCTGGTCCTGGAATCTATAGACATTAAATTAACCCAAGGGAAAATACATCATCAAAGTCAAATGCCTAATGAATATTGCTACAGGAAAGAACTGTCTTGCTTGGAGGTTGTGGGCAGTTGAGGAAATAAGATTTCTCTTATATTTTACTTACTGTTTCTATACTTGTAGTACCTCAGAATTATTTTACCTTAATTCTTATGGTTTAAGTTATGCATTATTTTTACTTCATCAACTATAATCAGCCGCTTGCGCGCGTTCATCAATAAATGCTGGGTTTTGAGATGACTACAAGAGTATGCTACCCGCACGGCAGAGCCTGGCAAGCTACCCATGTCGTATTTGATATGCCAGATCCCAGTAACAATTATAGACCTCATTCCCATGACCTGATGGAATGGTTTGAGGCTCTTTATGTTCCTGGAGCAAACAGGTGCCCTTGGGCTCTACTTGCATGAGACAGGTCATATGGAGATGTTACTGGTGCCCGCTCAAGCAAATCGATGATGAATGGGAAGACAGTGATATAGTGAACTATAATCAGATTGCTTTCCTTTACTCAGAAACCAAAGCATATGATCCATTTCTATATTACCTATCCAAAAGTTTAACAATGTTTCTATGCCAAAGTCTTTAAGCATAAAAAGAAGACAGAAATAATTTCTCTATAACAGAACTGATTTGAATTTATAACATGAGTCTTATTCATCAAAGTATATTTCCTTCAGACTTTCCACACTGTTAACAAATGATCACCTAATTGTCAGCATTCACATCCATACTGCTCACCCTAGGAGCTATAATTTCTTCCATGAGAATAATAGTTGGTTCCAAACAGAGACAGAGAAGAAACGAAATACAAGGCAGATTTTTATCAAAACTTCCTAGCCTGTTTTGCCTACATCTTCATTTCCTTTTTTGAACTGATATTTTCTTTACAAAATACCTGATTGAAACAAAAAATAATATGCAAAAGGTAAATGAACTCTTAAGTATTATAATTCACTAATGAAACCAATATGTTAACAAAAACTAAAAAATTCACCACTTTCCAGGTCATTTTGCTCTTTTGCTCTACAAGTTTTATGTCTCTTATAAGAATACAACTTTTGTGCTCAACAATTCTTTGCTTTTATTTTAGTCATTTCTGTATATAATGTCAAATGTCATATACCTATTCTGTGCTATTAAAATGGATGTTGCCTAAGGTATCTTTTGAATCTGACTTATTACATAATAGCATGGATCTAAAATTGATCCATGATATTGAATCTATGATGCAGTTCAATGTACTGGTTCAGATGTAAATATTTTTATCATTACACAGTCACTGATTTATTTTCCCATGAAAGAACACTCAGTTACTGAGATTTTTGGCACTTATTGTGCTATTTTGAATACTCCTCAATACATGACTTTGAGTATTGATGCTTCAGATTCTCTTGGCATGTGTATTAGAAAATCAATAGCAATAACTAAGTTTTAATAATTCACAATAGAAGAAAAATAATAAGTACAAAAGCACAAACCTGGAATCAAAAGCAGAGTGCATACTTTATATGCAGGTGGCCTAGGGCTATACCTCCAGCACTACACAAATGAAAGTTTATTTGTGTGTATTGGGTGTGTGTGTATTATATAATTTTATATACTTATATAATGTTATATATGAATTCTATATAATATATAAATTTTATATGTAAAATAGATACATGTATATATAATATATATTTTATATATTTATATAATTTTACTTTAAAAATAAGTAAAATTATATAAATATATGTTGAGTACAGAGCCAAGAATAGCCCGGAACACCACCATGCATGGTCCCAAACTTTATATCTATTAAAAAACTGTTAATACTGCCTGTTAGTGCTACAGGGTTTGAGGGAGTACCAAATACTCCTCAAAGTATTTGACCCTCCCACTAAACCAGCGGACCATTTGTTCAGACATCACCTCAAGTGGTTCCAGGCCTCCTGAACACCCTTTACAGGTCCCACCTTCTCCACCCTTCAAAAAATTCACATATAGATCAATGTACATCAATAGAATTTGAATTCCTGGCAGTCCTTTTCTGAGTAATGCACATGAGATAACTGGAGTGGGGCAAGGGATAGTAGAGATACTGGCTGCTCAGACACTCTCACAGTAGGTTGCTCTTGAGCATCCATGAGATGTTCCCGGAGTCCAGAATACTGATTTTCCTGGAAAAAAGTAGGTTATTCCTTGGACACAGACAGAGCAGCTTCCATGATCTAGCCCAGGATGTTAGAGGTCTGCTGGTAGTTTTTCTCTTACTCCCAGAGACAATCTACCCTCACTTCTGTCCCTTGAAAGAGTCTTTTGGCCTAGACTGTGCTCAGGATTAACTTGTTCTCACAGGAAACAAAATTTTAGGGGGCAGAGTGATAGTGAAGAGGGCACTTGCCTTGGGCATGGTTGATCAAAGTTCAATTCCTTGAATTGAACCCACTTAAACCCAAGAGTTACTCTAGTAACCCGAGTAATCCCTGTGCAGAACTGGGAATAACCCCTGATCTCTGCTGGGTTCGGCCCAAAACAAATGCACACAAACAAATTTTAGTGCAAAAAATTAAGTGTAAGGAAGGCCTGGGAAAGCCTACTTGCATGCACAAGTTGAGGACACAGTTGTGACATTTTGCCACCATCTGCGCCCTAGTGACCAAATACCAGTATGAATTCATTTTTGAAAATTCTCTCTCCACAAAAAGTCAACCCAGAGTGCATTCAATTCAGAATCACTGCACTCAACTCCAAGTTCAGAATCTCTGGGTCAGCTCAACTTTCTTCACCAGTCAGCAGTTAGGAAGCATTGTTCCTCAATCAAGTTAATGCATTAAAGTAAATATAGTGTCCCAGTATAGTATCGTTACAGTGATGAAATAAGTGGCATAAACAATGGAAGTAGATCATTCATTTTGTGGCATGAATTAGCTTGTTTTGTTGTTTGGAGCCACATAAGTAGCACTTTAGTCGATGTTTGGAGGCAACAGAGCCACACTCTTAAAGCAGTGGGGCTATACTTCACTAGATATCAAACTTATAACATTGCACAAAGAAGGCATGTGCTGTATCACTGAACCACATCCCCAGTTCCCCAACTTCCTCTTCTGAGACAAGATTATTTGGTCCTTATCGTCTAATCCCACCATTTATTGGATATGGGAGATTATGTTTTCAGGGAATGAGAATATTTGCAGCTTAATTTCAAATGGCCTATTTGTAGAAGAGTAGTCATATTCCTAGTTAAGCACAAATATTTTGGCAATGCAATTCTCTCAAAAACAGAATATGTTTTCAGGCTGGAAGGATAGTACAATGAGTTACTTTCCTTGTACATAACAATTGGAGTTCAATCTCTAATACAACATGTGATTCCCACCCCCAAATATAGCCAATAGTGATACGTGACAGAAGTAGAAATATGCCTTGAACACAGCCTGGTATGGTTCCAGGCTACATACATAAATATAGAAAAAGTTTCTGGGAAAACTTTATTATGTTCAGATCTATGTGCTAAAAATCACATCAACATACTTTCTAGACATTGTTCTTATTCCTATTATACTTACTTTTTCCTCTTACTTTCTTTATTCCCTGACCTCACTGATCCAAACACACTTATTAGAGTATGTCTTGAGGCTATCTGAAATACTTGGCTTAGGAGGAAATGCAATTGCAGTTTACTTTCCAACCCTAAAGGCCTTGAATTTACGAACTTTTTCTATTGCTTGTAAAGCATCCAATTTCTGCCTAAACTCATCTCTATTTTTTTGTACCTTGCTATAATCTAAAGGAATAGCTGATACATATTGACACTTTAGTTTTGTATAAATGTTTACTCTAGAACTGCAAACTTAGTAGGTATACAGTCTGCTTTCCTAGTTATCAAGGTGACACATTTAGGAAGTATTTCTTCTGACACAAGAGGCATAAAGCTTTCTAATCTGCAATATCTATGCACTTACTACAAGCAGCTTGACTGCCAGAGCATTGGAATTTATTTTCACTTATACAACACTCTAGAATTATATTACTTATCGTTTTCATATTGCACTTAATAGTATAGAGACTGCATTGGAGAGATGGTCCAGGGCTTAAGGCAATTGCCTGGCTTCATGATATTCAATCACTGGCATCCACATATGGCTCCTGGTCACTTGGCAGGAATAATCCTTAGGAAAAAAAACAGAAGCAAGTCCTGAGCATAGCCAGGTGTGGCTCCCCCTGGAGGTGCTCAGAGCTTAGTCCTTGACTCTGTGCTCAGGGGTCACTCCTGGCTGGCTTGGAAGACTATATGGAGCACCAGGGACCAAATCCGGGTTGGTGACGTGCAAAGCCAATGTCTGCCTGCTATATCATTACTACTTTCTTCTTTCTTAATAAAATTGTCACAATCTAGGCATGCACTGGTGTCGGGGTCCCCGACAGTGTCTACCTCCTCTACCTCCGAGGACGCCGGGAGAACAGATGAAAACTCACGAGTCCGGTGCAGTTCCAAAAAATGGCTTTTAATAGTACAAAAGCTCTTCCACAGCAATCCAATATAATGAACAAACTCTAGCACTGGTCCGAACTTAGACCATACAAAAGAGCCTAAGTCTCCCACCAAAGAGAGAGGATCTCACCCAAGATGAGTCCTACCCAGAAGAAGGAGCAAAAGGCCAAAGAGCAAAAAGCCAAAAGCCAAAAGCAAAAGGCTGAGGAGCTAAAAGCCACAGGAGCCAAAAAGCTGAACGCGAAAAGGCCCAAAGTGAAGGGGCCTCAATTCAGTCCCCTTATATACACCAAAGTAATAGATTTGTGACAGGGAGGGTCATGTCAACAAAGAACTCTAAACAGAGTGTAGAAGAGCAGTGCCACACCCTATTGCAGGTATAAACAAAGGTTATGCCAAGGACTAATCCCCTATTATCTCTTATGTAAAACACTGGAGAGAGAGGGGGGCTGGAATAATACATCTTAATTTCATGAGCTTCGTGTAATCTAGATGGTACTCACAAGGTCCTTCTTCTTATTATCTGCACCAGAGTGATTCTGAGTATCTTGTTCTTGTGTACTGAAAGGGTCACACTCACCTGCTTAGAGCAAACTAGTATGATCCTTCCTATAGTCTTCCTATAGTCTCAACGTAGCCAGGGTGGTAGTCTCCTGGTAAATTCTAACTGTCCCACATTGGGTGCAGTGGGTATAAAGAGGAGCTGTGCCCAATCTAGAAAACATAGAAGTCTTAGTAGATGTATAAGTCAGAAGTTATTCAGTCAAGGTGACTTCTGTAACTGCCACAGCCTATAGCAGTGTTTACATAGAAGAGAGGTCTCATTAGAATGAACCTTGCCATACCACTCCTGGGAATCTACTCTGGGAAACCAAAAAATATGCAGCGGAAACACCATCCCTACTTTTATGTTCATAGCAGCATTATTCACAATAGCCAGAATCTGGAAGCAACCAGAGTGCCCGAAAATCGATGACTGGATATAAAAGCTTTGGTACATCTAACAATGGAATACTATGCAGCTGTTAGGAAAAATGAAGTTATAAAATTTGCCTATAAATGGATGGACATGGAGAAGATTATGTTGAGTGAAATTAGCCAGAAGGAGAGAGACAGATACAGAATGACTGCATTTATCCGCATAACATAAATATATATGTACATATTATGATACCAATATCCAAGGTCAAGTGAAACATATATCAGGAGGTCTTGTCAACAGTGGAAATTATCACAAACATGTGGGAGTCAGAGGCTAGGTAAGACAGAAAATGGAACAGTGTGCTAACAATTGTCGAGGGTACTAATGCCAACCTAGAACTGAGCATTAAATAGAGGCAAAAAAGATATACATGACAACCCCTTAATGTATGTTCTGTAATCCATAGTCTGGAGGGAAGGAAAAGAGAAAGAGAGAGAAATGGAAAGAAATAAAGAACCTGCCATGGAGGAGGTCTGGGGGAGGGGGGGGGGAACCGGGGACGTTGGTGGTGGGAGATGGGCACTGGTGGCGGGATGGGTGCTGGAACACTGTATGACCAAACCCAAATATGAACTTTTTTTTTTTTTTTGCTTTTTGGGTCACACCCGGCGATGCTCAGGGGTTTCTCCTGGCTCTGCACTCAGGAATTACTCCTGGCGGTGCTCGGGGGACCATATGGGATGCCGGGGGATCGAACCCGGGCGGCACAGGCCGGCCGCGCGCAAGGCAAACGCCCTACCCGCTGGGCTATCGCTCCGCCCCCAATATGAACTTTTTTAATTGTATATCTTTGTAATTGTAAAAATAAAAAAAAAATTTAAAAAAAAAGAATGAACCTTGGCTTAAATAGATTAAATTGGGAGTGGGCACAACAACAAAACTCTCAGAATAGCTAAACATGTCCTCCAACACTTTACAATTTAGTAATAATCCCTGGCAAATAATCCAATAATAAACACACAAAAATATACAGCACCAGTTAAAATAATATCATGTTTAAAAAAGAAGCAGGAAGCTGCAATCCATAATAATCTACCATGGATAAACCCAAACCATTAGACATTAGAAATTAATCAATCTAAACCATCAGACATTAGAAATTAACCAAATAGCATGTGACTGAATTAATAATTAATGGCATTAAAACGGTTATCATACTGCATCATAGTAGTTCTGAAATCCAAAGAGAAAACTGAATATGTTATTCAGGTAAAGGCTTTAAAAACTACCAAAATTAACTTTATGGATTAAACTAGGAGGCAGGACAGATAGTCCATTGGGTAGGGTGTTTGCCTTGCATGCAGCCGACCCAGGTTCAGTCCAGAGCATCCCATATAGTCCCAGAAAACTGCAGGAGTAATTTATGAGTGAAGAGCAGGGAGTAAACCCTGAGCATTGCCATGTGTGACCCAAAAAAACAGCAAAAAAAAAAATAAAGAATTAAACTACAATTTCAAATATATTTTGAGATACAAAATGTGTTTAAGATCTAATTAGACAAAGCAAAAAGAAGAGCAGTACAGTTAAATCCAAAGGAACAAATATTATCTCAAAAGAAACATGAAAAAATGTATTGAAAACAAAAATCAGATCAATTAACTTTGACAAAATTTATAGTGGTCTATTTATATAAAATGAAAATATCAAAGAAGAGAAGAAATAGGATAGTGGTGAAAAATATCTGAAGACTTTTCCGATGCAATAGTACTGTGTATAGGGCATTGGAGTTGCATGTCATGGACCCAGGCTTGATCTGCTGCACACTGTATGGTTCCCTGAGCTCTGCCAGGAGCGTTTCTGTGCACAGAGTAAGAAAGCCTCCTGGTTTGGCTGCGCTCACACACACACACACACACACACACACACACACACACACATTTGGAAAAAAATATCAACTTACTGTTAAGACACACACTGAATCCCAATCAAAAGAAACAGAAAAAAAATACACCAAATGCATAGTAGAGTTAAATTAATGATTAAAAGGGAAAAATGTTGCAGAAGAAATTAGAGGGAAATAAATCCAAATTACACTGAGGTATAAGTGTTTGCTTCTTTCTCATAAATAGTAAAGTCTAGAAATCAATGCAAAAACAGATTTGGATCTCTAAAAACAAAAATAAAAATCTCCCGACCTAGAATTGTCTTTCCTTTCAAAAAATATCTTTAAAGGACAAATACAGACTTTTTTCAGACATATGCAAATTGAACATGTAAAAATTCAACTTTTCTGAGAATGCTTAACAATTTAATGAATGATCCTTTTAAAACTTCCTGTTAGGTTTTATATTTTTACTGAATTAGTTGGTCTAAATATAATGCAGTTAGTTCTGCAAAAGCATCCTGCTTTTCTTTTGGCACCCAAAAATCTCCATGGGTTATTACTGGCTTTCTGCTCAGCAGTGACCCGTAACAGTGATCTGGGGACCATGTGGTGCTGGGAATTCAAAACAAGCTCATAGGTATCAGTGCCACACACAAAACAAGTGCCTAATCCTCCCATATAATCTCTTTGACTCCCTAAAGCATTTTTTAAACTGAATTCATTTTTAAACTGAATACTTCTTGATTTTACATTTGCAATGTATTTATGTTCCTTTCACATTTTCATTCATTTATTTGACTTTTAATAATTTGAATTTTATAGTGATAGATTTTATTACTTTATAAATTTGAATTTTATTTTTAATATGTATTTTGTACAATCTCCAAATTTACATATAAAATAAATTTACATTTAAATTTTATGTATCTATATATTATATGTTTCAAACATAGTATATACAATTTATCTTTAAGCTATATGAAATGTCATCATATAATACATAAATATCTGTTTTATGGTATCTTCTAATAATAGTCTTTACTTTTAATGTAGAAAATGTGCTAATATTTTACTTCTATAAGATAAAATCCAAATTAGTTTTTCTATAAAACAACTGCTCCACCCAATGAGTAGAAAAATACCCTCTCTATTTCTTTTTAAACATCTTAAAGTACAGAATTCTTCACTTGCTATGGCTTTGATATGCCCAAATTGTAGCTATCTTGTTTTTTGTTAAATAATACCAGATCTCCCACAACATGGTTCAAATTTTAGTTAGCATGGTATATACTGGCCCTGAATAAATGCACATAGCACAATTTTTACTGTGGGTTGTCAATCTAAAAATTGCAATATACATAAAATATGCATACTATTATCAGTAATAAATCATACCACTTTTTCCATGTCTGCTGATTGGTCATAATATATATCATATTCAGTTCAGGTGCACACAGCAAAACATGCAGGTGTGTATGTGGTATCCTGGTGATAAACACATACGGCATTTTAAACGAATGAATAATCCAAAAAGAAATTCCTCAAAATGATGCAAATGAAGTAAAGTAAAGAAAACTGTGGCAGCAGAAGTAAAATTCAAATTGAGCAGAAATGGATTTATACTTAAAATAGCAGACATGAGAATGTTGACATTGCTGCCATTTGAAAAACTAGAAATATACACGCAGAGGAACTTAATGGTACTTAGCTTATCAACAAAAATCAGGACAAGGATGATGCACAAGAGAATATGATATTGGAGGAAAGTAAAAAGAAAAACTTCACATAAGAGAAAATGTACAATTTTCAAGGCACAAGTGATAAAAAGTTGAAAGCTAACATTCAATTCTGATAGTTCGCCAGTGCATAGGAAAAATACAAGCTCCATATCATTGGATATGGTTAATGAGAAGACAGTGTGTTTGTTCTTTTCCAGTGATAAGACTCAGGGCCTCACAAATGGAGGCAGGTACTCCATCACTGAATAACGTTGTTGACAAGATTTTTATAAGAAATTATTATAATCTCAAATGATCAATGTTCCTAGTATATTGAATACTAAATGCTGTTGGAATATCCCTCCCCCCCCCCCCTTATTCATTTGTAATCTATGATGAGAGATTCAATATTCCAGGGAGGAAAAGGCAATGGAACAAACATAACTTCCTCTACTGTCCATAGACTTAATATCAAGTGGAAAGAGAACAATGAATATGTATTAGTAGGTCCCTATATAGAACAAATAGAAGGCTTTCTTTGTGTTTTTAGGCCACACCTGCCAATGCTCAGGGGTTACTCTTTTTCTACACTCATGAATCACTCTGGATGGTGCTCAAGGAACAATATGGGGTGCTGGAGAAGGAACATGAGTTGACCAAGTTTAAGCACATGCTTTACCTTGTGTATTGTCTCTCTGGACCCAGAAATGGCAGGCTTCTTAAATAAAAGTGATGCAGACTTAGATGCAGACTTAACTTTGGGTAGAGATGAGGGCATGAGGATGGGGCCTCCATAGCAGTGCTGACGATTCCTAAGGGCTCCTCATAGCTGTTCTCAGTAGTCATGCAGGAGTTCACTTTGAGAGTGAACTCAAGATGGCTATGATTCTTAGGCCTTGTGCTACCAGGGAACTATCCTGTTCAATTCAGAAATACTTGGGGAAGGGGAGTCTCCATGTTAGCAATAGGCAATAAATGTTCCTGGTGGCAGGGATCAACCAGAGCTGTCCATACAGAAAACATGCACTTTAGCATCTAGGTTTTCTCTTTGGCTTGTAGTAAACTTTTCTTACCTTTAGTTTATTATAATAAAATTTTAGAGAACAGATATACTTAATGATTTCTGAAAGATGCAAAAAAAATTTCTCATAAATGGCAGACTGTTCTGAATGAGGGCGAACTCTATGATTTTAATTGCAGAACTGAAATTACTAGGGATTAGGGAAGAGGATAGAAAGAACAATCGCAGATAAAGTGGGGAATGGTGGGAGAGAAACTTGGGAATGTTGTTGCTGTTGAAGGTGCATAAACTTTGTGTATCAAGTCCATGAAAACTAACTTCAGTATAGTCATATTACCTAACCTTCAGACATAACAACAAAAGCAGAACATATCTGGAATAATGGTGGTTAGAATTATAAATATAATGATTATCAATCTTTCAAAAAAATTTTTTTTTGCTTTTTGCATCACACCCGGCGATGCTCAGGGGGTTACTCCTGGCTATGCACTCAGGAATTACTCCTGGTGGTGCTCGGGGGACCATATGGGATGCGGGGATCGAACCCGGGCCGGCACAGTCCGGCCGCATTCAAGGCCTTACCCACTGGACTATCGCTCCGGCCCTCAACTCTTTTTAATTAAAATATACTTAAAGTAAATTGCTTGATGTTTTCTTATTTTGAACAGATATAATAATTCTTTAAGAAATTTTAGTAAAGCATGAACAAATTATGAACCCCTCCACCATAAAGAAATGCCATTTCAAAATAAAGAAGCAACATTAGCACTGGAAGTTAATTATTTTATTGGCTTGCCATGGCCAGTGCACAATTGATCTTGACCTCACATCTCTATCCGTGTGCTTTATAAGGTGTTCTACGTTCTTTTATGCCTATAATTAACTGATGTATGTCATTTTCAAAATGTTTCTGTTTTATTAATAAGCACATATTAACTGGTGGGACTAAAAACACCTACCATTTTGGTGAAAATTAGTAAATTAATTTTGGGGACATTTAAATAACACAAATTTGAATTTAATTTGCTTAGATTTAAGAATATACAGCATACACTGATTTTGAAATCTAAACACTATAAGAGCAGCTGCAAAGTGATGAAAGTGATCACATCATGTTAGGCTTAATCAGAATAGCTCTTGAGACAGAAATGGAGTTGATATGCTGAAAGAAACAGCTGGCTTTGTTTTGTGTGATAATTCCCAGAAATATGGAAGAAACCCAGCTGCTGATAATTCTGATTAATTATGTTTCAAACTATAGTTTTTGGAAATACTTGAGCATAAAGTTTCCAAGAATTTTATTTATTTATTTATTTTTTTACTTATGAAGAGCAGGTGCTTTCTACAGATATTTATTTTATATATAAAATTATACAGAAACTGGTTTAAAATGTGATGAAACTGTTCTTGCTAGAGCATTTGAGTTGCATAGTGGTAAATTTTGACCTTGTCAGGAAGAGACAGCTGAATTATGATGCAGCTGCTATGAAAAATGATATGTCTCAAATATTAGATTAATTTCCTGTAAACTTTACTATTCGGCATTACCAAACCTTGTAAATGTCATTTTTATCCATCATCTTGAAGTATTTTGATGTTGCTCGTATAGTAATTTTGATTTCATTTTCCGTTTTTCTAAAGAGACAGTCATTTCCCTATTAAATCATTCTCCACATTTTTATTACAATTTTCATCAAAAGATCTATAATATCTCCTTGAAAAATTAATAACACTTGTTTAGCTTCAATAAAAATTATGAGACAGAGGAATAGGCAAAACAGAGTTGAAAAATATTATACTTAATTTAATGTATTGTCATACAACATAGAAGCAAACTATTACTAACTTATGATTAATTTATTCCATTAATGTGTTGTTTTTGCAAAGTTCTAAGCTGCAAAGCATCAACATTGATAATGACAGCATTAGAGTGTAAAGAACACTGCACAAAAATCAAAAGTCCTAGCATACTAGTTCTGAATCAACGAAGTCAGTTTATTATTATGAATAAGATGTTCAGTTTCAGTAGAGACCACTCTTTACTGGTTTACCAAAATATGTAATTAAAATATCAATTTTAAAAATCAGTTATAATGCAAGTCCTTCACAATAAGTTTACTATATATTGTGGACAAGCTTTTTAATGAGTTTATCTAAATTATATGCATATAAATTTGAATTACACTGAGTATTAATTTAAAAAAAGAGCAACATACATGATAGAAAATACTAATATTTCTAAATATTAAAATCAAGGCAATAATAGACACAAAACCTTGAAACTCTATCACTAGGTAGAGTTGATTTCTTCATTGATTGAGACCAGGTTGGCTTTGTGACATGTTTCACTATTACAGCAATCATGAGTCACGACAATGCTAGTTTCTGAGAGAACACTAGCAGACTAATAGCTTTCACTCTTGACACTTGGAACTGGGACAGGCTCTCTAAAGTTAAAAGACTAAATCAGCCATCAACAGACTAAAATTGATTAACCTAGGCTTTAGGTGCCCCACCTTTGTTTTGAGGCCACACTCAGAAATGTTTAGGGGCTGCTCCTGGTTTTGTGCTCAGGAGTTGCTCCCAGTGGGGCTCAGGATATCATGCAGTACTGAGGATTAAACTTGGGCCTGAGTGTATAAGTGTATGTGAAACAGCAGTCAGTTCATTAAGCAATCTCTCAGGCGGGCAGTCTGCTAGACCTCAAGAGAAATTCAATCAACTCTGAGAGTTACATGTAGAAGTATAGATGCTTCATGATCCTAGATGAGATGAAAATAATCAACTCAGCATATTATTATTTTCCAACCCAATTGTTAACTTACAGAATTGTGAGTTAAATAAGTGTTGTTTGGTTTAAGTCACACAGTTTTTAGGGCAGTTCATGTACACCAAAATATAATCAGTATTAATATTCATTGAGCTTCTATGTCAAGCAATAGATTGGGCGCATAAAATAAATTACTTTTTAATACAATTATATTATCAATCCAATCTCTGAATTAAAATAATATGCTTACCCTCAGCTTATAGATAAGGTCCATGAAGCACAGATTTAATTTAACTTATTCAAAACTAAAATGATACTGAGATATGGAGATAATGTTTCAGCCTTGTGCTTTTTGAGATCAAAGGCCAAAACCCTAGTGATTATTTTTCTCCTTTTAAATAAATGTATTTGGTGTTTTCTTGTGTCTTGCAATGGTTGAGATATTTTCCTTCAAATGTGAATTCCTTCATATATATATATATATATATGTATATATATTATATATACACACATTTTTGCCATTACATTCTCTGACTTTGTGAATAAATCTATCCAGATTTCTTCAATTTAAAACACAAGCATATTTAATGCAGCATACTTGTTTAAAAAATTGATTGTGTTATCCTACCCCTCCTTTTCTTTAATTTCTTGCTACATAACTACTTGAAACAGTGCAACAATATGTTTGTCACTGCCTTTTCCTATGAAAAATTAGAATTATTCCTCATCTTTCAAGTTTTGTATTAAATGAAAGTAATATTTGACTGATCATTTAGTAAATTTAGATCATTTACACTTAAAAGGCATTATTAGAAACACTTTATGCTAAATTATTCTTTTTGATATCTCATGTAGAACATTTATTGAAAAATGCTCTTAATAATTAACAAAACGGATCTGTCAATCATACACATATTTTTATTTGAACTTCCTGAGCCTCTGTACATATGCATACATAATCATAAGCATAGATAAATAGATGTTTTTAAATGTTATATGAACATATGCCTTTTTAACCTTCTTTGCTGACAAAATACTATTACAAACACATTACCACCAGTTTAATTAAGCTGATAAATTTTCATGAAATGGCCTTTCATAATTATACTAACAATGGTTTTTCTCAAAATATTTTTAGAAAATTGTTATTTCTTATAATAATGGGAAATATTCTCAACCATATCAATTATAAGAAATTCTGCCTCGCTGGTTGCTAAATGATAGATTTTATGACTACAGTTTTGTATTAAGCTCTTATGCAACATTAAACTCATTTAAGAGGAGAAAGTATTGTAAGGAGTCTGCTGAAAACTGGTTGAAATAGAACTAATTTGTAATCATAAACTATGGACAGAATAAGAATAATCCAACCAATCAAATGGTTTTGTTAACACGAGATTTAGTTATTCCTTTATTTAGAACTTTGTCATTGAATAATTACATAAATTTTGCAGCATCAACTTACTTGGCAATGTGAAAAAAAATTGTTTCATTTACATTATTTTCATGTTCATCAACCACATTTCCAAACTTGATTAATAATTATCCTTTGACCATAATTAATATATTGATGTAAACCCATAATAAATGTGTTACTGTATAACATACCATCACCAGCTCTGTGTTAGTTATTTGGGAAACTGTATGATACTATAATATCTCATTGTGTATTAAATTAAGATTATGCAAAATATTTACGGTAAAATTAGCATGTGGGAGTCCATTCAAGAACAGTATTCTCATCACTCCATCTCCCCTTCCCCTGCCGAAAAAAAAAGAAGAAATTTCAGGCAACAAAATAGGGTCAAACTATCAAACTGTATGTTTGGTAGTTGGAGAGCATATTTGGATTCAAGAAACTATCAAGTGGAAGAGTTGCACAAGAGTGGAAGTTCTTACTTTCAATCCTTGGAGAGAAAGATCTCACTTCCAATCTGCCAATTGACTATGCACTAAAAATGCAGTTTTACAACAACTGTCTCTTAACAAGGACTTCTGTGTACAGGCTTTTCTACATGAGCACTTGCATTACGCATTAATGCAGTCTGAACTCCTTTTTGCACACTGGAGATATATAACTGCAGTTCAAAACTGACTCCAAAAAAAGGATGATGCAGAAAATTCCTTCCTGAGTTCATGCTTGCTTTGAACCACTGTACTGTAGAATAATAGTGAATCACTTATAACTTAAGAGAAAATTTTAACCATATCCTATACTTATGCCAACCTGACTGCATTAGAACGAAAAACAGAGTTCTGCATTTTAAAAAATTTTAATAATACATAAATACTACTAGCAGATTAAAGATAAAATGATGGTTCTAAATACTGGCTAATATTAAAGGTAACTGCACCCTTATTTTTGATAATATATAATATAGAAATATTTTTGTTTAAACTCTAAACGAATTCGTACTGAATATACATCAAGATTATCAAGTAAAATTTGTTATATGAATCCAAAGATCTCATTTTATTCTTATAAGTTTCGATGAACCTAATAAATTACTGAAAAGGAAGGAACAGCTGGGAAAATGAATGCTGTCAATTTCAGATAAAAATGTATGAACCTACAATTCTTAATAAATGGAGCTGAATATAAATATTTTGATGTAACAACAGAATTAAAAGTAAACTTTAAAATGTCAAAATTTTAGATAAATGCAAATTCCTTCAAATTAAATATCAACAAATGTTGGAAAGATAAATTTCTAGTTCTTCTTTTGACACTTATGCTTTATATGACTTATATTAGCTCCCTCAGTTAGTACATTTTGGTTTGAATTATTAAAAAATCAAACACCACTCTGTTGGAGTACATGGCTGCCAAGAACCTCTGCATCGTGCATGGTGGTACCTCCTGCAGGCCACTTTGTAGATAGAGGGCAGGAAAACAGTTTGAATCTGTGACTCTCTATGTGGCAGTATATATTACCATTTATTCTATGTTAGCTCAGATAAATATTTTCTCTCATGCTCCCACAATCTTCCTGGGACTGGAGAAATCTTACCAGTATTTTTATTTTTATCTGGATATGTTAGATCTTTAAGTATAATACAGTTATTATTAAATCAGAGAGAAATGCTGTTTACCTCCTAGCAAGCAAGCATGGCTTTCTAAGTCTAAAGGCTAGTGCCCAAAACATCTGTGAAAGACAAGGACTTCACGGGGCTTGGAGAAATATGTACCTACCTTTAGAACATCTATGGTACAGATACATGCCTTTTGTATGATTCCTGAGATATGTTTCATATCAGATGCCCTTCCCCCCTGTTTCTGCATAGGACCTGCAGGGAATCTTCAAAGATAAATCTTGGCAAGTACATATTAACATTTCAATGGGACCAGGTGAACAACGCCTCTGAGAAGCAAATCTGAAATTGGGAGAGGAAAAGGAATTTTAAAAAACTGACTCATGTAATCATGGAGATTTAAAAGGCCAAAAACCCTTAAGAATTAGTAAGATGAAGATTCAGGAAAGAGTTCATTTTGCAGTTCAATAGTTCAAGGATAACCCATTGGAAGATTTTGTACTGTAAAATACCACTTAGAATATTAGCATTTTACTTTATATCTTGTTATATGATATTTAAATTATATTAACTGGGCTATGATGGAACTGTATCACTGTATCACTGTCTTCCCGTTCATCATCGATTTGCTCGAGTGGGCACCAGTAACATCTCCATATGTCCTGTCTCATGCTAGTAGAGCCCAAGGGCGTCTGCTTGCTCCAGGAACATAAAGAGCCTCAAACCATTCCATCAGGTCATGGGAATGAGGTCTATAATTGTTACTGGTATTTGGCATATCAAATACGACACAGGTAGCTTGCCAGGCTCTGCCGTGCGGGTGGCATACTCTTGTAGTCACCTCTAAATCCAGCATTTATGGATGAACCACGCTGCCGCTTGCTGCTGTGTGAGCCGGGCTGTGATAGGCTGGTCTACTGGGTGGTTCATAGATGATGAACGGGAAGACAGTGATACAGTGATACAGTAATACAGTGATCCATGTCTATGATGGAAAACTTAAATATATTATGTTTATGTATGCCAGCCAAATATGTTATATAATGGGTGAGCAATTCTGGAAATCCTAACCTGTCACACAGTGTGTAGAAGACTTAATGTAACACAGAGCTCAGTTACAAGCATGTATTTTAGAATTTGAAAACATGTCTTTCTTAATGAAAAGATTTTGGCAAAATAGAGCTTTTCACTTTAAATTAATGTTATGCTTTCTCATGTTTTGTGATCATTATCATTTCAAATAATGATTTTGCTTTTACAAACAATTTATTTTGCCTTCCTCTGTTTATGTAGATTGTGTTACATCCTCAAAGTATTTTTTGAGTTAATCCTCCAAATGTAAGGCAGTGTTGGACAATTTTGTTCTTAAAAGGGACCGGTTATATTAATGCATTTTGAAGAGACTATAACCAAATCCAAGGTCACTAGATATTTCTAGCATCACACTTTTGGGCGGATGCTATGTTTGGACTTTTGCTCATGTCCTGAAATAGTCCTTCATATTTACTTCAATTAGGTGATTGATTGACCAGTCTATCACAGCCCGGCCTGCACGGCCCCTACGCGGCTGCGCAGTTCTTCAATAAATGCTGGATTTTGAGATGACTACAAGAGTATGCTACCCGCATGGCAGAGCCTGGCAAGCTACCCGTGTCGTATTTGATATGCCAAATACCAGTAACAATTATAGACCTCATTCCATGATCTGATGGAATGGGTTGAGGCTCTTTATGTTCCTGAAGCAAGAAGGTGCCCTTGGACTCTACTTGCATGAGACTGGTCATATGGAGATGTTACTGGTGCCCGCTCTTGCAAATCGATGATGAACGGGAAGACAGTGATACAGTGATCATTTCAAAAGCACTATTTTATGACCTATTACTTATGCAGTGAAAATGTGTCAAAAAATTGCCACAGGGAATATAGAGCTACACTACCTGCCAGGTTAGTCTTTAACTGAAATAGTGAACTCCAATTGTCTTTTTGGAGAGGAAGTGGTCCCAAGTGGTGTTCAGGGACCCCAGAGTTTTGGGGACCATTTCCAACAATTCTTAATGTCCTGTCCATTTCAACTGAACTGGACAATACAATGCTAAGTACCACCAAGGGAATCCTAGCAGTATTCAGAAGTAACTGGGCTGGTTATTTGTTCACCATGTAGTACCAGGGTTGTGTGTATGCAAGGCAGTGTCCTCACCTAGTATACTATCTCTTTGAATTTTGTGCTTTTCCCTTAAATGTGCAGAACTGAATACTAGTTGTGAACTCTTTGGGATAATGTTTCTTATAAAAGTAATTTATGTTTATAAAGGTATTTTAGATATCTTTCTTTTGGGTGAATTGAACTATTCAGCTACATTGATAGAATTAACAACTGAAAAATTATCTAAATTGAGACAGAAATCTTCAGAGATTAAAGGAATGCATTTGTATTAGGGTTGATAACATAATCAGAATTCAATTCTATCACCTAATCAGATTATTTTAAAATAATTTAAGTCAGTAAACCCTGCTGAAAATGCACACTGAGTTTTAATCTGTTATTCAAATTAACTGGCAAATATGTGTGTATTAGCATGGTTAATGAACCATAAAACACATTATTCTCTGTTTTATTCAAAGATGCTTCTGCTGAAAATCTTGTTATCTATACCTGCAGCTATAACTAAAGGGATGAATATAAAATTGGAATCATATTCTAAATCATCTGAACTGAAAATCACTTCACAGATAAAGAAAATCAAGCCTCTCTGGAACTGAATTTTTTATTTTATGTGGAAATTACACTATTCAAATATTATGTTATATTTGTCATTAACAAATTCTTAAAACAACCAATTATTTATCACTGGATGTGATTTGATATAGTTTTTAAATTATTGCTGATCTTCAGTCTTTTATCATACATGAAAATCCCATTAGTTTCTTGTTAATTACTCCTGCATTTCACTTGTTATCAGAGTTTCATCAGGATCTACTTTCAGCATTTCTTGACCTAACACCTATGTACTCACCACTTTTTAATTTATTTACTCCAAATAGATTAACATTACCTATGGTTTATTATGTACTGTTGTTGATGTTTTATTAAGAAACTTTATTATAAGATAATTGTATAATGAAGATACTATATTTGCCAGTACAAAAATGATGATGTTTGTCAGTGGCTGCCTGGTTTCATAGGGCATGGGAATTTCAGTAAAAGAAAATAATAATGTAAAATGATAATAAGAAAGGTGCTTGGCCTAATTTGATCACTCCAGTGAAATACATTTTTCAGTAAATTTGAAACTCTTCGTATTCTTTTCTCAATCACTGTATCACTGTATCACTGTCTTCCCATTGTTCATCTATTTGCTCAAGCGGGCTCGAGTAACATCTCCATAAGTCCTGTTGCAAGCAAGTGTAGCCCAAGGGCATCTGCTTGCTCCAGAGACAGGAAGAGCCTCAAACCATTCTTCAGGTCATGGAATTGAGGTCGATAACTGTTACTAGATTTTGGCATATCAAATAAAACTTGGGTGGCTTGCCAGGCTCTGCCATGTATGTGGTATACTCTCAGTAGAAGGCTCTCATCTTGAGCATTTACTGATGAAAGTTAAAGGGGAAAGATTAGGTTTTCTCTTGGTTGGAACTCTGAAAAACTATGATGTCTGGATGTTGAGAATGACTGACCTCAATATGTGTGGGTTGCTCTGGCTTCTAGCTAGTCTTACTGGGATGATGGGTATCAGATAGAACCTGCCTAGAACTGTATACAGTGTATAAATGTGAAAGATCCTGGGAAGGACCTGATCCTAAAATCAGTACTTCTAGAATGTTGCATGTCCGTGGGCGGCCGTGCACCAACAGAGCTGTGGGTCTGGCGTGGGTCTCTCTTCCAGGGTAGCTGGCTTGGAGGTTAAGGAAAGGGCAGAGGAGCCCAAATCCTCACTCCAACCTGGCCAGCATGGTCCCTCCCCAGCATATGTGAGCGGAACATCGGAGCAATGTTGGACTCGGCCAGGGGATGGCCGAAGTCCCTTTACCATGAGGTCAGCTCCATGAGTTGTTTCCATGTGGGGCTGAGCGCCGCAGCTGTGGGTCTGGATTGGATGGGTCTGGATCTCTTCCATGGTTGCGGGTCTGGCGTGGGTCTCTCTTTAGGGGCAGCTGGCATGGAGGTAGAGGAAAGGGCGGAAAAGCCCAAATCTCTTTTTCAATATTTCTTAATTAAAAAATTGTCAGCACACTGCCTTCTGGTCCCTATGTCTTGAAAATATTTACATTTTTGAAATGCTAAAATTAGGGTTCAGTGTCATGAATAAGATACTACTTCTCAAATCATCCTTTCACTAAGTCATTGTATTGGCTCTGAGCATTTATATATATTCCATATGGTTAATCTGAGAACTATTCCATGTGAACTTCAGCTCATGGAGGAAAAAAAAATTCCATCTCATATTTGAAAATTTTAAATGATTAAGCAGTAATAAAATGATATCTATTCTACTGTATTTATGATCAAATGAGATAAATACCTATATAATTGAATATTTCTACCTTTTGATCTTCCTCCTCCAATTTCACCTTTCCTTACCCTTCACATCTGCTAATTACAATTTGATCATTTTCTATAAAAACTTATAGAAAAGTTTAACTTGTTCTTTGTTTTTGTTCTTTATTTTGGGGTCCTACATATAATAAGACCATACTGGCTTATTTAACAGGTTAATCTCCTTATTGTTCTAGGTAAGAAACTCCCAAATGCTGTTCAGGAACCCAGGAACACTCCTACTTTTACCCAGACAACCTGGGTGGATTATTCAATGCCTGGGGCTCACTAATGCAGGGGTGTTAGAACCTAGTAGTATTAGGTCCACTACAAGTCCACCTCTACAGTGCTGTGAGAGAGCTGCAGAGCCTCACAAGAAGCCAGAGTAACCCCCCACACCATGAGGGTGGTCATTTTCCACATTCACACTCCCCCACTCGTCAAAGCTTCACCCAGCAGAAGAACTGATCACAGCCTAGCTCATCAGTGACCAACCCTACAGCAGTCTTTTTTCAAGCCCAGCCCAGGTACGCCAATTCAGAGACTCGCACAGGGGAAGAGCTGCTACTTACTCTCCCTGTATCCAGCTGATCACAAGGCACCCAGGAGGGATGGTGGGTTCTAGTCCTGGCCCACCACCCCAGTAGAGCCTAGAAAGAATCCAGAAAACCCCTTATACCATGAGGGCTGCCATTTTATTCATCCAGAATCCCCATTCATCAGATCTCTACACAGCAGAAGAGTTGATTACAAGCCCAGCTCGATAGAGACCCACCCTGCAGCAGTCTTTTTCAAGCCCAGCCCAGGTATGCTGATCCAGAGACTCACATACACGGGCTAGAGCTGCTACCAGCTCTCTCTGTGCCCAGCTGATCACAAGGCACCCAGGAGGGATGAGGGTTCTAGCCCTGGCCCGCCACCCCTGCAGAGCCTCACAAGAAACCAGAGGAACCCCACATCATGAGGGTTGCCATTTTCCACATCCGGATTCCCCTCTCATCAGAGCTCCACCAAGCAGAAGAGCTGATCACAAGCCTGGCTTGTGTGGCCGCAAAGCAGCCATCAACATCTGACTTGGTTCATCAATAAATGCTTGAAATTAGAGGTGACTACAAGTGTATCCCACCTGCAAGGCAGAGCCTGGCAAGCTACCTGCATTGTATTTGATATGCCAAATATTAATAACAATTGTAGACCTAATTCCCATGACCTGATGGAATGGTTTGAGACTCTTTATATTCCTGGAGTGAGCAGATGCCCTTGCGCTACACTAGCATGTGACAGGACATATGGAGATATTACTGGTGCCCACTCGAGCAAATCAATGATCGATGGGAAGTCAAGTGATACAAGTCAAGTGATAGACTCATCAAGAATCACAAAATACTTTTTGGAGGGAGTGTTATAGGTAAATTTTTCCTTTAACTTCTAATATTATATGCTAATTAATAATGCACCCGGCAGAGCAGAAACCAGCTTTCCCGTTGCACGCGGCCACACAGCGGCCACGCAATTTACCTCCAAATTACAGTGAATATTCTACCCACCCCTCTGAGAGAGCCCCACAAAGTAATGAGAATATAGCGCCCGCACGGCAGAGCCTGGCAAGCTGTCCGATGTGTGTTCGATATGCCAAAACCAGTAACAGAAATGTTTATTTTCCTGACCGCAAAAGAGCCCTTAATATGGCAGCAGTAAGAAAGGCGAACAAGCAGTGCCTGATAAAATTTCACGGCCATCCTAGGCTGCCAAAATGAAGAAGGACTAAAATGACTGTCTGTTCTTTCAATGCACGTATGCGGCACGAGCATATAGGCGGCAGCATATAGGATCTGAGGCGCCCCCGGCCCCCGAGAACCCACCCGCAGACCAGCCCACAGCCCGCCACGGATCCACCGGGCAAGCCAGACCCCCACCCAGAGGGCCCCCCACACCGACCCCCCTCATCAGAACCCACCCAGCAGACCAGCCACAGACCCGCGTCAAAATGCTGGTTTGATGACACAAGCACCGCACAGAGAGCCCAGCCCCCCCACCAACCATAAGACCTCACCCACCTGGAAGGTTAGGCTCCCAGAGCAGGGCCCTGGCTCACTCAGGACAGGATAGTGCGCCCGCCACAATCATGAACGAAGACAGAACAGTGAATTAATAATGCAATTTTAATAGTTTCTCTAAGTTAAAGAACTTATGTACATCTAAGCTTTCAAACCACACTGATATTATAAACCGTTTTTCATTTTTGTGAAAACTTGGTAAACTTTTGGTTTTCATAGATGTAAGAGATGTCTATGTTCACCAGAGGATTTACAAACTTGTAAGTTATCATTTTCTAGCAGAGTATGCAATCTTTATTTTTACTTAATCCATTTTCAGTAAGTTTTATCTTCATATTTTCCTATATAGAAATGGGAGTACTATGTCTGTAGAAACCAAATATAAGGGCAAGGTGTGAAATGAAACTGTCAGTCAAGGTACTTCACATATTTTGTTTTGAGACTATACTCATTGGTGCCTAAAGTCTAATTCTGACTCAATGTCAGAAGTGGTTTCTGGCAGTGCTTGGGGGTAACTTGCAGAGCTTAAAATAAAACCCAAGTCTTCCACATACAAAGCATGATCTCCAGTTCTTTAAGCTATATCCCTGGCCTATATAGCTATTTCATAGCAAATCTGGTAATGTAGATAAAGTTTTTTGAGGCTAACCACTTACAGCCAACTGACTGAACTCACATCACACTATGTTTTGGACAACAATATTGACAAAATGGCTCTTTCAAAACTATTGAGAGGAATAAAAAATGATACATATAGTATATTTTTGGGGAAAAACACAATTAGTTTCATAAAATGAAAAAAATGGTTTATTTCTCCTACCAGAGAGATAAGAATATATGTCAAAAGACTTCTACATAGGTATTCATTAAGATGCTATTTGCAATATCCCCAAATTAAAAATGGCTAAAATGTCCATTAATAGATGAATCAATAAAAACTCAAGGCTAGATTAATATGACATCTTAACAAGAAAAAGATTGCAATATGTAGTCCTTTTGAACCTCATGAATCTCAGAATATTTGTGATAAGGATAGAAAATCATCTAGAGGAAAACTGAAGTGCTGAACTATTTTTACATGAAATTTTAGAAAATCTACATTAGTCTACATTGTCAGATAAAAGATGGTGGATACTAGGGAAGAAAGGGAATGTGCAAGAAAGGAATAAGAAAAAAACAGACTTGCAGGAAATTTAAGGTGATGGTCTGTCCATTGCTTTGAAAGTAGAGGAGTTAACATATTGGTATTCATTTATTTTAAAGTACATAAAAAGTAATGTTTAAATCAAAGTGATGTAGATAACAACTCTATAAAATTTAAAAGACTGTAAATCATGAGGTTGCTTTTTGATAAATTATAAAGGATGTCATTTACTCTAGAGAGAAAGTGAACAAAATTTGCTACAGAGCAGCTATGTTTTTAGGATAAAATGACAAAAAAATGAATATTAATAAAATTTTAAGGAGGTTATAGAGAATCAAATTGCCTCTGAGGTGACAAAATCAGAAAATAGACTCTTAACTCTTTTCATTAGCATTCAACTGTTCCAACTTAGGTGTGAAAAAAGGCAGATTTTAGACTGTATCTTGGGATCAAAATGTTGTGGGTCTGTGTAGCAGAAAGATACAAATATGAATGTGCCAGTTTAAAAAAAATAGTTCATTTTACATGTGGGAAGAAAAGTCAGAGTTGAGAAACTTGAAAAAAGAAAAGAAAGAAAAAACAAAAGCACACAGATACACACACACACACACACACACACAAAAGAGCAGAAGTCTTTGTATCATACAAGAGACTTGATGAAATCAAAGAGCTGGTGGTAATGATACACTGGGGAAAGCAGGATTGTGCTTGTAACAAGACTGGCAAATATTAAAATCACAGTTCCCAGATACTGATAAACTTTGCATAAAGTCTTTGACTTGTGTTTGAGGTGAAAGGAACAAATTAGATCAGGAATTTTGATAAATATAAAAAACACTATTTTATGCCCAAATGCTCAAGTGAAAAATGTGCTTTTTTCCATATTTTAAGAGAAAACTAATGGTTCCATTCTAAAATGGACTAGAAAATAATTCAAAATGTACCTTTCAAAGTGTCAGGCAAAACATAGACTATCAAAAAAGAAGGGCAAGTGGAGTTTACAACAATCAAATACAAGAGGCAAAGAAGGAAAGAAGCAATCAAAAGTATCAATGATAGTGAAACTAGAATACTGTCTAAATACAGAGAGGGAAAAGATAACTCTAACATAGGGAGAAGATCTTTTAGACTATCTGATCTGGTCTTTATGTGATGATTAACACTTAGCTACTTAAATAACAATGAAAGGAAGATAAAAACAAGTCTCTAAAAAAACAGGTTATTTTTAAATGTAATTTAAAATTGAGTAGACCTTAAAGAACAAGAGATCACAGAGTATCTGAAGTTCATACTGTAGTTGACTTATTTATTTTTTAACCAGTAACATAGGCCTAATACAGGTGAAATAACTACCTCAATATGTAAGTTCTATACTAACTACAAGTCATTGATCTCGGAGTGTGCATTTTGGTTAGGATAAGAAAATTCAATAGAAAACAGATTTAACGAAGTTTAAGTGTAACTTTCAACCCTGAAACAGCCTAAAGGGGAATTTCAGTTATCCAGTGACTGATAGTAATCCGAGTACCAAAAAAAAAAAAAATTCCCTTTTTGTTTTTACACTACAGTGTTAGAAATGGTGCCCATCGTGTTCTATGAATTGGGTTCCCTTGGTTTCTAGCTGATTAAAGTTAATACGAAAAGCAGTGATTTTCTGTTCAGTTGAGACTAGAAAGTACACATGATATTAGAAAGACTTTGGAAAAAATGCTAAAACTCATCACTGTATCACTGTATCACTGTCATCCCGTTCATCATCGAATTGCTCTAGTGGGCATCGGTAGCATCTCCATATGTCCTGTCTCATGTCAAGGGCATCTGCTTGCTCCAGGAACATAAAGATCCTCAAACCATTACATCAGGTTATGCATATGAGGTCTATATTTGTTACTGGTATTTGGCATATCAAATACGACACAGGTACTTGCCAGGCTCTGCCGTGCGGGTGGCATACTCTTGTAGTCACCTCTAAATCCAGCATTTATTGATGAACTGCATGGCCACAAACGGCCCCGTGAGCCAGGCTGTAATAGGCTCTTCTGCTGGTCGGAGTTCTGACGAGAGGGAAGTTTGGATGTGGAAAATGGCGGCCCTCAGAGAGTGGGGTTTGTCTGGCTTGTTGCGAGGCTCTGCTGGGGTGGCAGGCCAGGGCTAGAACCCGCCATCCCTCCCGGGTGCCTTGTGAGTGGCTGGGCACAGGGAGAGCTGGTAGCAGCTCAGCTAAAACTCATATAAAACAAAAACAGATAAATCAAGGTAGTGTTGGTTAATATCAAAAACTTAATTGAAAAATACATGTATTTCCCAGACATCAGACATCAGACATTTTAACTACTAAGAGATGTAATACTTCAAATTATCTTTGGGTAACTCCTTCCTTATGAATTTGAGTAGGAAGACAGAGAAGAGGGGTATAGGATACTCCATTCCACCTTTGTAAGACACAGTATCTAGAATTTACAATGGTATACTCTAGTCGCTTGACTATAGTCCAGAGAGATAGAACAAGCAGCACCACTCTGTGTAGAAACAGTAGAGGTAGTTGTAAATAGAAAATATGGGCCCTTAGGCTAAAGAAAAGCATTAATGACTTCACTAAAAGAGCTAGAGAGAGGTACACTCATAAAGACCTATGCAATAGAATGAGGGAGCTGGATCAAATTTATGGAATGCGTGCTTTGCATGTGAGAGCGCCAGGTTCTATCTTAAGCACCACAAAGCTAATCACAAAAGTGACACACAAATAATTGGTAGTTAGAAGCAGTCCCCACGCATCACTGGTTCTGAGACCCTTCTCACAAAACCATATGTATTCATATGCAATACACAAATGTACATAATTGTGTTTTAACCCTTATATAGTTTGGATAAAAATTATTTATTGCAACATATAAAATTCTGAATGCCTTATAATTTTGTAATAGCATCAGAACTTCAAGTTTTAAAATTATTTATTTATTTCTATTAAGTTTTGGAAATATGTATACAGCAATTTTTTACTTTATTGTGATAGCATAATAGTAAAAAACAATTGATTTCAGGTAAATTTTGCCTTACAACAAATGATTCTCACAGATTTAGTTAATGAATAAGCCAATGTACATACTGAAGTTTAATTTAAGCAGAATAATGAAGTGTTGTGGAAAGATATACTAGTAATTCAAGATAAAAGGGCCTCAAGAAAGACTCAAATGTGAAACTGAGATATTATCCAAGAACCAAGAACCAAGTTCTTTCTGTCTTCTGGCAAAGCCATTTTCATTTTGCAATGTATGTTTTGCTTTAAAGAGTTGTATTGATGTTACTATGCTTTATAGTATTTCAGGTGCATAACATTATAATTGAACATATTTGTAACTATATTTTGTTTACTTTCAAAAGTTGTAGTTGTAGTTCTAAGATTCACATGCTTTGCACTGGGTCCCTGAAAATATTTGCTTTGCACTCAAATTCATGTATTACATCTTCAGGAAAGTAATAGTGTTTCATTATGTCACCTGCAAAATGATGATAGAGCAAGATGATGATATTTTTTCTCCATGGGTCAGCTTTAAACTGCTAGTCCACACAGCAATGACATGGGTCTCAAATTCTAGTGGTATTTAGACTAGACCCTTAGAGATGAAACTGCACAGGCTCTCTACAGTATTAAGCGGGAGAGAAGAAATGACCAGCTAAGGATGTGCTATAACATGCATCTTAAAAAGTATTATTCAGTTCATTCTAAGTATGATTGGAAGTTAAGAAATTCTATTTTTTTCAGTATATCAGTTTTAATCACAGGACAACTGGAGGGAGCAAATATGAGAATAGATCTTACTCTTATGTCCTCTGGAGTATTTATTCAGCACAAGAACACAGTATTTAAGTATACAAACAATAATTTTTTATCACAAATATCTCCCTTGACTTGTTTAAAGGTACATGAAGATTGATATGGCAAGATCTCAGGCTCATGATTCATCATTGCCCTTAGATAACCAATGAATTTGTATACTTAAAAAGTTTTTTCAGCTTTCTCTAAATAATACTTTCAGCGTTGTTGGTCATCTTTTATGAACATAACCCTATGTTTATTTCTTTATGAAAAATATTTGAGAATCATTTGCTATATTTCAAACCACATTGTTTTTTCCTTTCTGAAAGTACCAGTTATGAACCAAGTCATACAGTAAGTACTGGAAAGTTTTTGACATTTATTTTGGTCAAGTAGAATGAATAAAATTCATTTTAAAATCTAAAGACAAATTATAGTTCTTGTGTTTTGGGATTTGTATAACATAAAGTACATGGAGGTCATGTTTTTCTGGGCATTCAAATCTAATTATATTAATAATATTGGAATTAATCAAACATGAAAATAGAGCTGCTGTATGATCTAGAATTTCCAGTCTTTGGTATTAATCCCTAGAACAAATCACTAATTCAAAAATGCCTATGTTGATTGCATGGCTATTTAAATATCTAAGATCTAGAAACAACCCTAATGCCCAACAAATGGTGAATAAAGAAGTAGTACTATATATATATTAACAGTGAAATGCAACTCAGCTATAGGAAAAGATTAAATTGTACATTTTATTACAACATGGATGAAAAGAGAAGGACTAATACTAAATGGACTAGGTCAAAGAAAAAGAAAAATACCAGGTTATATCTGTGAATGTAAAAATAGAGCAGAAGAATCACAGTGAACAAAGAATATAAACCTTCCGACTGCTCCAATAGAACCGAGTTCACCAAACAAAGTGAGAGAGGGGGCTTAAGAGGCAGGGGGTGTGGGAAGACAAGGGCAGGCAAGAAGAGACCTAGAGTCAGTGCCATAGAGATTTAGACATCCTTATCTATTATTTAATTAATTATTTTTGCTTTTTGGGGTCACACCCAGCATTGCTCAGGGATTATTCCTGGATCTGCACTCAGGAATTACTCCCTGGCAGTGCTCAGGGGACCATATGGGATGTCAGGGATCAAACCTGGGTCAGTCACATGCAAGGCAAACACCATACCCACTGGACTATCGCTCCAGCTCCAGATTTGGACATCTTTTGTGGTGTTTGGTTGTACAGCAATAACATTGCTTAAAGCAAATACTCATACTATTGTAAGTCATGATACTACAATAAAAAATTAAATTCAGAATTTAATATTACAAAGAAGACAGCACAAAATAGAAAATTATGTGCAAAATGTCACTAAGAATTCATTGCTAAAGCACTCTAAAGTGAATTGTTATAATTCTGAAGAAAAAATCGGAAGAGAAAAATCTGGTTATACTTGTTTTATTAACACTTCATAAATTGGTTAAAACTTGTGCTGGACTGCATTTGGAATTGGACCAACAAGGTGCTGGAGCAATAGTACAGCAGGTAGGGAATTTGCCGTGCACACAGCCGACCCAGGTTTGATCCCCAGCTTCCTGTATGATCCTTGGAGCACTGCCAGCACTAATTCCTGAGTGCACTGCCAGGACTAATTCCTGAGTGCAGAAATAGGAGTGCCCCTGCATATTGTGGCGTGTGACCCAAAATCAAAATCTAAATAAATAAATACATACACACATACATATACACATACATACAAACATTCAAAAAATAATTGTACCAACAAAGGAAGCATTTAAGGAATAATAAAAATTATTATACCCATATTCATGAAGCGAATGCAGCAGTTTTTCTAAGAACATTAAGAAACCAAGTTGGACTGGGATATGGAAGTCTGAGTTGGTCCTATCAGAGGAGTCAGGGTTTTATTGTTGTATATAGTAGATTAGAATAACACTTTAAGCATTGTGACCCTACTGTTGAACTTTCTTTCTAAATCATTAATTATAGAAATATGAACCTCAGCTTGATGCATATGAAATTATTCTTGTTATTATGCAGTTTTAATAATTAAACATTATCTAGTCCTTAGGTGTCATAAGTGAAGTAATTACAGAAAATGACTATTGTTGAAATTTGTAGAATATATTTCTAATATCCAGAGTACTCAAGACCTCTGTGCAGCATTCTGAATATAGTCATACAGTTTGTGTCCTTTGGGGAATTTGCAATTTTTGCATATTCATCCAAAGTCTCTTGCTCCCTGTTCCCCCTTTAAGTTCTCATAAACACAGGAAAGATGTTTAATTGAGCAGGTATTTACACAATGAAATCAGCTATTTCCCTTGTAGAATAGCATAACAAAGTCTAATACATAAATATATATTACATATATGTATCGTACTTTTTGCAAACTGTGCTCAGGGTGTGAGACCCAGCAGTGACAGAAATTAAACATAGTTTCCCTGCATGAAAACATTGTGCTCAGCCCACTGAGATGCCACTATAGTTTTATATACTATTTTTATAATTGATGATAGGCATAAAATTTGCTAACATAAATGCAATACTTTAATACTCCAGAGGTTTATTGCAAATTTAACTAGTTCAAAGATATATTATTTTCCAGGAGATAAAATGAATTTAAGCATTATTGTTTTCGCTGTCATATATAAATAGGGAAAAGCGGAGAAGTTTTTAGGGTGACTTTGATAAATGGAATAAATTAAACTAGGTCATATCCACAATTTTTAATATTACTGAATCTCATTTTCAATTTACTTTCATTTGTACTGTAAAAGATTTTAGGTATTTATAGTATATTTGGAGACCGAATGGATCAACCTTTTAGAATTATATTTATATGAGACAAAGTCTAACTTGCATCTGCTCCAGTTAGCAGGACTAAACACCTGGAATTGTGTATCTGAACACAGATTGATCTAGAAGAAGTTACTTCAGATGGATACTTAATGTTTTCTGATAGAAATTTAATTTGGGAAACTCTGAGGTTACCTAACAAATAGCAATTCAAAAACAAATTCATAGAAAGAGTCTAGGAAATCTTTGCAGTTTATAACTTCTGCTGCTTTGACTTTACTTTGCTATTACTAATGTCCTTTTGGAAGAGCCACACTTGACAGTACTGAGGAATTGTGGCTCTTTTCTTCAGGGGATCACTTCTGGTGGTGTTCGGGAACCATAGTCAGTAACAAGGATCGCACCCTAGGACTCCATTTGCAAGGCAAACACCACCCACTATCTCACTAGTCCTGGCTTAGCTCTTGTCTCTTTACGCATCTAACAAACTATAAGAAAACAAAACCAGCTCATTCTAAACATAATGGGAAATGTAACACTATTGGGAGAGTTTAATCAAAATCATAGGACTCCCTCAATTTTTTGCGTTCTGATAATAAACTCCTATTGTGGTTGTAAAATATCATTAAGGAGGTGGAATGAACACAATGCACTGCTGTTTGTAATAGCTAAGATCCAGAAATAAGTTCTCAGTGATAGACAGAGGGCTAAAGAAATTGATGGGTCACTAAGTATGAAATATTGATTTTCCCACATGGATGGAACTAGAGGGGTTATGTTAATAAAATAAGGAGAAAAACAAATATCAGATTATCTCACAGTATATAAGAAGAAATGAAGCAAAACATAGACTATGTGCAATGAAAACAAACCTTTTCCTCTCATAGCTAATCTGAGGTTACCCAATTGAGAGTGAGGGCATTGTGTTGAACAACAAAGAATCCTATAAACACCTGCAGAAGGCTATAGACACCTTGGTAGTAGGTGTGGTTTGTAACCCTACCCCTAAAATGTAAACACGTATGTTGCAGGACACCTAAAAGCCTAGGACTCTGCATCTGCCCTGGATTGCCTCCTGCCGTTCACTTCATAGATAGGGGGTAGTCTGAATGTGGCAGTCTTATCTGACCATGTATTCTGTACTGGCTGGCATAAATATTCTCTCATGCTACCACAAAGCACAGTGGGGCTAGCTAGATCTACGAGCAGATTTGCCTGGCCACGTTGGATCTCTAAGTAATTAGACCAGAGAGAAGTGCTGTTTGCCTCCAAGCAAGCAAGCATGGCTCCCTGATAACTCAAAGGCAACTAAAATACAAAACTACCGTGAAGTAGACAAGACTCTTGTGAAGGCTTGGAGAAATATTTAACTGGCATTAGTATTAGTCTTTGGTACAGAGACATGCCATCTCAGAAACCCCCTTCTCTACCCTATAAAGGCAATTCCAGGCAGATCTTGGCTCAAGATATTTGGTGAGGTGCTGGGAGAAATTACCTGAGGGCATTTGATCCTTCCTGCCAGGGGAAGTTACATTTAGCTTATAGCTTCTCCCAGCTCTGCTGGGAGGCTTTTTAATTAGCTCTGGGTCCTTGTAAACAACAAAATGGTCTCCCTGAAGTTGCAACATTTCTACAGAGCTATTTTCCTGTTTTCATCTCTAGATAGCCCAGCCCACAATGGGCTGGGCTGCGGAGTTTGGGCGGATTTCTAGCTATAAAATAAGCTGCAAGTAGAAAGAAGCTCTCTCTCTTTTTCTCCCCTTTTTGCCATTTTGGCTTCACTTGGTTTTTTGCTTCTCTGTCCTCTCCATTCTCTGTTGGGCCTCAATACATGGTGGCAGCCATCTTGGCCTACACTGGCTGGGGCCTAGCTGGGAACCAGAGTCCGGAGGTTTTCCCTGGTTTTGGATTGTATATTGGAACCTGTAATAGTAAAGCCCTTTTAAAACTGTATCTGATTCCTGAGTCTTCATCCATTCCCCACCCGGCTTTGGAGGTAGAAGGGAACTTCGCTTCCTGGCACTGTCGGGACCCCCGGCAGCACTCCCCGACACATGTACACTCTTATAAACCACTGTTAATCACTGTATCAGTGTCTTCCCATTGTCCATTGATTTCCTGGAGCGGGCACCAGTAACATCTCCATACATCCTGTTGCAAGCAAGTGTAGCCCAAGGGCATCTGCTTGCTCCAGGGACAGGAAGAGCCTCAAACCACTCTTCAGGTCAAGAAATTGAGGTCCATAATTTTTACTGTTTTTTTTTGGCATAACAAATAAAATATGGATTGCTTGCCAGGCTCTGCTTAAACCTCAATTAAATAAAAAATAACTTGGGGGTGGGGGGCTTCCTTGTTTCAGAAGCTTGGGGCAGGAAGGAAAAACCACAAGGATAAATTACAAAAATAATTGGGGGCCAGAGCGATAGCACAGCAGTTTGGGAATTTCCTGCCTTGCACGTGGCCAACCTGGCCGATTCCCAGCATCCCATATGGTCCCCAAGCACCGCCAGGGAGTAATTCCTGAGTGAGGAGGCAGGAGTAATCCTTAGAACGTCTCTGGGTGCCACCCAAAAGCCAAAACATAAAAAATTAAAAAAATTAAATGTTAATGTGATCAGAGTTGGAAAGATATTACAGTGGGTCGGGTGCTTGCCTTGCATCAGCATCTTGGTTCAATCCCCAGAACTACACATGGTTCCCGAACCTGCCAGGAATGATTCCTGAGAACAAAGCCATCAGAAATCCTTGAGCACTATTGGTAATTATTTCCCAAAAAATGTTAATGTGATTATTTTTTGAAGTGTGAGCTCTGGGGAGCTCTACTGGCATTCTGAATTGTTTTGTGGAGCAGGAGAGATAGTTCAGTGGGAAAGGAACTTGGCTTGAAAGTAGTCAACCTAGAATTCAAATACCAGCACCCTATATGGTTCTGATTACAGAGCCTGGAGTAAGCCCTGAGCACTTCAGGGTGTGACCCCATGAGAAAACAAAACAAACAAAATTCTGTTTGATAATTTATCAAATCACAATGTGTTTTTTAATGGTAGTTTTTTAAATGTTGTTCAAGATGCCCCTATATCTCTCTCAAGGTAACCTAGGCTCTAGTAAAAAGAATTCATGGTCCTGCTTGATTTAACATTCTCTATTCATTCCTTGATTCTTTCTTGTTTGCATTCTTTTTCTTGTTTTACTTGTGTTTTGGTTGTGTTTTTGGGATAACACTTGAAGATGCACAAAAGTACTCTTGACTCAGTGTTCCTTGGTCACTTCAGGTGTTGCCAAAGGGATCACATGAGGTGCTGGAAGTTAACGCAGGCGTCCTACTTCAGAACATGTGCTCTGACACATCCCCGTTGAACTTACTCTAACCACTGCTCCTCCCTTGCTATTTCATTACTATCAGAAGCTTATCTTGCAAGGAATGCCGTTCTTGGTTCTATCCCTAAAAGGCAGAAGCTATACTGATTGTCTAAAACCTCCAGGTCGGTGATACTTTTTGAAAGTGTTTCCGAATCACAGCACATGTACAACATCCTTTAACTTTCACACAAATGGGACAGATACAATTGCCATATGCTTTATTTTTTATTTTTGGGTCACACCCAGCGATGCTCAGTGGTTACTCTTGGCTCTGCATTCAGGAACTACTCCTGGCAGTGCTTGGGAGACCATATGGGATGCCAGGGATTGAAACCGGGTTGGCTGCATGCAAGGCAAACGCCTTACTGGCAGGACTATCACTCTGGCCCCTGCCATATGCTTTTTGATATAGTTTAATAGTTCCAGCAGTAAGAAATGTGTCTAATAAATTAACAAAAGTTCCTTTTCTATTTTGTAACATATTTTCTTTCTAATGGTATGTTTAGTAGGACAGCACATTAAATGGGGAATGAAAGAAACTGCCCAAACCACTGAACTTATCTAGGTTATTCTACCTGTACCTTTCTTTGTTCTATTACCTTCATGCATTCCCTGAAATTCAACACAAACATTCCCATTTATTTTGCTTCTGCTATATACATCTTCAATCTAGTTGTTACAATTCTGTGCCTAAAATGTCCCCTATTTACGTATTAAAACCCACTGGTTTTTAAATGCCCAGTGAGCAGTTACTTTTCAGACATTATTTAGAATCATGTGTTCCATTCAGTTATATGAAACGCAATCACTGTATCACTGTATCACTGTCTTCCTGTTCATCATCAATTGGCTCTAGCCGGCACCAGTAACATCTCCCTATGTCCTGTCTCATGCTAGTAGAGCCCAAGGGCATCTGCTTGCTCCAGGAACATAAAGAGCCTCAAACCATTCCATTAGGTCATGGGAATGAGGTCTAAAATTGTTACTGGTATTTGGCATATCAAATACGACATGGGTAGCTTGCCAGGCTCTGCCCTGCAAATGATCATCATTCACCAATAAGAAATATTTATCATAACGTGAATATTTAATGTATTTTATAATAAACAGCTCTTTGTTCCCACATAATGTATAGTTTAAATAACTTTACGATATGTTTAATTATGAATACTTTGTCCTTGCATAATTTTTTAAGTATAAGAGTAATGTAGCAACTAATATTTATCATATTCTTATATACCAGGTACTATATTAGGTTTTGTAAACATATTATAACAAGGATAAGGACCAACTTCAGCTGTAAAAATTTCAACTATGAAACTCAAAGCAAAAACTTCATAGTTTAATATTCATGTTTTTATCACCGTGTATTACATCAAGCACCATATTATATAGCTAACATGCTTCATACAAAATTCTTAGCTCTCATATTCATATTTAAATTTTTTCACTCTAAGGAGAAATAATACATTAAATGATATCATGAGTTTCAAATTTTAATAACAGAATACAATGTGATAATTTTAGTAATAAAATTTTTTATAGAAATATTTTGAGTCAAAGAGCAATGTTCATAAATTTTAAAAAAAGAATTTCCATCATTATATATTTCTCTGTTATATGTTTTTTTAATTAACTGGTTAATATTTTTTATGGTTTGTCAAACTGCAATAGAACAAATATTCAACACAAATAGCAATCTAATAAGAGGGTCCCCAAAATAGAAACTAAAAGCTTCATCACTCCAAAAGAAATGGTGATCAAGATTCAAAGACAGTCCACAGAGTGGGGGAAAAAAAATTCACCCAATACCCATCTGATAATGGGTTGACATCCAGGATATATCAGGCACTGGTAGAACTTTACTAGAACAACCAAAGCCATCAAAAAATGAGGAGAAGAAATGAACAGAAATGTTCAAAAAAGAATAAATTCAAACGGCTAAAAGGTAGATTAAAAAATCTCATCATCAGTAATCATCAGGGAGATGCAAATTAAAACAGCAATGAGATATCATGTCACACCATAGAGATGGAACATATCCAAAAGGGTAAGAACAATCAGTGCTGGCATGGATGCAGGGAGAAAGGAACTCTTCTCCATTGTTGTTGGCACTGTCCACGGGTCCAGCCATTCTGGAACATAACATGGACATTCCTCCAAAAACTTGATATTTGGCTACCATTTGAACAAGCTATACCACTCCTAGGAATATACCCTAGGACCCAAAAACACACAGCAGAAGCACCATCTACACTTCTATGTTTATGACAGCACTATTCACAACGTCCCCAGAGACACATCCAGAAGAGCAAGAACAACCAGTGCTGGGGTGGATGTGGGGAGAAAGGGTCTCTTAGTCACTGTTGGTGAGAATGTCAACTAGTACAGTCTTTTTGGAAAACAATATGGACATTCCTCCAAAAACTAGAAATTGAGCTCCCTTTAGACCCATCCCTAGGAATATGCCCTGGGGTACCAAAAACACACAGCAGAAACACCCATCTGCACTTCTAGCAAGAACAGAAGACTGGATAAAGAAACTATGATATATCTACACAATGGAATAATATGTAGCTGTTAGGAAAAATAAAGTCATAAAATGTGCCTATAAATGGATGAACATGGAGAGTATCATGCTGAGTGAAAAAGTCAGAAGGCAAAGGACAGATATGGAATTACTGGATTTATTTGCAGATATAAAATAAAAAGTACAAGGCTAATATCCAATGCCAGGCAAAACAATAACCAGGAGGACTAGTAAATGGTAAAATATTTTGATGTAAGCAACGAAGGACTTTAAAATAATCTTTCAGAAAAAAAGTTTGCATTGTGATCCTTTAAATTATTATTTCAGAGAATTTTCTGTAGTCTTACTATATTTTCCAAATATATCTTAATAATTTTAGAAAGTGTTTATCATAGTAAAAGTTAAATGTTTTATAAATATTGAAGAAAACATAAAATATTTAACTACCATAGTTAATTTTAGTATCATGACTTTGAAGTATTTAATAATTATATTGTGAAACATACATCTTTTCCTCAACAAATATTAATAAAATTATCACGGACTTACATATATTGCTTAAACTAGTTTGAATGAAATCTATCATGTTTGCAAAGTCCATGAAAACATGATAATTTTTATTCAAACATCATAATTATTTTAAGCAATGTAGAAATTTATCCCATTTTATTCAAATTACTTTAAGCAAAATTCACTTAATCACTTGACATCCCGTTATTCATCGATTTGCTCGAGCGGGCACCAGTAATATTTCCATTTGACCCTATCACGTGCCAGTGTAGCCCAATGGCATCTGGTTGCTTCAGGAATACAAAGAGCCTCAAACCCTTTGTTCAGGGTCTTGAGGGAAGAATTCTGCCCATCTTGTAGGTGGGTGGCCACTAGATCTTTTGACATCCTGTGTGATCCAGTTGGTAACGGCTCTAGTCCAGCAGTATCTCCAAATCGCATTACATGTCCAGTCCATCTGATTTTCGATGCCTTGGCAAACAAGACAGCGTTCCAGACTCTGGAACAGCGACGGAGGTCGGAGCTCGGATTCCTTCTTTCACTTGAGTGAGGTGTGATATTCTAAGCATAGCTCTTTCCATTCCTCTTTGGGGAACCCGAATAGCATTCTCATCCTGCTTTCATAGGGTCCAGGTCTCTGAGGCATATGTTAATGCAGGGAGAATGGTAGAGTTGAAGAAATGTGCCCGAAGCCAGAGGTTCTTTGTCTTTTTTAGCTATTTCTTCGATGCTTTGAAGGCATTCCATGTCATATTAAGCAGAATACTGTTTTTTCTTGTTAGAAATACTTAATATTTCTATATACTTACTGAAACTGCATATGGCAAAATTTTATTAAGATCCCTTGGTTTTCGTTAGTCTTTTATCATGACACCTTAGTATATGAGAAATACATATTTCAATATAAATGTTAATCTGACAAATTCTACTTGACTTATACAATTTATCAGACAATACCTATGGTAGTCTTATACAGCTTTTGGGTTTTCAAAAATAAATTCACTTATTTAATTTAATAGTATTTTATAGCAGATTTTTCAACATTTTGTAAAACTTTTTTGAAAGTATGACTAATAATTTGAGAATAAGGAAATTACCATTACAAAAGGTAGCATTTATATTAGCCTTAGAATATCTTCTTCTGATTAAGCACCCAAAAGCACACTTTAGATTTGTTCTCGGGAAGGTTAATTTAGTAGCCACCACACTCGCCTTTTTTCTAAGAAAGCACAATGATAAAATCCTTTATCATGCTGTTCAGCAAATGAAAGTATCTATTTGGTCACTCTCAGTCCAGGAATGCTGAGTTCCGATTTGCACAGGCTTAGCAACCATGCATGGTGGAGGAAAGATTTAATTTTTTTCCTTCAAGTGAAAAAGTAAAGACAAACATTTTATGACAATTCAAAATATTCATGGCATTGATGTTTAGGGAGAGAAACAGTTATTCTTTTAGATTCATGAGTGTTGCCCTTGAAGATTGCTGTAGCAGTAATGAAGTCATATGTCACCCAATACTTACACAAGTCTGGTTTAATGCTGTAATCTGGGAGAAAATTAGCAGGCATAAGTTAAAGATTTTATGGTCTTTTAAAAAGATGTATATTCAAAGTCTTTATGGCCTACTTTTCAGCTCTAAGTGGTGGCATTCTGTTATAGTGTAAAGAAAAAAACTGACAATGTTTTACTCAATATTCCATACTTTTACAAGCATAAACCAAAAAGCTTTACTGAAGTCTGAGGTATTTCTCTAATTTCTAGCTTGAAATATAAATTAAACCTAAAAGCAACTGAGATTGCATTTTAAAAAAATAATCATCAGAAAAATTTTTTGTCTTAATTTTTAAATCTAATAAAGTTAACTATACGTTTAGGCTTTCTAACTTCTACTTAGCCACATATAAACAATTTGCAATTTAAGTGAATTTTTATTTTTTACATACTTTCATTTAAAAATATGAATGAGACTAAGTTTAAATACAGTTTTAACTTTTTTCACTGTTTATTTTTATTTTAGTTGTGGGTTTCAAACCACACCCTGGCAAAGCCAGGGCTTGAACCTGGACCTCATTCATGCAAAGCATGCAGTCAGTCCTTAAAGTTCTCTCTAGCCCCTGGAATCCTTCACACTTTATATGCGATCTTGATATCTAAAATTTTTATATTTGAAAAATCATCCAGATAACTAGTGAAAGAGTCAGTTACAATACAGGAGGTTGGAAGAGTTACAGTGCTCAGTAGATGCTGACAGTAGGACTGTTATCCTCTACCCCAAAGTAATTTTTTGTTCAAAATTAAGAACTGAGAGAGAAGTCTATGAGGGGACTTTGCAGGGACTCAAATATAAGAACTCATTTTCTAAGGGATAGTTTCACAGGTAAAAAAAGTATCCTAAAATAGATATACATTTCAACCCCGAAATCCTTGAGATTTTCTGCCTCTATTCTCTGAATTTGCCTAGTTTCTCTGCTTAGAATGAATTCCCTACGTCATGCCAACCTAACTGCTATTATAACTATACCCCATTCTAAACATTACTTTTATTATTTATAGTAAAAAGGATAATAAAACGAAAATATACAGACATAATACCCAAATTCAATACTTAAAGTAACCTTGAAACCTTTGTAATGGTCCTTAATGCTTCTCTTTTTTCTCTTCCCATGAAAAGCGTTAATAATATTTAAAGTTATTTTTCACATTCTCATTTTTCACAAAAAAATAGTATATATGCATAAAACTGTTTTGAGTTTATATCTATTATGTAAATTATATTATGCTTTATTTTATTACCTTGTTGCATTTTTATTTACTCATATTCACTAATGAAGGAGTGATGCCTTTGATTTCTATCATTTTATAATAATGCCATATGAGAAAAATCCAGTGCATTTACTCATTTTTCTGTTGGTAGTCAATTTGAATTATTTTTTACTTGTATAACCTGTAATGAACTTTCTAGAATATTTTTAGTATATATAAGACAGTTTCTCTGTGATTTATAGAGTCAAAAAGTACAGTTAATTGTGGAGAGAACACCAACTAAATCTTCAAACTTCATAAACAAAATTACATAGTCAATAAAGCACTAAGGCATTTTTGATTATTTTCTTTGTTTATCACCATGATAATATCTGCAATGCTCAGCAAAGATCCCTGTTGGAATTTTTACTAAAGATCATTGAACATGTGCACAGAGAGAGTATAGCAGGTAGGGCTCTTGCCTTACATGCAATCAATCAGGACTCAATCCCCAACATCATATATGGTCCCTTGAGCATTGACCAAGGAGTAATTACCGAGTGCAGAGCCAAAAATAAACCCTGAATATCATTGGCTGTGGCCTAAAAACAAAAATTGCTGAATATTTTCACCAATTTTACAACAGATAATGTTATGAAAATTTATTTCCAGTCTGTTATTCTTCTTTTTCTAATTTAAATTCTATAACATGTCATGGTTTAAATTGTCATTCAAGGTTTGAGATCTGAGCAAGGTTCTGTCCTAGATAAATATAATTAATTTTTATAAAATGATTGTGCATATACTCATTTGGTGAATTTTATAAAATGTTGGAACATTTTTACTAAATTCTTATTATAGTTATATTGGAAATTATCTAATGTTGGGGGAACCACTGAGGTCCCCAACCACTGAGTACTAGGACAGAAGTTATCTTCTACCTCCAAGGTCACCAGGGTACTGATGAAAACTCACGAGTAAGGCGCCATTACAAAAAGGCTTTTAAAAGTATAAAAGCTCTACCAATGCAATCCAATATAATGGAAGACCTTAGCTCTGGTCAGAACCATACACGAGGGCCCCAAGTCTTCTACCAAAGGTGATCCCACCAGAGAGAGAGTCCTACCAAAGAGGGTCCTACCAGAAAGGTGTCCCACCAAAGAGAGGGTCTCACCCAGAGAGAGCCCTGTTCAAAAAAGGGGAGAGTAGCTCAAGTTATTCCTTTATATACACCAAAGTAATCCTTACTTTAGGGAGGGTCTTGTCAGCAAAGAACCCTAAACAGCTTCTAAATAGGAGAAGAGTGTAAAAGGGTGGTGCCAAACCCTATTATAAGTGTAAACAAAGGATTACACCAAGGACTAATCCCTATTTCTGAGATTATCTCTTATGTAAAACAGTGGAGAGAGAGGGGGGCTGGTATAAGGTAATACATCTTAATTTCATGGGCTTCATGTAATATAGATGGTACCCATAAGGCCTTCTTATTTATTATCTGCATTAGGGTGATTATGAGTATCTTGTTCATATACTGAAAGAATCACACTCAGCTGCTTGAGGGCAAACTAGTATGATCCTATAATCTTAAATGATAGTCTCAACTCAACATAAGCAGTGTGGTAATCTCCTGGTAAATTCTAAGTGTCCCACACTGGATCCAGTGGGTATAAAAAGGAGCTGTGCCCAATCTAGATAACATAGAAGTCTTAGTAGATGTATAATAATAAATTATAATTTAGAGCCAAAGTCACTTCTGTAACTGCCACACCCTCCATCAGTGTTTACATAGAAGAGAGAATTCATTAGTATGGACCCTGGCTTAAGAACATGTACATAGATTAAGCTGTGAGTGGATAAAACATCAAAACTCCCAAGATAGCTAGGTCTGCTATCCAACAATCTAACACATCACTAATAATGATTATTTTAATTTTCAAATATTTAAATACATTTAAAATTTTGCAATTTAATAAATATGATGCATAAATGTTATGACATATCTTCCTATTCATTATTCTTAAATTTTTTGTTTTATATTAATTTGATGCTATCACAATTATGGTAGGCATAATATAGTATCTTGAAACTCAGCTCTATTTATAGTTTGCAGATATTTTTTAAAATGGAATGGTATTAAGTCTTCAGGTGCATAGCACATCTACTGAGATGATGTTATAGTACTTCCTCAAACTGCTAATATGGAAGATTAAATGAAAAATTCCCTAAAACAAAGCATCATTTCTTTCTTGAATAATTTAAAATGTATATTCTTCCATCTATATTGAGTGAGACTTATTATCTAATCCTTATATAATAATAGTTAATATTTTAATAAAACAAGTTCATGCTTGACAGACAGAAGAAAATTACTTCATAAAAGGTTGATTTTGAAATATCTCCTGAAAACTTTTATCTCTATATATAGATAGAAATCATTTGGCTGTCTCTATAGTCACTGCTTCAAATCTTCTTTAGAGGAGTTTTGGGAATTAGGAATCAAATGAAGAGAGCTTAAGCTGTATCTCAAGTAATAAAGCACAATCCTTGTATATGGGAGACCCAGGGTTTGATCCCTGGATTCCATGACCCTGGAATAATCCTGATAGTTACTTGTGCCACTGTATGTGCACTTAATCTGCAACCAAAAAAAATCTAATAAAATAGTGAATGACAAGCAACTAATAAATGTGTTGGTATAATGTCAACTCATACATGTTAAATTATGTCAGGCAAGGGAATATTTTAAATAAGGCAAATAATGCAGTATAATAAACCTATATAGTCTGGCTAAAGAGATAATACAATGGTTAAAGCACTTTCCTTGAATGTGGCAACTTTTACCTCACACCAGTTTGAAATCCTTAGCACTACAAATAAGTTCCTTTGCACCATTATCATTCCCTTAGCAAAAAGTCAGGAATCGCAACCGCGCAAGGCCATGTATGGACCAAAACAACATTCTGAAAAGAGAGGAGTCTCCCTTTTTTAGATAGAGAGAGAAGAAAACAAGTGGTTTTAATAAAGTCCCTACGTTTATCTTCGCATTTTTAAATATCACTGTCCACAAAATCTTCTTCAAGTGACTAAATCAGTGAATTGTCAAATATGTATGCTGTATGTCTTAGTTTCAAAAGGATTTAAAAACAGTTAATGGCTATTCATATTTACATTTAGTACATTTATTTAGGTGATATGTCTTCTACTAAATATTACAGTTGCTTTTATGACCACAAACATCTGAAAAAATATCTAATACAACTATAAATTCCATCATATTGTTATTTATGTATAAATATGTTTATCAATGAGTATGAATGTTTATTTTTTTATTTAGTAACTATATCATGTCATTTCTTTATATATAGACAAATACAAAATATATGTGATAGATCTTTAGTAATATTTTCTCTGATGGTAGTATAATTAACAATCCTGTGAATTCTGGTGCCTCAGAAAAAAATTGTTCAGCTATACAATCTAAATAAATACAACAACTGATAGGGGATAACTTATCTTCAACATTTATCTTTTCGTTCTGTTTGTATTCCAAAATAATCTGAAATTTTACTTATTTTAGTCATTTTTGATTCCTTTTCCCAATTGACCAATGTGACTGGTCAATATCCATTATGTTTGCTTTCTCAAGTAGGATATCAGCACTTGTGACACATATCACTTCTCCTAAGTGTGTAATTCCAGAGCACAACCCACTATTGTCTAACGTCAAGTCAGGGCAACAGAGGTGACACATTCTTGATGTAGTTCAGCTAAAAAAGAAAATTGAAGCCAGTTTCAATTGGTTAAAGTCCATAAAGGTCTGTCTGGAAACAGACTGTGTCACAAATTTTCAAGAAATAGACATTGGAACAAAATACTTTATATTAATACCTTAAGCTACACAGATATTTTAGGACATTTCCCACTATAATCACACAACTTTGATCATAACTTGTTTACGCCTTACCTTTTAAAGAATAAAATGATAATGTTTATAAAAATCTTCGAGTTATCTCTTCATTGCTCTTTCTGACTAGGAAGTTGTTCAAATGAGAAAAAAGATATTTTATGTTCCATACATAAATACACATTCACATGTTTTTCAAAATGCACATTGCTTTTATGTAGAATGCATACTAAAAAGTAATTTGACTGTAGGAGATACTGAAAATATTCTTAAGGATGTGAATAACAGATACTGAATAAATCTTTCTTAGTTAATGGGCACATCATTATTTGGGGGTTGACTAAATGTCCTCAATTCTATAAATACATGAATTTGTAGCAATAATGAAAAACACATAGGTATTGCCCTCATATATTTGCCTCTAACTAATACATAGCACTAAAGATTCTGTTAGAGAATTTTAAATCACACTTTGACTAAGGAAAAAAAATTATAGTGTAAACATATGAACACACTCTTTTTTCAACTTCTTGTTTTACTCTAAATTGAACCAGTAATGGATTTCAGGCTAGTTTGTATTACAGGTTTTTCTCTATATCAGATAGAGATGATGTAAGATAGAGAAGGTGTTGGGATAGTTATAAAGTATGTTCTTTTCATTATCATCTTACAACAAGCACATTCCATTGTCATAGCATTTCTAGCTCTATTTTATTTCTGACCTCATAATGCTACATTTGGAAACATGAGTAAAAATTTTAAAAATAGAAGAAAAATGGGAATCTTTAGATTTAGTATTCTTTCTAGGCTCTATACGTAGAGTCACTTAGTATTTTTCAAACTGCTTCATCATTATAAGCTTTTCCATTTCTTTCTAAAAGTTATCAGTAATTATCATCTCTTTAGGCATTAATTATGTAAATTCAAGATGGGACTATGTGGTTTAAATATTAATTCTCCATTATTTCTACTTATGCAAAAAAGAAAAAAATTATATATATGATAACAAAACAAATAAATAAGCTCTTTAGAGGTTTTCTCTTCAAAACATTTGTCATTATTTATAGAGTACTTACATTACACATTACCAACTGTTCAATATTTATTAGGTTTTATTCACTATCTTCTCAATTCCATCTTTATTCTAAAAAAATAAAATAAGGGAAGCCCTAAAATATATAATTATAATGTGAAAAAGATTAAATTATAACTGCAGAAAACTTAAAGAAAAATAAATAAGATATGACTATAAATTCTTATGAACCAGTAGGATGAAATAGAATAAATGGGCAAACTGATAATTATAATCTTTCCCAGAGTGAACCAGGGAAGTCTCTTTGAAAAGATCAATTTCAATAACAGAAATTAGAGCAGTAATCAAGTTTCTTAAGACCAAAAAAACAGAATCAGTTTATTTCACAAGTGAAATCTATCAAAATTTCAAACTGCAACTTATTTCTATTTTTCTAAAACTCTTCCAGAAAAAAGAAAAGGGGTAATGTGCTCCTAAGTATTATTTACAATGGTAATATAATAATCCTAAGGTCTTACTAAAAGAGCACTTGACAAGAAAAGTATATACCATATTTTTAATAAACATAGGTTCAAAAGTTCAGCATATTAAATCCAGGAGAATTATTTATAATGATAAAATGGGATTTATTTATGAGAAGTCAGAACAGAACAACATATAAGAATCAATTAATGTAATCAACTCTGCAACAAACAGATAAAAACCAAAAGGCCATGTATTAATAGACATTTGACAAAATTCAATACCATACATAATAAAAACTTAATAAATTGAAATAAGGAACATAAGGAACATAACTCAATATAATAAAGGTTATATATGACAAATACAGTCATCATATAAAAATTTAAAGTATTTCCTTAAAACTGAAAGTATGAAAAGATGTCCATCTTGCAAATAGTTTTTCATACAGAACTGTAACCAAAGTGACAGAAAAAAGTAAATAAAAGGAATCAAGGTTGAAAAGAACAAGTATAAATATGTTGCAATTTATGAAAACAGTGAATTAGAGGAAAGGAAAATTATTTTTTAAATGCTACATACAATCAAATCAAAGAGGAAAATTACCTTTGAGTAAACTTAACAAAGAAGGTGAAGTATCTGTATACTAAAAGCTTTAAGAGAAGATTTTAAAAGAAAACACACACACACAAAAATGGGAGGATATTTAATATTTGTGGATTGGAATAGTAACCATTCCTAAAGTCAGAATTTTCCCAAAAGCAATCTAAAAGATTCAATGCAAGACCTATAAAACTTTCATGAAAAGAAAGCCATTTAAGTAAATGGTGTTTGTAAATTTGAACATAGAACAAAAGGAAACTAAATCACTAACACCAAACACTAAAATTAATTTAAAATGAAATAATACTTTACTCTAAACCTTGAAACCATAGAGCACAAAGATAACATCAATGATATCTTTGAGTATGAACTAGACATATTCTGGGAAACTTGTTTCCAACTGCAGGGAAACAAAAGTAGAAGTATATGACCTATATATAACTGAAATGCTTTTCTACAGTGAAACAGCAAAAAATAAAAATCCAGTCTATCAAGAGGTTGATATCTTAAGAACTTATGCAATTTAACAACAATAGCAACCAAAACAAAGCTAGCAAAAAAATGGGCAGAAAATTTGAATATATGATTCCCCAAAGAATATATGCAGATGGCCAACAGTCATATAAAAATGTTAAGTATCACTTGATATTCAGAAATGGAATCCAAGAGGTATAACTTCACCCACAAGGAAATGTATCTGAAAAGACAAAAAAACAAGTACTAGCAAAAGGGTGGACAAAAAGTATTCACACTGCTGGTGGTAATGTAAATTGGTGCAGATTCTGAAACAGTATGGCAAATACCATAAATAAAATAAAACATAGAAACACCATGATTCAACAATATCACTCTTAAATATTTAGCAAAAATATAAAAATATGAATTTAAGACATATATGCACTTCTATGTTCTTAGAAGCATTATTCACAATGTTCAAGACATGGAAAAAATCTAAAACCTCATCAATGGGATATTGTATTAGTAAACTGTGTTAGGGACTGGAGAAACAGTACAGTGAATAGAGCATTTGCCTTGCACATAGCCAACCCCATCTCAGTCCCTAGTATCTCATACGATCCCCAGAACACCACCAGGAGTATATGCTGAGCATCGCTGGATGTGGTCCAAAAACAAAAAAAAAAATTGTGTTATAGATCTATACACTTAAGCGATTGTGTGTTCATAAGTCTTAATGAAGTCAAAATTCCCAAAACCTTGCTACAATACATTATCCATCCAACTTTGAATTAAAAAAATGGAAGTTGTGTTATCTTACTCAATATAATTCTTCCAGTTATATAAATAGGATAAAATAATATGTATCAGGGCACTGTAGAGAGACCTTAAGGGAAGTATCTTAAGGGAAGAAAGTCAGAAAGTTGAATATTCAAAAGACTCTATTATATGTATATATGAAATGTATACAAGTACATAAATAAACCTCCAAATATTATGTGGTATTGTTAACTAATGGAAAATTGATAATTTTATTAAAAACAAAACATAAAATGAAAAGATTCTATTGTATAATCATATTAAAATGAATTAGTGATTTCCATGTTTAGAACCACAAGTAAGCCCTGTGTATCCAAACATGAAATGGGTTAGTTATAGGGGCTGGGAGATTGCATAGCAATTAGAGCTCATGCCAAGGAATTTTCCTTCCTGGTTCTACTTTTTGGATCACATGGTTCCCAGAACATTGTTGGGTGCAGTAACAGAAGCCAATAGAACTGCCAGGGTGGTCTGTGTATTTGCAATAATTTAGGGCCCAAACAACACTGCATCCTCAGGACTTTGCAGTAAATTATAACCTACTTAGCCAAACTGAAGGTCCCCTAGCCTACTTGGCCAAAGCTAGGTCCCCTAGCTTTCCTGAGCACTGCATAGGAGACCACCTCCCACCTCTCAATAATTAGTGTAATTAGGAGTTATGAATCTTTTTAAAAAACTTTAACTAAAATATTGGTGGAGGGATGCGCCAACAATTAGTATGGTGTTGAAATACTATATGCCTAAACTTATTAACAGTATTGTAAACCATAATTTAAAACAAAAACTGAAAGGAATAATAATATTCACTGCTCTACAAGTTCTAGATCAACTACATAAAGTCTCAATTTTGGTGATTTCTGGATAATAATTACCTTACTTATTTTATCCCTCAAAACATCAGTTTCTTTCTTGCCAGCTTTGATTTTTTTTGAAGGGATGTTGATATTTGGCCTATTTTTACCACTCTGGTATAACTTACTCCTGGCTCAAATAAAACTCCTGACAGGCTTGAGGGAGTTATAAGGGGTTATTGGGATTAAACCCAGATTGACCACATACAAGGCAAGAACCCTATCCACTGTACTATCACTCCAGCCCCATCTTGCCAGTTTTGTTTTTTTGGATTGATTTTTTAATATATAAGGATGAACAACATTGTTATGAGAGTGTAGGATAGTGTATGATAGTTGCCATATGATAGCGTATGACAGCTGTCATAACTTTATTACTTACAAGTTCACTCTGTTTCTTTTGACTTTATTTATTTAAGAATTTTTCCTTATTTAGTACTTTTAGTGACTTTTTCTTATTGTTTTTATTTTATTTACATCCTTTATAGAATTTTTCCTCTCCCTGACATATAATATCAAGAAGTCTTACTGATACTTTTTTATTTTCTTGACCAAAAGATAAATGCAATCCTAGAAATGCAATCTGTTTTTACTTTTATCCCTGAAAATAATTGTACTTGTTATTTCAACTTATCACATTATTAAGGAATCCTTAGCATCTATTGCTGATACTGAATGATTTCATTTGTTGAATGTTATATTTTCAGCTGCCTAATGACATTTACTATACTAAAAATACACATTTTTCCTAAGCTTCAATTACTTCTTGTCAGCCAGATTGAAAATATCACTCATACTTAATTAGTCATATCTTATTCCCTATATCCCATCATTCACCAAGGCCTATTTAAACTTTAGTTTTAATCACTTTTACATCTTTTTCTTCCTTTTGTACCCTATCAACATCATAATTTACTTATCAATTAGTCAAAATTACTTTCTCCATTTTAGGCTTGTCCAATCTTCTAGCTCAAAGATGTCAGAGTAATCTCCCAGAGCACTACCAAAATCGGTCAATTTTCCTTTCATTTTACAATTGCTAGTGATAATAGTAATATGGATAATAGTATCCATATTCTTTTAAATAGATGATTCTGAAAGTTCATAAGTCATAACTTAACCCAATGTTCCATTCAAATGGCTTTATTTCCCTGATGAAGCATATCTGTAACATGCAGCATTTCTCTTTTGTTGCACACTTGAGAATTTCAAACTTTTTTTTCTAAAGATCTAAATCCTATCCATTCTTAGAGTATGTCTCAGAGATTAAAAAATCAGACTGACATTTTGCTACAGTGTGGACAAAAGTCTTCCTCTTTCAAAACGCATAAATTGTTTTTGAGTGCCATCCATCTGTGTCTAAAACATGACTCTAGTTATCATAAAAGTACCAATGACTGAAGTCTCTATATTTAGTTCTGACTATTCATAACTTAATGAACTTAATTTTTTTAATTAAGAGAATATGGGTTTATAACATTACAAAGTTTCAAGCATACAGCTTTATATTTTGACATCTGTGTACCATATATGGATCACTAGAAGTTTAGTTTTCAGAGATGGAGAGATAGTTTAATTTGTCAAGTGTTTGACTTTCCATCCGAGGCCTAGATTTGACTCCCAGCACTCATCAGTCCCTTGAAATGAACCTCCAGCACAGAACTAGGAGTAGTACTGAGTACCACCAGGCATGGCAAAACAAAACAAGCTTGTTTCCGTTCACTACTACACTATTGGTGCTATTCTTTCCACTCGTTCCTCCCACCCACCACCTTTTCCTCTAACAATTACTCTATGCTATAGGAATATGAGCTTGTTTTTGTTCTGTTTTCTTGTTTTATTATTTATCTATTATGTAAAAGTAAAATACTATGGCATTCCCACTACATTTTCCTCTAACAATTACTATATGCTATAAGAATATGATCTTGTTTTATTTTGTTTTCTTGTTTTATTATTTATCTATTATGTATAAGTAAAATACTATTTTCTTTCCTTTTGATTATTTAATTTAGTATAATGGTCTCAAAATGCAGCCAAGCTGCTGCAAATGGCAAGATTTCAACTTTTCATAGCTGAGTAGTATTCCACAAATGCTTTCTTGCTACATTTATAAGCCACTAAATTAGGAATTTCAGATAAGAAACCCTAAGAAATTATGTTCACTTCCCCAATTTGCCCTAGATCAGTTTTCTTTAACATCAAATTCAATGGCTTTCATCTATAATTTTTATTTTCAAGTTTTTTTCCTACATTACTTAAAAATATTATGTCCTGCGATCAGAAAAAAATAGTAGAGCTGAGAAGGCATTTGATTTGCAGGCATATTAGCGAGGTTTACTCCCTGGCACCCCGTTGCCCTACTAGGAGTGATCCCTAAACATACAGTCCGGAGTAAGTCCTTACTTAGCACAACTGATTGTGACCCCCAAACGTATGTATATAATGATCTTAAAATTCTTTATGTGTAATTTATATCAAACCATTTAAATTGAAACACTGTAGGTTCATTAGACACATTTAAATTTAATAAAGTTCACAGTTAAATAAGATTCACATGCTTATGTAATTCTGAACAGATTTAATTTTCCTAGACACCAATCATATATCAAAATTATATTTAATACTTAATTGCTAGCTTGGTTCATTTTGTTTAAAATATTGATTTGGTTTTCAAGAAAATGTATTTCATTCCATTTATTTACTTTGGGGTTGGAGACATACTCAGTGGTGCTCAGAGCTTACTGCTGGCTCTGCAATACAAGATCATTTCTTAATCACTTTTGGGTGATGATATGGCATGTCAGTTGTGTGCCAGGAAAGTGCCCTGCTATACTATCTCTCTGACCATAGGCAAGATAATACTATATTAGTTTCAAAATTAAATCTGTCAAATTTAGGTTATAATTTTGTGTCAAGACAGATGACAAACAGTAGATTTAAAGCAATTTTGTACAGATCAAAAAGTATCATCTAAATTTTACTAATTTTGTAAATAGTTCTTCAAATTTTGGTAGCTTTCACATATATTTGACATAAAATATTTTTTGCATAATGATTCTTTATATAGTGCTTAAAATTATCACTATTTTGAAGAATCATAAAGTTTCAGCTCAACAAAATTCCTCTGCCACACTTTTCGGTAATTTTGCTAATATTTCTCCTGGGAACTAAATTCAGTTTATTTGTATGCACATATGAAAAAATATTTAAATGTCTATACAACTAAACCAGTCTTTTTAGGATACAAATTGGCAGCAGTTATTAGTATGTGTAAAAGTGTTCTGAGATCAAAGACAAAGTATTAGTTAATTCCATAGTATCTCTTTAGCCGGGCCATTTCAATCTTAAAGAAAAAAGTCCCCACAGAATTAGTTCATCTTTAACAGTGAAGTAATTTTATACTTTATATATTTGCTAGTGGATTTTTATAAATCTCTTAAATTTATAAAATACTTTTGCCTATACTTAAAACTTTTAAATAAAATGATCCTACTGATTAGTATAATCCCTGGTACTGCATGTGTTTCCCAAATACTGTATGTAGTTTTGTAAGTCCCCAACTATTGCTTAGGCGTCCCTGGATGTCCCTAATAGTGCATTGTCCAAAAACTTCCACATCCTCACACACTAACATTGAATTATCTGGCCAGTTTTGTCAAATAGAGCTAGAGTGGCCCCCAAAACCCTTGGAGTACTGCTCGGTTATCCAAACCTTCAAAACTTCTCTAATAGATAAGGTCATTTCATATGCTCTCTATTTAAAATGCTTTTCTTAAAACTCAATACAACGACAGAAGCAAAATGACAGCAAACCAAGGAAAGTGTCAGTAGGCTCCAAGATGAGATGAACCATCTACAAAACAAAAGATAGAAAAATAGTCTGGAAATAGTGCACCAGAGAACTAAGGAATGAGATTTAGAGAACCAATATAAGAACCATCTATCCCTAAAGGACAGGAAGGCAAATGCAACTACTTACAATTACCAAAAAAAAAAAAAAAAAATCATAGACAATTTCTCGCTGTTGCAGACACCCAGATACAAGTCTAAAGGGTTCCAGCAAAAAATAAATCCAAAAAAAAAAAACTACAAGACACACTGTATTCAGAATAACATGAACTGAAGATAGAATACTAAAATCAGCAAAATCAAAAAAGTAATTTATATACAAAGGAAATTCCATAAGAATAAAAGCAGAAAGTCTGACTATGAGAAATGAGATAACTGTGGACAAAATAAAAAAAATTCAACAAATTCAATTAAGTCATTATAACATTTTCAGAAGAGTACATGATTTTGATTGACAAACTGCTGAATTTTAATAATGTGTCTTAACTTGATATTTTTACATTTTTATAGATATTAAAACTGAAAATATAACTTTCAGTTAAACTTACATGCAACTTCATTCTTTTCAAATGAATTACTTTCACATTTTGCCTAACTCTAACTCATGCTGTCTAATACAATACCCAAAATTAATATTATTCTGCATTGTTTCATTGATGTAGGAAAATTATTTCTTCAAAATGAATCAATTGACACTGATATGATTTATATTATGCATGAATGAATATATATATAGTTAAAGAGATATAGTTAAATACATATATGTACTGTATTTAGTTTTATATATATGGTTAAGTATATAGTTAAAATATATAATATACAGTTAAAATTATATATTTAGAAAAGAGATGCTATGGTAAAAACAAAATTTGTTTAAAAGTAAAATTCCCTTAAAATAATAAAATTTCAATTGGTTCTGTGATTATACTAGCTAGACTTCAAGACTCAATAATCAGTTGGGGCTAATAGTTGAGTCTTAGAGCAACTAATACAGCGATGTTTGTTGAATATACTGAGAGACTAATTGCAGAAACCATAAGAATGCCCAAACACTGATGATTTAGACATTTGATTTTGTAGATTGCATATCTGGTACTGAATATTAGGCATTTTATAATAATACTTTGGAAATTATAATTTTTTGTTTTGCATTTATATGCCTTATTTAAATTTTATATTTACCATTAAATCTAATTAAAGACATTCTAAATAAACATATCTATAATGAATACTAAGAACAAGACACTGGTTAGAAGGTACATATCTAGTTTCTTGCAATCATCTAATTTGGGAAATAAAGATTTTCTCCTTCTCTGTAATGTTTCTGAATAGTATTTCTAGTCAAATATTGGTATTGGTAAAACTACCAGAATTCTTAAATATCTTTGTCAAGAACTACTTGGGTGACTTTGGATAAATTACTTGAATTAATCCTAAATGCTACTGTGACATAAAGCTTAAAGTTTGTCATTTTGACAAAATACTGACTTCTATTTTCAAATCATAAACAAGTAGTCATTTCTATGATGGAATGAGAATCAGAGGATATAGAATTAACTGGGTCGTGACAACATATAGTCTTTTTTTTTTTTTTTTTGCTTTTTTGGGTTACACCCAGCAATGTTCAGGGGGTTTCTGCTGGCTCTGCACTCAGGGAATTACTCCTGGCGGTGCTTGGGGACCATATGGGATGCCGGGGATCGAACCCAGGCCAGCACAGGCCGGCCGCATGCAAGGCAAATGCCCTACCCTCTGGGCTATCGCTCTGGCCCCACATATATAGTATTTTACAGTGAGTCCAGAGCAAAAATGCTTTCGAATGTCTAAGATAAATTCCTTTAAAAATCCAGAAATTTGTTAATTATGGTGCTTAATAATGATATCTGAATTTGTGTGCCAAAACGTTAATGTAAAGACATTTTATACACATCATTCAGGTGAAAACCAGGGCCAAAATGGCAGAGAAAGTTGCACTATAAACTACACCAGATTAAAAGTCCAGCAAAGGAAATAAGCAAAGGATTCCATGAAGAGTCCTACAGAAGAGCATGCTGCAGTAATCTGCTTATAATTGTGAGGGATTTATTTTCCAAGTGCTAGGACTTAAAAACAATCTTATCTCAATAAAAATAGAAGAAAAATAATTTTTTAGCAGTATTCATAAGTGATCAGTTCAAGAAAGACCCAGGATACTTTTCCAGGTACCAATCTGCAAGGGTGAAATATCATTCCTCAAGTATGCAATCCTAATTAAGTTAATTATATGGCCATCTGTTTTCTATCAAACACCTTATCAATGTCCTCTTATCTAATACTAAGCTAAAAAGTGATCTAGTCAGAAATTCCAAATATTATTTCCTATAAACTATGATCTTAGTCACTACTCTAACCAATTCCACTTTAGAGGATGTTGTGATGAAATTGCTGTTTGGTTATCAGATAAATGTTCTTATTTGTTTTTTCCTTTCTTGACTAAAATGATACAATATTTGTTTTTGGTAATATAATTTAGCATTCTGATAGCAGAAATCATGTATTTTACCAAAAAGACCATTTCTGGAAATTAGAAGTTTTGCTGCTGCTCCCAACTTCATTGATGGCCTGCTGTTTGGCATTAACATAAACTTCCAACCACCTCAACTTGCTCATGTGTGTAATGAGTTCTTCTGTAACACCACTGGTATATACTTAATAGGAATGATAGAAGAATTAATTAGGGGCATCTCTATGTGCTATAGCTTCTCTTTGAAATATACCAAAAAATTAAGCAAATTATTCAGTAGTTAAAATGCTTCATAAATGTTCTAAGTAATGATGCTTTTAATAGTTTCTCAAGCATCTATATATATATATATATGTGTGTGTATACACACATATATATACACACAGTATATATACACACACATATATATGATGTTTTAATAGTTTCTCAAGCATCTATATATGTATATATGTGTATATATATATGTGTGGGTGTGTATATCTGTACACACACAAACACACACACACACAAACCTAAATAAATAAATAAATAGGGGCCGCAGCAATACCACAGCAGGTAGGACATTTGCTTAGCACGCAGCCAACCTGGATTCGATCCTCGGCATCCCATATGGTCCCCGAGCACTGCAGGGAGTAATTTCTGAGCAAAGAGCCAGGATTAACCCCTGAGCATTGCTGGGTGTGACCAAAAAAGCAAATAAATAAATAGATAAATAAATAAATATATGAGCAAGTAAATAAATAAATAAATGAAAAATAAAAGGCAATCTACTGTGTTATAAATGGCATGAGAATTTCTAAAAAACAGAATTTTTTTTAAAAAAAAGAACGCATTTACTCCAATATGAGCAACCAACACTATACTATAGTTGTAAATAAGAGTTGATCACACATAATCCCTCTTTAGTGAAAAAAATCAAGGTACATATTCAGACAATGTGATGTGATAGAGTTTCAAAAACTTTATTGACAGTAGTGTCACTGTCTTATAAAATATTCTCATGGACCAGAAAGACCTTTCAGGAATTAATGTGCTTAAATTGCATGTGGTTGATGTACAATCCCAAGCACAGAGCCAGGAGCAAAATCTGAGAACAGCAGAGACCCTCACTGCCCCTCCCACATATCTTCTAAGAAAGAAGCGACTTAGGAATGGAAAGGCAATAAAAGAAATGAAAGGACTATTGCAAATTAAAATAGCTAGAGAATGACAACAGATTAATAATGGAGGAATAATGGGAGGACAGTTCAGAAAGTATAATAAATGGAAGTTGGATAGCTTTAGATTTCATGCACTTGGAAATTCATGATGATGACAGGTTTTAACAATAAGGGACACCAGAAAGTAAAATTTTGGCAATAGTTTAGGAAAATATTATGAATTCAATTTTTTTGTAATATACTCTAAACCTTTAATTTAATATTGAAAAGTTATATGAAATATATCATTAACAGTATTATAAAACACAGCACCTTAATAAGATTGGGAGAAATATTTGTTTCTGTTGCATGGCTGTTTAGTTATGCAACTCTTGGTTCACAGTTTATTTCTTAGAGTACCAATCTATAGTGTTAAATAGTTTAATAATACTAATTATTAGTATAATAAAATTGAAAGGCAATTTCGTTTTTAGTCAATATGTGGTATAAGCCAGAGTATAAAAATAACCAGTTGGGACTAGAGAGATCATTACATTTGTAGGGTGTTTGTGAGAAACACAGGTTTCAAGCATGACACCAGGGGGTAAAACAGTAGGTTGAGGCACACAGGAAGGAAACAGGTCAGAGGGGAAAGATATTGGAAAAATTATTCTAAATGCAATTTAGAAGTTTTTCTCGAGGTTATAAATCTAAAGAAAATTATAAGACACCTATTTATCCCAAATAATTGCCCTTTAATAAATTATTATAGAAATTTTAACTGTGTGGGGCCGGAGCGATAGCCCAGCGGGTAGGGCATTTGCCTTGCACACGACCGGCCTGTGCCGCCCGGGTTCGATCCCCAGCATCCCACATGGTCCCCCGAGCACCGCCAGGAGTAATTCCTGAGTGCAGAGCCAAGAGAAACCCCTGAGCATCGCCGGGTGTGACCCAAAAAGAAAAAAAAAGAAATTTTAACTGTGCATTTAATTTATCAAAGATAAATATAAATTATCTATGTATAAATATATAAGTAGCTAAATATATAAACTTATTTATATTTATTTATATAAATAAAATGTTTTCATTTTGGGCAAGAAAAAAGTACATAGGTTATAGTGCTTAACTAAAAATAACCATAATTAGGGAAATAAATGTTACAACAGAAAAAAATCCTATTTTTTAAATGAGGGTAGAGGAAAAAAATCTATTTTCTTGAAGACTAGCAGACAGCTACAGAAAACAGATATATTATTCAAAAAACAAAAATTAACTCATAATAATCCTATATCTAGGTAAATTTTCATTTTATTGTAAAGAAATTAACAATGAGATAATATGAGAATGTTTTCATCCTTACTTTACTACTTATTCTTATTCTCCAGAAATTCCAATACATGACCCAATAGTATTAGACTAAAATATATTTAGAAACATCTATTATCAGACAAACAATTTATAAACTATTTGTTGAAGGGAACATTATCATCAAAAGTCATCAATTTCCCAAGATAGAACAAATGACTGTTACTGGATTGAAGAAATGTATCCAGGGTATCATAACAAAGAAGGTGAAGACTTTCATGATTATGCTTTTTTAAAAAAATATCTTAGGGCAACATCCAGATATGCTTAAGAATATCTCATAGCTCTGTGCTCAGAGGACTATAGGCAATGTAAAGTAATCATATTGGGACCAACAACAAGCAAGTACCCCATGGACTGGACTTTCTGTCTGAGTCAGAAAATATATTCTTAATTTAGAGACCTAATGTTAAAATTATATTAGCCTTCTATAAAAGTTATATGACTAGCAGAAATTATTGCATGTTAACATGACCAAATATCAAAACTGTTACGCTTAGATTTAAGATATCATATATCTGAAAAATCAAAAACAAAGTTATAATTATAAATATAAAATTTTAACATAAAAACTTGCAATTAACAAACTTATTGGAATAGAAAAATTGTATGAACAAATAATTATAGGAAATTAAAAATAAATGTTAAGTATTAACTAAATAATCGATACTTTTATTATTAGGATTTTAAGATTATATTTCAGTTTATGAAATATGCTATTACAAAACACTGAAAGAAATTATGTACAATATAGTTACATGAAGTCTCAGGATCTGAACAAACCATTTTAAGGAAGAATGCTCAAAGACTACATCCTCAAGAGTCAGCTAAATACCAGCTGCTTTTGAATGGTATCATTAGGAACAGTTGGGCCATCTGGCTTAAATGCACATGAATAGGATGTTGTAACTATTTCAACATGTTCTTCTTATCTCTCAAGTGTACTACCCTTGGAATTTTACCTTAGTAAAAGTCTGGGTGCAAGAGCAACAAAGAACAAACTACAGTTAGAAAACAATTTGAAACTGACCGAATCAAATCCAAGGTTTTGTTTATATGATTCATCCAACACAGAGAAATTGTTATAAATATTAATATAATTTTAAGTTCACAGTACACCTTCAAAACATACTGTCTCTTTTTTTCTTTTTTGGGTCACACCCAGCGATAGTCAGGATACTCCTGCTCTAAGCTCTTCACTCAGGAATGACTCTGGTCGGGGCTAGGGGAACCATATGTGATGCTGGGGATTGAACCCAGGTCAGCTGTGTACAAGGCAGACGCCGCACTGGCTGTACTATTGCTCCAGCCCTCAAATCATACTCTTTCGAGTATAAATATGTCACTCCTGTACAGTACCTTTAAAATGCCATGCCAGATTGTGTTAAGCTCAGAGTTGATTCCATTGTCATTATTTTTATATCACTCTTCTAATGTGAATGACTTCTTGATTTGAAGAACTGATAATTAAAAAGAAAAATCACTTAATACCTAATCTCCACACAAAAAAACCGTGATACAGGTATGGGAAAACTTCAGCCAAACAGTTTTCAAAAAAAGGGAACTCTGGAAGAAAGGTAATCACTGTCACTGTCTTCCCATTCATCATTGATTTGCTCGAGCGGGCACCAGTAACATCTCCATATGTCCTGTCTCATGCTAGTAGAGCTCAAGGTCATCTGCTTGATCCAGTGTCAGGGCGCTCCGCCGGGGTCCCCTACAGTGCTGGGAAGCGAAGTTCCCTTCTACCTCCTAAGCCGGCGAGGAATGGATGAACATTCAGGAATCCGATGCAGTTTTAAAAGGCTTTACTTATCACAGGTTCAGGCATACAAATCAGCAAAAGGAAAAACCCGATGCTTAGGATTCCAGGCTAGAACCCCAGCCACGTGTAGGCCAAGATGGCGACCACCACGTGTAAAAGCTTCCAAGGGGAATGAACGCTCACAGGGAGAGAGATCCCACAAGGAAGAAGGAAGCGAAAGCGGGAACCGGCTAGTTTATATCCCTGTAACTCAGACCTTCCTCCCACTGTTATGGAAAGCAGGGGAGGGTCCAATGCCCTTAGGTAATCCCTCCCTGCACCTCACCTAGGGCCTTTACTGTGCTAATGTTTTGAGCCGAAATCTGCTTAGGAATGCTTTTTGTAGTGTAGAGAAGGGGGTTTCTGAGATGGCATGTCTCTGTACCTTGACCAACACCAATGCCAGTTAAATATTTCTCCAAGCCTTCACAAGTCTCCTCTACTTCATTGTAGTTTTATATTTTAGTTGCCTTTGAGTATATCAGGGAGCCATGCTTGTTTGCTTGGAAGCAAACAGCATTTCTCTCTGGTCTAATTACTTAGGTGTCCTACGTGGCCAGGCTAATATGCTGGTAAGATCTAGCTAGTCCCACGATGATTGTGATAGCATGGGAGAATATTTATACCAGCTAGTACAGCATACATGGTCGGATAAACTGCCACATTTAGACTACCCCCTTATCTACGGAGTGATTTGCGGGAGGCAATCCAGAGCAGATGCAGCGGCCCTTAGGAGTCCTGCAACAACTCCCCCTGATTAGTTTACTAATAAAAATTGAAAAGGTAAGAAATATTTAGTAATGTACAGAAAATTAAGATAATAAAAAGCAATTCCAATTACAAAATGATAATACATGTTACTTTAGGATCCTAACTTGTTTTTGGACCCAAAGCAAAGTTCGTGACAAAGTGTTTCTAGCTGTCTGATTATAATGGACTATAGTTTGCACTGTTCATAATTTGTGAGAGTCAATTTGCTATATTTTATGTAAAGTCGGGTGTCTGGAACAAAGTCTGTGGGGCTACTTCTGGGACAGCAATAGCGGTGATCATATGAGTATGAGTCTCTGGAGAGCAGCGATCAGGAACTCGTTGAATTGTCAGGAACACTGGATCGGGTCTCTGGAACACGGGAACAAATATCTCGAACTCTGGAACAGGAGTTTGAGTGCTGGAACAGGTGTCTGGAACATTGGTGTAATATCTCGAACTCTGGAACAGGAGTCTTGAGTGCTGGAACAGGTGTCAGGAACATCGGTGTGGGTGTCTTGCAGGAACATAAAGAGTCTCAAACAATTCCATCAGGTCATGAGAATGAGGTCTATAATTGTTACTGGTATTTGGCATATCAAATATGACACGGGTAGCTTGCCAGGCTCTGCTGTGCAGGTGGGATACTCTTGTAGTCACCTCTAATCTCCAGCATTTATTGATGAACTGGGCTGTGATCAGCTCTTCTGCTGGGTGGAGTTCTGACGACAGGGGAGTCCTGATGTGGAAAATGGCGGCCCTCACGGTGTGGGGGGTCCTTTGGTTTCTTGCGAGGTTCTGCTGGGGTTGTGGGCCAGGGCTAGCACCCGCCATCATTCCTGGGCGCCTTGTAAGCAGCTGGGCTACTCTTTATCTTTATTTATCTTTATCTTTAATATGTAAAGATATTAAAGGAAGAAAAGGAAATAGTTTCTGAATAAAGATATTCCTTAAGCAAATGTAAGTTTTCTAGGGGGCAACAAGTTTTCTCTGATCTGTGTTGCTTAGGAACCCTGTGTTGCCTTTCCAATACAGGGTGCTTCCAGATACCTGGTTTTACATATTAGAATATCCACACCTTATCCTATATCCGCTATGGTTCTTATATTTTTTATTGAAGTTATTCTTTTGTGTAGCATTTATAGACAGCTTTTTTCCTGGGTGAAGTTGGGGATTCATTAAGGCAGTAAATATTTGCTGAGACTACCTACACTACCAACTTTTATATCTTTTTCATAGTTAAGTGATCCAGAGTAATCACCTAACATGTTAGTAAAAAATGCAACATTACTGAATTTAATATTCTCCAATATCTACTCATTAAACTTAAAGAGAAATTGAAATTTCTTCCAAGACCTAAAAGAAATCTCATAATAGAAAAGGCAATCTCATGTCCAAAGATTTCTACTTGGCTGCCATAAAAAGTAAATATCCCTAAAGAATCTAACAAGTGGGAAAAAATATTGTCATACATATTAAAGATAAAACTCTCAAAATTCAATTATTTTCCTATAGAATTCATCGATTTGCTCGAGCAGGCGCCAGTAACATTTCCATTGGACCCTATCACGTGCCAATGTAGCCCAATGGCATCTGGTTGATTCAGGAATATGAAGAGCCTCAAACCGTTCCTTCAGGGTCTTGACAAGGAAGTCTGACCATCTTGTAGGTGGGTGGCCATGTGATCTTTTGACATCCCGTGGGATCCAGTCGGTAATGGCTCTAGTCCAGCGGTTGTCTCCAAATCACATTACATGTCCAGCCCATCTGATTTTCGATGCCTTGCCAAATGAGACAGCATCCCTGATTCTGGAATAGCGACGGAGGTCAAAACTCTGGATTCCTTCTCTCACTTGAGTGAGGCTTGATATTCCAAGCATAGCTCTTTGATTCCTCTCTGGGAGACCAGAATAGCATTCTCATCCTGCTTTCGTAGGGCCCAGGTCTCTGAGGCATATGTTAATGCAGGGAGAACGGTGGAGTCAAAGAGATGTGCCCGGAGCCGGAGGTTCTTTGTCCTTTTTAGCTGTTTCTTCGATGCCTTTGAAGGCATTCCATGCCGCTCTCTTCCTCCTGCACAGCTCAGGTTTTAGGTTGTTCATCATGTTGATTTCTCGACCTAGGTACACATAACTGCTGCATTCAGAGATGCTTGTTCCATTGAGAGTGAATGGGGCCTGAGGAACTAGTTCATTCTTCATGAACATAGTTTTCTTTAGATTCAGCTGTAGACCTATCTTTCCACATTCTCGGTCAAAGTCAGCCAGCATTTGTGCCGCTTGGCTAATGTTTGGTGTTATTAGAACAATGTCATCAGCAAAGCGGAGGTGGTGTAGTTGCCGACCATCTATCTTCACTCCCATTCCTTCCCATTCTAATTGTTGCATGATTCTCTATAGAATAAGAAGCTAAATCATACTTTAGAAACAATGTATGAAAGACATTATAGCACAATTTTTGACATCAAAGTATCTCTTTTATAATTATATGAGAGAGAAAAAGGAATTCCCTTAAGTAATCTGATAATAAAAAACACATACAAAATAGAATAAATTCAAGCTTCTTTATAACCTTTAAAAATGTTCAGTGCTAGTGTAAAATCAAGTAGCAACTAGAAATTTTGAGATAAAAGGAGCTATTTTATGTAACCACATGTAACAAATTATTATAAAACATGAAATATAAATTACAAATTATTATCAACCATATCACTTTCTTCCCGTTCAGCATCGATTTGCTTGAGCGGGCACCAGTAACTATCTCCATATGACCTGTCTCATGCAAGTAGAGCCCAAGGGCACCTGCTTGCTCCAGGAACATAAAGAGCCTCAAACCATTCCATCAGGTCATGGGAATGAGGTCTATAATTGTTACTGGTATCTGGCATATCAAATACGACACGGGTAGCTTGCCAGGCTCTGCCGTGCGGGTAGCATACTTTGTAGTCATCTCTAAATCCAACATTAATTGATGAGCCGGGCTGTGATAGGCTGGTCTGCTGGGTGTAGTTCTGAAGAGGGGAAGTCCGGATGTGGAAAATGGAGGCCCTCATGGAGTGGGGGTTGTCTGGCTTGTTGTGAGGCTCTTCTGGGGTGGCAGGCCAGGGCTAGAACCTGCCATCCCTCCTGGGCGCCTCATGAGCGGCTGGGCACAGGGAGAGCCAGTAGCAGCTCTGCCCCCATGTCTGCCTCTCTGATCTGGCATGGTATCTATTTTTGTGGATTTTGGATGCTCAAATTATGCCCCACCCAGCACATGGTATATGCTGGAGTATGAACCATGAGCACTAAAGAAGAGTTTTCACTTTGGGGAAGCAGAGGGTCCTGCTAACCTCAGTTCTTCATATCCCTCACTTAGGAGGAGAGAAGAGAGAATAGGCAAGATAATTAAAAGCTCTGTTATGGAGATTAAAAAAAATAAGAATAATTGCAAAAGGCAAAGGAGACCAAGGAGGAAATGAAAACCAGTATATACCAATAAAGAAGGTCCTAAGTACGCATAATAAGAGGTCAGCACAAAGCCTGAATGAACACTAAGCATGAAGAGTGAAACTATTCAATTCCTGGTAAGATAGGGCTTATTAATTTGTAAAATTTTAAAACACTTGGGATAAGGAGCAATAGTGCCATATTTCAAAGTGAAACATAGAGCTTGCTTTGTGAAAATTAAGTAGAACACTTAGACTATGGTCCTTTTTTTCACAAATATCACATATTATTTTATCAACCATAAAAACAGTCAAATATTCCTTATCTCAACCTTTCTTCCTTTTCCTTTCATATTTTAGCATTGCTAATGTGATAAAACATAATTATGATGAGGAAGATAGTATGCCATCTTAAAAACAATTTATGTATGAGATATAATAAATAATGAACCATAAATATGATTTCATAGGATGTTAAGTTTTTAACATTATGTTTAATAATTTCACTGTAAGCATTAGGAAGGAAATGAAGTATAGGACTAAGGAGTGGTTGCTCTTTTCAACTAAATAGTTCAGGAGGTTTCTGAAAAATCACATGTAAATGGAATCTTAAATGCTAAGCACCCTTGAAAAGGTAAAGTAAAAGTGATTTTCAGGTAGAAAGATCAATAATTTTAAGTCCAGAATAAATATGGGATAAGCCAATTTAAAGAACTTTGTAAGGCCAGAATAGCTGTGGCATAATGGAAGTAGTTAACTGTTTATAGAAGAATATTAGAGAGGTTACCACCTGTGAGGAAGTAACACACAGTTACCACCTCTAGTATAAGGATGGCAAATAGTTCAGCAATTCTGCAGCTCAGAAGTCAGCCTATTCCATAGATCTGGGTCTCAAAGAAATATATGTCCCATCCAGGCACTGCAATGATCAATACTTGACTCACACATAGGGGCAATTGAGAGTAATATAAAAGTGAATGATGTGCAGTGGATCTTCAGAGCTTTTAGGTCTCACTCAGTCCCTGCAGGCGATGTTTTGCATGCATTCTCTTCAGGCTACAGGCAAAGGATTCTTGTTTTACTCCAAACATAGTAAGTATAATTGTATATGTGTTCAGATGTGTAAAATGTACACACAGAAGCAGAATAAAGGAGCACACTTTGAGTCTGGAACAGAAAAGATGTTCTGCAAGGGGTGATAACACTTTTACGAAGGCGCTTTATTTTTTTAGTTACAGAAAATTTGAGATCCAGAGCTCATTCTCATGTTGCCAGGAGTGGTAGAAAGCCTTTGGACTTGAGATTGCCTTTTCCATTGTGAGATTTTTTTTTTATTCAGAGCTTGGCAGGAAATTTTAATTTCACTTTAAGTATAATGGGTAGATTTTGGAGGATTTGAAAGTGAATAATGTTGTATTTTTATTAATAGTTTAAGTGATTATTCTGGATCACTTAAATATGAAAAGATAGCTATATTTAAAAGATGGTAGTACAGGAAGTCTCAGCAAATATTTACTGCATTAATGAATGTGAAAGATACTTACAGAGGAAATATAAAATGCTAATGAGACGTGTTAAAATATTTGTTTAAAATAACCATATCCTAAACTTATGCTATCAAATTGCATACCAATAACCCTCTTTCTATAATTATCTCCAGTTCTACACACATTTTAAGATTTTATAGCATTAGTACCCCTAGTTTTCTTGTTATTCTTTAATCTTCTTATTGTTATTAGATCTCCCTTCATAAAGTCTTTAACATCATTTTATTCAACCCCATGTTACCCTAAAACTTGTCATTACTAATAAAATCATCATCTCTATAACCTTAATTTCAACTGCCACAAACTATCACACTCTGCTTTTCTGCTCAATCTTACTCCTGTTATTTCAGATATTTTTTCATGACTATATTTAATTTTATTCAATACTATTCTTCTATCATATCTCTCAGTGATGAATATTCCGTTATAGTGCTATTAGTTTAAATGAACAAATTGTCATTTAATTACTTTCTTTTCATCTACTTTCAACTACTTTTGCTATGGATAGTCCCAACATATTCTTCCAGCAAACATTTAGCCCAGTTTATTGCATTTCTCATTTTATGTTGTTCCTGTTCCACTTTTCTTTAGAAATATATAACCATAATTACATTTTATTTTGAATCTATAATTAGCCAACCCAAATTATCTAGATAAAATCTTGCTTCCCAACTGATAGAAACAAAAAATACTCAGAATAGTATTTCTGTAAATCACCACAACAATATATAACCATATATATAGATATAGATATAGATATAGATATAGATAGAGATATAGATATATAGATATAGATATATAGATATATAGATATATATAGATATATAGAGATATATAGATATATAGATATATAGATATATAGATATATAGATATATAGTATATAGATATATAGATATATAACTCTACCCAGCAGAGAGCTGATCACAGCCTGACTCATCAAGACCCACCCTGTAGCAGTCTTTTTTAAGCCCAGCCCAGGTATGCCAATCCAGAGACTCACATACATGAGACAGAGCTGCTTCCGGCTCTCCCTGTGCCCAGCTGATCACGAGGAGCCCAGGAGGGATGGCGGGTTCTAGCCCTGGACCGCCATCCCAGCAGAGCCTCGCAAGAAGCCAGAGGAACCCCCCACATCATGAGGGCTGCCATTTCCCACATCCAGACTCCCCTCTCATCAGAACTCCACCCAGCAGAAGAGCTGATCACAGCCGGGCTTGCATGGCTGCTTGCAGCTGCACGATTCATCAATAAATGCTGGAGATCAGAGGTGACTACAAGAGCATCCCACCTGCATGGCAGAGCCTGGCAAGCTACCCATGTTGTATTTAATATGCCAAATACCAGTAACAATTATAGACCTCATTCCCATGACCTGATGGAATGGTTTGAGGCTCTTTATTTTCCTGGACGTATGGAGATGTTACTGGTTCCCGCTCAAGCAAATCAATGATCAACGGGAAGAAAAGTGATACAAGAGATACAAGTTATACATATATATATATATATATATATATATATATATGTGTGTGTGTGTGTGTGTGTGTGTATACATGTATATTTATTATATATTTATCTTATATACTACAGGCACTGAAATCTACATGCTCCATTTTTGCCTATTATTATAACACTCACTACTCTTTCCCTGAGACAGTTCCACTTAGCTCTACATCCAATAGTTCCTCATTTAAGAAAACAGTTATTTCTAGTTTGCCTATAGCAGCATCCATTCTTCCTTCTGTAAAGAAACATTTCAGAACTACAGAAATGTGCTTAAATAATTCTTGTTTGAAAATAATACTGTCTCATTTAGATCATTGAAATAGATCGTAACAAGCCAAGATTATCCAAAGCAATAGCTTATAGTGTAAGAAAAATATAAAAATGGCATTAACTATCCTTGGGGAAAAATCACAGAAGGAAAAAAAGGCATTCTCTAATGCCTTCAAGGGAGACTGTTGAACACATCAGAATTCAACAGCTGCCCTTTTCGTGTCAGTTCTGATGTTCATTACAGGCTGACCATACAGACTTGGTCAAAGGATGTTACCTGAAGCTTCTGGTCTTGTAAAACTTGAGCTAAGTTACAGCCCTGAGGGAACCCAGACAGGAAGCATCTAGAAAGCAGAGTCAATTTCTATACTTCTAGCCTCATGCGAAGGAAGTACTTTGAGACTATAACAAAGAAAATAAGAAATTCTTGGAAATACAGATTAGTTGATGCTGATGAAAATTTCCATAAATATTCCAAGGAAAACCTTTAGGTTACAGATTGTGTATGTGTGTATGTGTTGTGTGTGTGTGTTAGAGAGAGAGAGATTATAAATCCTTTATACAAGACTAGAGACTAGTAGTGAATGAAAAATATTTTATCCAAGCATAATCTATTACCATCTTTGTTTCATAAAATAAGGTGCTAATATGTAATATTTTCAGTAAATCTCCAAACTTTTGTGGTTATCTTCCACCTACATAAAAATGGTTAAATGTCTTAATTTTCATAGAATAATGTTAACTGTCTCATGAAGAATTTATATATATTTCCAACTCAGTTTTGACCTAGATCAAGTAAAGCTACTTATTTTTTAGCCTTTAATTACTATACAAAATAATTATAGTGTGCTCATTACTATTAAAGTGAATTTCATGCATTTGAGAATAATTATCATCAGATTATTCCAATGAATATTCTGTAAATATTCAATACCAATACTCATTTCAAATTAAGCCTACAATTTGAATGATGATTTCCATTGTGAATCTTACCAGAAAAACCAGTCTGTCTTCTTCCATAGTGTTTTGTGACCTACAGGTCCCTGCAGATACTTTTGTTTCATTTTACTTATTCCTCAACTCCATCCCATCTGCCTTTTCACACATCATTAGCATGCTGTATTGGTAACTTTCAGAGTGTCTCCACAATTGTTAATTAAATGATTAAATGACATGCTAGTCTGCAAAGTTTATGGTCAAAATATCACGAAAATTTAATCATATTTCACTAAAACTAATTCATATTCAGATAATATATTCTGAATTAATTATTTTTTCTACAGACCTTTTTAGAGTCCTAGATACATGCAGCTCATTTATCTATCTATTTATTTATTTATTTAATATGATTTAATATTGTTTTGACTTTGGAGCCACAAGACCATTTCTCATGGCTTACTTCTAACTGAGCTCAAGGATCACTCCTGACAGGTTTTAGAGACCCTTTTTTGTGTTGGAGGAGAAAACCTGAGTCAGCATCATGCAAGGTAAGCCCCTTTCCTGCTGTATACTAGCTCTCTGTGCACTCACATGCATTACATTTTTGAAATGGCTATTTTTCAATATGAATATTCATTCACTGAGTTGCAAACTAAAAAATTTTGAATATACCAAAATTACCTATAAAAATTAAATACTTGATTAACTTTTTTATTTTATTTTTATGTTAAATAGTAATAAGGTTTGCTATCAGATTGGTGGAAAGAGTTTGTCACTATTTTTCTGCAGTCTTTGCAACACTAAAAAAGAACAATTGCAGCAAAATTCTTATAATTAAATAAAATTCTTGGGAACATAAATGTGCTGAGTTAGAAGATTGCTTTTCTAAGCTGTTTATTCTTCAGAAAATCACACAGTTAAAGCAAAAAAAAACAGCATTACTTCACTGTATAAGAAGAAAGCAAGATAAATATGAATATGCAATAATATGCATAGAAGTATTTTATGCTTCCTGAGACATAGTCAACTTCTCTTAGAACTACATTGAAACATTGCTAAAAATTATATATCTTCAATTCTGCTGATATTCAAATTGAGGTATTTTGCACATTGCCATATTTAAGCAAATTACTTCTGTAAATGTATTTTATTTTGTTATCTCTTTTCTACAACATCTCATTTTTAATATAAATAACACTATTCAACTGTGCAAGTTCTACAAGCAATGATTGGATGGATGTTCAGTTAGCATGGGAGGTTATACATGGATAAAATTCTGCCAAGAAGTCTCAGAAAAGAAAACTATTATATAATCTTAAATAAATTTTTCACTATGTGGTGACATTTATAAAGCTATTTATTTAGCTTTCATTCTTTGTGTCATGAATTAGGTTAAAATATAAAATATGTTCACAAAAAATTCTAAATTTTTTTGACCAGGAATATATCTAAGATTATAAAAAACCAGAGTATAGAAATATAGTATATCCTAGTATATTTTCATGAAGTAAAGAATGTTATGATTGCCATATATAATTATTCATAATAATCACTTTATTACATTGTATTAAAATATTTTAATATTAATAATTTTTATATTTATTTACATATTTTATTCTATTATAATGTGAGAGATACATCCAAAACAATCCAGGTAATTTATGAAATTCACTATCACTATCCCTATCTTCCCGTTCATCATCTATTTGCTCGAGGAGCGGGCACCAGTAATATCTCCCCATATGTCCTGTCTCATGCTAGTAGAGCCCAAGGGCATCTGCTTGCTCCAGGAACATAAAGAGCCTCAGATAATTATATTACGTCAAGGGAATGAGCTAATATAATTGTTACTGGTATTTGGCGTATCAATAGGATAAGGGCAGCTTGCCAGGCTTGCTGTGTGGGTGGCATACTCTTGTAGGCTTGCGGCCGCGCCAAGCCAGACTGTGATAGGCCCGCCTGCTGCTGGGTGGAGTTCTGACTAGAGGGACGTCCAATGTAGAAGATGGCAGCCCTCATGGAGTGGGTTGGGGGGTCATATGGCTTGTTGTGAGGCTCTGCTGGGGTAGCGGACCAGAGCTACAACCCACCATCCCTCCCGGGTGCCTCATGAGCGGCTGGGCACAGGGAGAGCAAGTAGCAGCGCTGCCCCATGTCTATAAGTCTCTGGATCAGCATACCTGGACCGGACTGAAAAAAAATACAATAATTATGAAATTCGTGTAACTCTTTTATGAATGTTTTGTTGACATTGAGATTTGAAGATTGGTGAAAGCTAAATTCCAGATAGTGACATCAACTTTATAAGTGAAAGAAAAACATGGTCATTTCATTACTATGAAATACATTTCACTTTCCTTACCCATTAAGGATTCCTACTAACCCAACAAAGAAAGGGTAAGGAAGGCCACATAAACAAATTGGATTCAACCAAACAAAAGTTTCTATACAATTAAAAAGTATTTGCAACAAAATCAAAATTCATTGTACTGAGAAGAGAAAAGATATGCTAAGTTTGACAACGTTTCCAAAATATACTAATAGTTACTCACAAAAGGCAACAGCAAGAAACCAATGAAATCACAAAGTGGACAGGCCACCTAAACAGCCACTTCTCCAAAGAAGACCAACAGGTCACCAATAGGCACATGAAAGGATGTTCATAAACTCATTAAAGAAATACAATATAATTTAAAAATAACATTGAAAATTATCTTACAACTGTTGGAATAAGACAAATAACAACTAGGGGACACCAAAAAGAAAGAAGCCCTATAAACTACATACCAGTGATTGTGATGTAAAGTGATACAAATAAAAAATAAGGGGCCAGAGCGATAGTCCAGCAGGTAGGAGTTTGCCTTGCACACAGCCAACCCGGGTTCAATCCCCGGCATCCAATATGGTCCCCCAAGCACTGCCAGGAGTAATTCCTGAGGACAGAGTCAGGAGTGACCCCTGAGCATCGCCAGGTGTGGCCCCAAAAGCAAATAGATGATAGATGATAGATGATAGATGATTGATGATGGATGATAGATGGAAGATAGATGGATAGATAGATAGATAGATAGATAGATAGATAGATAGATAGATAGATAGATAGATAGATAGATAGATAGATAGATAGATAGATAGATAGATAGATAGATAGATAGATAGATAGATAGATAGATAGATAGATAGATAGATGGATGGATGGATGGATGGATGGATGGATGGATGGATGGATGGATGGATGGATGGATGGATGGATGGATGGATGGATGGATGGATGGATGGATGGATGGATGGATGGATGGATGATGGATGGATGGATGGATGGATGGATGGATAGATGTGTAGATAGATAGATAGATAGATAGATAGATAGATAGATAGATAGATAGATAGATAGATAGATAGATAGATAGATAGATCAGTAAATAAATAAATTAAAAATAAAGGCACTTCAACAGCTAAAAGAAAAAGTGCAACTAGAATGAATCAAAATGTGCAGGGACAGAGAACAAACTACATAACCCAGATGGGAAAGAGTTCTTATTTAGAGCTTATAAAGGAGAGTTTGTCATCATCGCTGTTGTTTTGCAGAAAATGTACTGCAGAGAGGGGAAGAGGAAAATTCTATAGTAGGGTGGAAATAGGGTGGCATCAGCAATGCCATGGTAAAAAGCGGTTGACATGAACACTATTGGCTTATTAATGGAAGTGAGAATCCTATTGTAATGGTTTAGGGGGTACTTATTTGGTATTTTTCTTTTTGGCACTAATTAGATTTAGGATGAAATCAGGAGGAAAAGTTATTAAGTGTTATCAACTAGGATGAATTGAATCTTAGAATTTCCTTCTAGGATTTTTACTGAAGGTAGCAAATTCCAACACGTATGGTTGAAATGGGCTAGTTAATGTGCACAACGGGTTTCCTAGAAAGGCAATGCATGTAGTAACTCAGGCCTCTACCATTATATAATGGTATCATAATCTTATGTTTTTATTTTCTCAGTGATAAAATATTTTATGATTGAAATTTTTACTGTAGGCTTAGGAGTAAACATATGAGAGCATGTGGGGCTGATATAGATATAACTCCCACATCTGTCTGTGGCACTGTCATCCTGAGAATGTTGCAGTGATACTAAAACACATTCTATACTCGTGCTCCTGTTGTGTATTTATCTTTTGTGATCTGATTTGGAATTATTGTGGTTGATAACTCAGAATTTTTCTATTCATAATATTCTGTCCTATTAGTTTTCTCTAGACTCCTATTGAATTGATTTTGTATTTTTATTAAAGCCTTTTCTAAAGTGAATTCCTTGTGAAGAATCATTTGTTAGGTTACAAAATGAGATCTTTAGATCCGGTCACATTGGTTAATGTACTGTCCCATCTACTATCATTTTCAGTAACATTATCTATATTAATTATTATAAAGCAGCAGCTTTAACAAAATTTATTTTCTAATATGAAGAATCCTCCTTTCTTTCCTTTTTAGAGATTCTTTGAAAAATATATTAAATGCATTTTCTTCATATTTTAACACCTTTTTAAACACTCAACAATCTTTCATATTTTCCAATATTTCCCATTGGAAATATTGCCTAATTCATTTTCCCTTTCTTCATCTAATACTAATCTGCTAATGATCCCAAATAAATTTTATTTAATTTTTAAAAAGTTCATAGTTATTATATTTTTAGTAATTTAGTTGTTCTAAAATGCACCATTGTTATACAGTGAATATGATTAACGTATGGACCTCTACTAGAGAACTAAATTTATTTGTTCTATGTATAATGCTATCGCTACATTTTAATTAAGATTTTCCCAATTTGCTTATACTACTGGCAGTTTGTTGTTGACTTTTTCCGATGATTTGTAATTCTTGACTATGCATTCAGGGGCAACGTTCTACAGATCTTTGAATCATGGAGTCTCATGACTGGAGCCCTGGCTGTCTAACTCACTTGTTTTGATTCGACCTGTTACCTTCTCATAAACTTCTCAAAGAATTATATTGTCATCTGGGGGCCAAAGCGACAGCACATTGGATAGGACATTTGCCTTGCATATGGCCAATCCAGGTTCAATCCCTGGTATCCCATATGATCCCCTGAGCACCACCAGAAGTAAATCCTGAGTGCACAGCCAGGAGTCACCCATGATCATTGCCAGGTGTGCACCCCCCAAAAAAAGGCAAAAAAAAAATCATACTGTCATCATTCTTCATCTAAATTTGAGTTGCAAGATATAGTCTCTATTTTTGTCTAAAGATTCACTTACACTTACACTAACCCGCTATAATATTTCAAAAAAATTACTAAATAATAAAAAAAGGGGGGGATAGAAAAAAAAAAAAAAAAAAATTTTTTTTAAAAATAAAATTATTGTTGGCGGGGGGGGGGGGGGGGGGTCCTTTGGCATCCGGTGGGGACCGGGCCGGGATGGCCTTTTTTCCCGTGGTTTTTTTTTTATCCACATAATTTTTTTTTTCTCCCCCTTTTGATTTACCGAGCCCTGGGATGAGGGGGGTGGGGGGGGCGGGGGGGCGGGTCGCCCGAGTGGGGTGTGGTCTTTTTTCTTTGGTGGTTCGTGGGTTTTTTCGTCCCTCCACCATTCTCTTGTTCTTCCCCGGGGCCCCCGTAGCCCTCCTTCTTTCCGTTTTGTTTTGGGGGGGGGGGGGGGGGGTGGGGGGGGGGGGGGGGGGGGGGGGGGGGGGGGGCTGGGGGGGGTGGGTTTGGGGGGGGGTGGTTTTCCCTTTCCCTCTTTTGCCCTCTTTCCCCCCCCCCTCCCCCCCCCCTCCCCCCCCCCCGTTTTCCGCTTTTTCCCGTGTTTACTCGTTCTTGTTTATTTGTTGTTTACCTTTGTGTGGGATTGGTGGTTGGTTTTTGGTTTTTTGGTTTTTTTTTGTTTTGTTGTGGTTCCTTCCTTTTTTTTTCTTTTCTCAATCTATTTTTCCCCTTCCACGTTTTCTCTTCTTCCCCCTTTTTTCTCTGGGGTGGTGGGGGGGGGTTGGGGGGGGGGGTTTTTGTGGGGTGCGGTCCTCCCCCCCCCCCCGGCCGGTGGGGTGCGCGCCCCCCCCCCCCTTTTTCTTCCCTTTTTTTTCCTCCCCTGTTTTTTTTGTTTTTGTGGTGGTGGGTGGGCGTTGTGGGGGGGTGTGTTGCGGTCCTGCCCCATTAATTTTCATGTTATGTTTTATTCATTATATTTTCATTTGTTTTATGTTAAGTTTCATTTCTTGAGTAATTCGCATTAACTATACCAAGAACTCATGGTGGGCATGTCCATCAACCTATAGACACACAAAAAATACATGAACCCAAATGGAAAAAGATTTTTCTTATTTATATCTTTCGATTCCCAATAAATGTTAATAGAATTTAAGAATTGGAGGAACATATTTTTCTCTTAAAATAATTGAATAGATTTTTAAATATTTAAAATCTAATTTGAAATCTAATTTGAAATCTAATTTGATTGGAATTTAAGTTAGCAATAGGAATAGATATTTTACTTATTTGGGGTTAGATGCTTTAAGCATGAATAAATTATGTATTTCTGGGTTCACTTTTTATAATTTCATGTTTTTGCTCATCAAACTTAAATACTTTTGAGTGAAAATGTATCTATATTTATATAAATTATTTTCCCCATGAGTCAAAAATGCCTACCCACTGTTTTTATTCAAGAAAGATGAAATTGAAAGAGCAAATACTTATTTTATTTTAAATTTGCATATGTTTTCTATGCCTTTTAGACAGAGCTACAGACAAATAAATCAGGTAGTTAAATTTTGTATTATGTTTTAGGCTAGTTTGTTTTTCTTCCCTGCCTGGATATGTATGAATTATTTCTTTATCCTTTTTCCTGGCATTATTTTTCATAAATAAAACTTCCTTATTTTAATTTTAATCTTTTCTGTAACATTTTCTTTATAGTCTTCCTTATAATAATAACACAACTTTATGTCACAATTATTTAAGGTTTAATGATTAAAGGTAATCATTAACCAACTGTTCTTGTATGTTTTTATGTGTACTATTGAAACATTTATGAAATGATGTTTTCCTAATTGGCAACTCAGCTGTTTAAAATTGTTAAGTTCTCTATGGGAAATAAAAATGATTAAAGAACAAAATTAAAATTTCCAAACAGATTAAAAATGCATCTCTATACAACTATATATATCTATATATATATAGATATGCATATATCTATATCAAATTCAATGAACTGTTTAAATAAGTATGATAAACTATGGCAATTGTTTTCAAATTTAAATAGTGAATATTTATCAATATTTTATTTTAATATTAAATTATAATATTTTTTAAATCTTATAGAATACAGGAATACTAAGACAAACATTGCTATACTCACTTGTCACTTGTCTTCCTGATGTTCATTGATTTGCTCAAATGGGCACAGGTAACACCTCCATATGTCCCTGCCATGTGCTAGTGTAGCCCAAGGGCATCTGTTCACTCCAAGAACACAAAGAGCCTCAATTCATTAGTTCAAGTAATGGGATTGAGGTCTATAATTGTTACTGTTTTGGCATATCAAATACCACATGGGTAGATTGCCAGGCTCTGCCATGCAGGTGGGATACTCTCCATAGTAGGTAAGCTCTCAGTTCATCTATTTGCTGATGAACCATACAGCCATGAAGTTGCAATGCCCAACAGGGAAAGATGGGCTTTTCTCTTTGGCGGAGTTCTGACGAGCTGTGGAGTCCAGGTGTTGAAAATGTCTGCCCTCATGGTGCTGGGGTTTCTTCTGCCCGTCATTTGGGATGATGGGCAAAACCTAGAATCCACCTTCCCTCCAGGATGCCTCATGATCAAGCACTGGGAGAGTCGGTACCAGCTCTGCCCCGTGTATCTGTGTCTTTGGTTCAGCTGTATTAAAAACAAAATGAAATAAAAGCTTAAGTCATTTTTTTTGTTTGGGGACACACCTGGAAGTGCTCAGAGATTACTCCTGGCTCTACATGGAGGGATCACTCCTGGCAGTGATTAGGGAACCATAACGCTAGGGATCACAAACCTGGGTCAGACATGTGCAAGGCAAATGCCTTATTGTACTAAGTTTCCAGTTCCAAAATAAAAGTTTATAGAAACTGATGTGCGTATTAATGATCACTGTTTTCCCATTCATCATCGATTTGCTCAAGCAGGCAAACGATTAAAATTATTTTATAATTGCATGTTTACAAGTAAACACTATTTTGGAAAATGCTGTTATATATTGCTCTGCATGTTCTGAGACTTCTAACTTGAAAGAAGTGTACAGAGTAAGGATATAATAATGAAAATGAGAAAGGAAGAAAAATTAAGACAGAAATGCATAATTCGGAGGCCTATATAATGAAAATAATTGTCTTTAATGACTTTTTAAAATAGAATTAAGAGAATTGTTAAAAATTTTATCCATTTATATATTAACAGAGAAGGGAGGGAGGACATACACACCATTTATGAACTTTCATGATCATGGAGCGTACTTAGGCTTAATTACAATGGGTTCAAGCAGGTTAGGAATTAAAGTATCGTGATATCACAGGCCAATCAATAAGTGTTGAAAATTCAGAAACTCAAAAAAAAATGAATGAAATGATTTTATGAATGACCTCATCCAAGATTGTGGTTTACTTAATTTTGCATATAGTGAGATGCACAGATTTTTTTTAACAGAGATGATATTCATACATACAAGTTCTCTTGGAAAAGGGTATGTAGAACTCGGTTTCAGTAATTTAAACAGGTGTTCTAACTTGAATGGGAAATAAATTGGGCTATGTAAGTTAATGGCATAAATTTAATCGATCTGAACCTCAAAATAGTATGCTATGGGGGCGGAGATCCACTGCTCTGCTAGGTAACGGGTCAGCTATTTAGATTAAAGAATTTATTGAGGGAACAGAGCTCAGCGCTAAAGGTTCACAAGTTGGGACCACTCCCTGGCCTTGGAACCAGACACCAGGAGAAAGGTATATCTTTCATATTCTTTGTAACAATTAGCAATTGGTTAAACAACAGAGTATATATCCTTTTTACCTAAGCCTGAATAAGCAAAGTGGGATACAGAAACAGACCTAGCAGTTATGCTGAAATAAGCCCGGTTGGTTCAATTTTCATTTCATTTATAGTACATTGTGGTTTGGTTTCCCCAAGTTCTCCCTTCTCCCATACATCGAGATCATGCAGACTTTAAATCTTTCATTCCTTTCCACAGCTACACTTACCTTCCTATACTAGCTTTTCCTTCACACTCACCACTGGCTTTGTAACTATCAGGCCATCAGACTTGATCTCGGTTTCTATAGCCTAAACATGTTCTTTAGTTCCTCTAACTTCTCCCTTCACCAGAAAAAAAAGATTACTACTAAAAAGACATAACTGGATTTGTAGTATGCCATTATGATTGACTAGATTTTCAATTATGTGCTGAGAGAAAACGATTACAGGGAAAATTAATTATTTTGATAGGACAATATTAAAGAAGCAAACACATTTACATTCCCTTTACTACTCTGCCATCCAAAAAATGCTATACTCTTTTAGTTTCTCTTTTAGTACAGTGAAGATTGATTTTGTTGACAGAACAAAAAAATTACTGTTTAGCTATTCAATTTTTAAAAAGGCATCATGTATACTTATGTTCATCACATCAATATTTATAATTACCAATGGAGATGGAAACATCCAAGTGTAGATGATTGGATAAAGAAATTGTGGTACATATGCATAACGGAATACTATTTAGCTATAAGAAATAAAATCATGCAATTTGCTGCTACATGAATGGTAGCTGATCAAATTGAAAGAAGCCAGTCAGAGGAAGAAGGATAAATACAAAGTGACCTCTTTCATATGTGGAATACAGAAAAACACAGTAAAGAAATAACAAATGTCCAATGATAACAGACCCTGAGATTAGCTTTACAGGATTGAGTTTGGGACTGAATTGAGAGCTGACACTCTTGTGGTGGGTATAGTATTAGAAAATCTATTGTATGAAATTTTATTGCTGACAATATTGTTAACCACAGTCGCTAAGTAAAACATTTTAGAGATATTGGGCATACTCAAGGTGAAAATCTCAACAGAGTAGACTTGGACTTATAAAATCAAAATATTCCTTTGTTCATCAAAATTTTTAGATCAAACCCAGGTTGGCTGCATGCAAGGCAAACACCCTACCCACTGTGCTATCGCTCTGGCCCCCAAAAGTATTTTTTGCCATCTTTTAAACTTGGGCTTATAAACCATTTATGTGTTCCTGCTTGCTTTGTTTTGGGTTTGGCCCCCAAAAACAAAAAGCAAATTTTTGCTTTGTTTTGTTTTTGTTTGGGGGCCAAACCCAACATTGCTCAGAGATTACTCCTTGCCATACACCTAGAACTTATTCCTGGTTGTGTTCAGAGGACTATATGGAATCTAAGGTCCATATGAAGTTGAAGCCAGGTCTATCAGATGCAAGGCAAACACGCTGCCTAGTGTACTACATCTCAGGCATCATCTTTGCCTAAATTTTTATCCATGCAGCAGATCTTATGAAATATTATCTATGCATCAAATCTTATTAAATACTATCCATGGTCAGATTGATATATTTTTATTTATAATCATAAGAAATTCTAATATTTCCCAAAAAGTGAAAATGTTTTGCCAGGAAATTTGAAGTTACATATGTCATACAATGTTGAAGTACACCTGCCAGTTCCTCTGCATCTGTCCTGGATTACCTCCTACAGGTCACTTTGTAGATAGGAGGAAGACAGTTTAAATGTGGCAATTCATCTGACCATGTATTCTATACTGGCTGGTATAAATATTCTCTCATGCTGCCACAATCATCGTAGGACTAGCTAGATATTACTGGTATATTTACCTGGCCACGTTGGATCTCTAAGTAATTAGACCAGAGAGAAATGCTGTTTACCTCCAAGCAAGCAAGCATGACTCTCTGACAACTCAAAGGCTTATAAATTACAGAACTACCATGAAGTAAAGAGGAAACTTTTGTGAAGGCTTGGAGAAATATTTAACTGACTATAGAATATCCTTTGAAACAGATTCATGCCTTTGTATTCTGAGATACAGTTCATCTCAGAAACTCCTCTCTACCCTGCAGAGGCCATTTCCAAGGCTGATCTTGGCTGGGCGGCATTAGCATCTCAAAGGGTCTAGGTAAAGTCCTGGGAGAAATTACCTAAGGGCATTTGACCCTGATGGCTTTCCATAGGAGTGGGAGGTCTGGATTTTAGGGATATAAAACTAGCCTGCTTCTTTCACTCCCTCTCTCTTTTTCCTCCTTTCTGCTAGCACAGCTTCGAGGTCTTCTCTCTGCAGGGCTTTAACACGTGGAGGCAGCCATCTTGGCCTACACCTGGCAGTGACCCAGCTGGCTACCCTATGTTTGGGGTTTTTCCTATTGATGATTTGTATGTCTGAACCTCTTTTTAAGTAAAGCACTTTAAAACTTTGCCAGATTCTTGTGTCTTTCTCGGTCCGCTGGCTGCAGATCCCCTGGGACAGATGGGATCCCTGACCCTGCTCCCAGATTTTGTGCAGGGCACCTCAGCATTTCCCCAATACAAAAAAAAGTGAGCATAAAAATTTTGATGAAGAAATCCTGGAAAATTTCCAAATTAAAATAATAGAATGTAAATTTGTTATAGATAAAACTATGTGTCCCTAAATAGATATGTTCTCAGTATGTCATATTCAATATTATTTTGAAAAAGTAACTTATTTGAAGAATTAACAAATTCAAGCAAAATGTAATAGATACTATTTCATTGCAGTGATATCTCAATAAAAAGCAGAAACAGAGACAAGTATGCACAGAGTAGTAACTATATAAACAGATATGGAGAGAGAGCTATGTGAAATCTATAATTGTGTTGCTGTAAGCCAAAGAACAACAGAGATGGTCACAGCTATAAGACACAAAGATGGATCCTTCCCTGCAAGTTTTCAAAAAACAGCCTGCTAACACCTGAATTTCAGACTTTCAGACTACAGAATGTTGAGACAATTCATTTACATTGTTTTAAACTGCTCTATTCATGGTTCTATGTTACAGCAGGTCTTGATAATTAATAATTCAAAAATTTTTAAAAAACTAATTTTGATATTTTCTCATTGTTTGGTATATTTTGGGCATTAGTTTCAGTTACATAACTTGATCCATTTACATGATACATATATTATATCTGTAGGTAAGCATGTACATTATATATTATTTAATGGAGTTAGTTTCAAAACTCTAGTTTGCCGTATCATTAGTATTTTATAATATTCTAAAAGTAATTTATTACAACTATAATTATGGTAGTTGAAAGCATGTACCTTTTTATTTGAAAATGCTCTTTGAAGAAATTTGGTGTCAACACTCTAAGCATTGAAAACTTCTAACTAAATGAAAGGAACTAAATATACCCAAAGCAGCTCAGAATCTGTTCCAGTAAAAAGCAATGAATTTTTTCAGTACCTATTCTTATTCATATAATTACATCAAAATATGAATTGAATGAATTCATTTCATTCAAACTGCTGGGTTTTTTTTTGTTGCTTATGTCTGAGAGAACACTGGTTTATATTATTGCATGTCAAATTTGGCTCTTTTTCTATTATGCTAATGTTAAACCTTTTTAATGGTTATTAAAATGACTATTAAAATGATTTAATTTAAAAACAATACAAATTAGTGAAAGCTTTTCTCAACTGTTAGTGACTATATATTAAAGTACATATTTCAGGCACTGTATCATCCTGAATAACATATAAGATGTGATTGAGTATTAGTTATTTCCAAGTTTACCATATCCTCTGCCAGACATCATATCACACATTTACCTCTGTATCGTAGTTTAGAGGAAAATGAGGATGCCCAAAGGTCACAATACAGAGTCAGAAATAAGGACATATAAAAGTTATCATCAAAGATATACTGAGTAATTTGAGGGATATTTCTAATAATAAACATATCTAGCTGCAAATACTGAGAAAGCATTGGGAATTGGCTATACCTCTCCACAAAAGGCTATCACTTGTTAGTAAGAGTAATCACATCACCATATACAAGCCAAATACTGCTCTTTAGAGAAAATGATCCCAGATTACTTTGGGAAATGGACTCAATTCATAAGATTTTGACTTCTGCAGATTTCTCTGGTCTAATCATTCAGTTTGAATGCAAAAGTAGTAACCAAAGTAAACAGCAAAAAATTCTCCAGCTACACACACAAAATTACTATATGCCAGGAAACTACTTGCCTTCTCACCTCTTACATGATCACAAGATATAAACCCAGCATATAAATACACTTACATTTTATTTTTATATGTTTTGCATTATCATTAATGACAACATTATTTTAAAAGTCTATGTTATATAAGACAGGCATACCTGTCTAAATTTACCAGAGGTGCACACTATTTGCAACCACTGAGAACCATTCTAATGACTCCATTTCAATTGAAATATAGTGATTTTCTGGTACTCTTGGGATACTTATAAGTTAATTATATTAATTATTTTCTGCATTAATCTTTGACATTTTACTGGTAGTAGAGTGATAGATTGTATTGCAAAGGCAATACATTACTTACTATGGTTTATGGAAAAATATGCCAAAGAAAATTTAATCTTTGGAAAACGTGCTTTCCTAAGCAAATTGTAAGTGACTGCTGGTAAGTGAGAATAATGATGAGAGAAAGAGGGAGAAAGGAAATGAGATGGAGGTAGGGAAACTACTATGAGTTAACACACTGAGATTAAACATGAAAGGGTAACATGATGTAAAAAGTGGAAAATATATTGGAACAATAAAATATTTAGAAATCAAATAAATATAAATTGGGATATTTATATTTCTCTACCCAGTTATGATCCTTCAAATTATTAAAAGTGTTTAATGATCCTTTATTAAATAAGATTTTGGCATGAGTATAAACAAACTGCGATCCAAATGATTATAAATAAATATATTTCTGGTTATACTATATTTATAAATTTATTACTGATCATACTACACCTATAATTCGACTATTTATCACATAATATTTTCAGTTTCATAAAAACTAAAAAACTAAACTAATTTTTAGTTTTATCTCAAAGGCTGATGCAAGATGTACACCAACTGCACACGTAGCTTTTTTGGATTCAGGGACAGAAACCGGGGACTACAGCATCCAGCATTGTGAGCGAGTGCCCTGAGACTGCACCGGAAACTTTGGTTCTGCTCACAGAACCCTGCCTGTTTAAGTAGAACCCATGGGAATGGGGTTTCATTGCAGTGGCTGCTCATTGGGCCATAAGTTAATCCTACTTTCCATATTGCATTGAACTTTGGATCCTGTTACTGGATCTCCAAATAGCAGACTAACTACTTGAACCACATTGACAATACAACACACCCCTAAAAAACACAAAAACTGACATTTACAGAGGCCTACCTGGCAGTCAAAGAGTAGCTGTGCCCCAGAAGATTCTACCTCCAGACCACAACACGGATGTTGAAACAATATAGATCCCTCCTCAAAGGATCAAAGAAGAAAATAGCCCTGAAGTATCAACTAGGAATTCCCACATTCATAATCTCTCTGACAAAAAATTCAGAGAGGAAATGGAAGGATGTTTAATGACCTCAATGAAAAATGAAATTGAACAGATGTCCAATAAAATACAGGAGGATATAAAAGAAGCAGTGGAAATGGCAGTCAATAAATTATGGAAGAAAATGAGAGCAGAAATGAGAGCACTACAAAAAGAAATACATCAATAAAAATAGGTAGAGTTATTCAATAAATGTGAATTCTCCAGTCTAAAAAAAAAATCAGTAGATGAAGTGAAAATACATATAGTATTCTCAACAGCAGAATGATAACAGCAGCAGACAGAATTAGTGAGAATGAGGATGAGCTACAGAAAGCACTCAGGCAAATACACAAGATGGAAAAAGACCGGAAAATGGATCAGCTGCAGAACAGAGAACATAGGGAAGAATCCACGAGGAACAGCATAAGAATCATTGGAGTTCCAGATGGACAGGAAGCAATCCCAAAGTAATAGGTACAGTTAAAAAAAAATCTTTGCAGAAAAGTTCCCAGAGTTAAAGGATGTAGGCATCCAGATCCAAGAAGCCTGGAAGAAAACCAGAAAAAGAGACCCCAATAAAAAGAACACAACATATATCCTAGTCAGAATAATGGATGCCATAGACACAAAATTCTTCAAGCAGCAAGATCAAAGAAGGAAATTTTATACAAAGGAGCACTCATTTGACTTTCAGCAGATCTATCAGAAGAGACCCTTCGAACTAGAAGGAAATGGTAAGATGTGGTGAAAAAACTCAATGAAATGAATGCCTCACCAAGAATTCTTTACCTGGCTGTACTCTCATTCAGATTTGAAGGACAAATAAACAGTTTCTTGGATAAACAACCGCTCAGGAACTTTGTATGCTCAAAACCAAACTGAAAAGAAGGGCTGAAAAACTACTCTTAGACAAAAAGAACAACAAACTTATAAAGAAAGATGGCACAAACCCATGACAATAATCTCTCTCAATGTTAACAGTCTAAATGTATCAGTTAAGAGACACAGAGTGGCAAAATGGATCAAAAAATTAAAACCAACATTTTGCTGACTTCAAGAAACACATCTTAACAATTGGAGGAAAGAGCTGCTCAAAATTAAAAGCTGGAAAACAATCCTTCACTTAAACAACCCCTCCATAAAGGATGGAGTGGCTGTACTTGTAACTAAAAACATAGATTTCAGGCTTAAAAATGTCAGAAAGGACAGTGAAGATCACTTCTTAATAATTAAGGGATTATATAGCAGGAATAAATAACTTTCCTAATTATGTATGCACCCAACGAGGGGCCAGCAAAATACCTAAAACAACTGCTAATAGACTGCAAAGAAAACATTGACAGAAACACGATTGTAGAGGAGACTTCAACACTGCTCTATCTAGTTTTGATAGATTAACAAGACTGAAATTTACAAAGGAAATACTGGCCCTAAAAGAAGAAATGGAAGAAAGAGAGCTAGTAGATATATAAAAAGGCATTTCATCCCCAAAAGCTGGAAACACATTTTTCTCCAGAGCACATGGAACATACTCCAAGATAGATCACATGCTGAGTCACAGAACATACCACCATAAAATCAAGAAGATAGAAATTGTGTCATCTATTTTTTTCAGACCATGATACACTGCAAATCACAGTTGTTAGTATCTGGTTTTGTGTGTTAATCACACACAAAACCAGAAAGTATACCAAGCACCTGGAAAATAAACAGCTCACTGCTGAACAACCAGCATGTCATAAAAGAAATCAAAGCAGAATTCTAAAAAATTCCTGGAAACTAATGAGACTGAAGACAAACTATCAGAACTTGTGGAAATCAGTGTTAAGAGGAAAGTTTAAAGCTCTGTAAGCATTCATCAGAAAAGAAGAAAGGGCCGTAATAAACAGTCTGATTTCACAGCTTAAGATTTTAGAAAGCAACCAGCAAAAGAAGCCCAAACCAGGGAGGAATAAAGAAATAATAAAGTTTAGAGTGGAATTCAACGAGATGGAATCCCCCCAAAAAATCAAAATAGCAACAAAATTAAGAGTTAATTCTTTGAAAAATTAAACATGATTTAAAAACCACTTGCAAGACTCACAAGGAAAGGGAAAGAGAGAACTCAAATAAGTACAATCAGAAACGGATAAGGGGGCATTACAACAGCAACCACAGAAATTTAAAAGACCATCAATGATTACTTGGAAAGCATGCATGCCAGGAAACAAGAGAACCTAGAAGAAAAGGACAAATTCCTAAATTCCTATAGACCCCCCAAGGCTGCAACAAGAAGATTTGGAAGACCCGAACAAACCTATCACCATCAAGGAGAAGGAATCAGTAATCAAATATCTTCCCAAATACAAACACCCAGGTCCAGACCAATTCACCAGTGAATTCTACCAAACCTTTAAAGAGGACTTACTCCTAGTCCTTTTCAAACTCTTCCAGAAAATAGAAGAAACAGAAACACTCCCAAATGGCTTTTATGAGGCACATATAACCCTGATGCCCAAATCAGACAGAGACATCATGAAAAAGGAAAACTACAGACCAATCTCCTTGAAGAACACATATACTAAGCTCTTCAATAAAGACAAATAGAATCTAAAGATTCATAAAAAAGATTATACACCATAAACAAATAGGATTCATCCCAGGAATGCAAGGATGGTTCAACGTCTGCAAGTCAGACAACATAATGCATCATATCAATAAGAGAAAAAGCAAAAACCATATGATCATATCAATAGATGCAGAGAAATTATTTAACAAGTTCCAACACCCATTCATGATAAACACCTCCATAAAATGGGAATTGAACAAAACTTCCTCAATACAGTCAAAACCATCTTCTACAAACCCACAGCAAGCATCATTCTCAATGGGGAAAAACCAAGCCCTTCCCCCTGGATCAGGGATAAGACAAAGTTGCCCACTCTCACCACTTCAATATAGTACTGGAAGTACTAGCCATAGCAACCAGGGAAGAAATGACGTTAAGGGCATACGGAAAAGAAAGGAAGAAGTCAAGTTGTCACTGTTTGCAGATGACATGATATTACATACCTAGAGAACCCTAAACTCTCTACCAAAAACTCCTAGAAATAATAGATTCTTAGAGCAGAGTCACAGGGTACAAAATCAATACCCAAAAAATCAATAGCTTTCTTATATAAAAAAGAAAAAAGAAAAGTAGTGATATTAAAGAAATGATCCCATTCATAATTATACCACAGATAATCAAGTACCTAGGAATCAGTTAGACTAAGAATGTAAAGTATCTGTACAAAGAAAACTACAAAACATTGCTTTAAGAAATAAAATAAGACCTGAGGAAATGGAAACATTTCCATGGATTGGAAGAACTAACATTATCAAAATGGCAATACTCCTTAAAGCTTTATACAAATTCAATACCATCCCTATAAAAGATATCCATGACATTCTTCAAATAAATTAACTAAACACTCTTGATATTTGTGTGGAATAGTAAACCCTAACAAATAGTTAAAGCAATCCTTGGTTAAAAGAAGATGGGATGTACCAATTTCCAAAACCTCAAACTCTACTGCAAAACAGTAGTAATTAAAATAGCATGGTATTGGTATAGAAACAGACATGCAGACCTATGGAATAGAACTAAATTTCCTGAAACATACCCTCAAATATACAATCACTTAATTTTTGATAAAGGAGCAAAAAATATTAAGTGGAACAAATAAAGCCTCTAAAACAAAAAGTGCTGGGAAAACTGGGAAGTTACATGTAAATAAAATGAACTTCGACATTCTTCTAACGCCATACACAAAAGTCAGGTCAAAATGGATTAAAGATCTCATATCAGACAAGAATACATATAAGGTACATTGAAGAAAACATAGGACAAACATTCTACGACATCGAAGCTAAAGAAAACTTCAATAACCAAATACAACTGACAAAGCAAATGGTAGCAAAGATAAACAAATAGGATTATATAAAACTGAAGAGTGCCTGCACCTCAATAGAAATGGTGACCAAGAGATGGAGACAGCCCACAGACTGGGAAAGAATATTCACCCATGCCCACAAGATAAGGGGTTAATATCCAGGACATATAATTTACTGGTAAAACTTTACAAGAAGGAAACAGCCAACCTCGTCAAAAATGGAGAGAAGAAATGAACAGAAGGCATATACACTTCAAAACAACAATGAGGTATCATCTCACACCTCAAAGACTGGCACATGTCCAAAAGTGTAAGAACAACCAGTGCTGGTCTGGATGAGGGGAGAAAGGGATTCTCATTCATTGTGGTGGGAATGCGAACTGGGCCAGCCCTTTTGTAAAACAATATGAACATTCCTCCAAAAACAGGATATTGAGTTCCCATTTGACCCAGAGACACCACTCCTAGGAATATACCCTGGAGACCCAAAAACACACAGAAGAAACAGAATCTGTGTCTCTGTATTCATAACAGCTCTATTCATGATATCCAGAATCTGGAAAAAAACACCTAAATTCCTCAAAACAGAAGACTGGCTAAAGAAACTATGGTACATCTACACAATTAATAGTATGCAGCTGTCAGAAAAGATGATATCATGAAATTTACCTTATAATGGATGAACATGGAGACTATCATGTAGAGCAAAATTAGTTAGAAGGAAAAGGACACATATAGAATGACTGCATTCATTAGTGGGATATAAATATATGCCAGTGTTCTACTAATTGTGAGAAATATTAATGCCAAACTAGAACTAAGCATAGAATGTACACAAATGGATTTGCATGATAATCCTTAAGTGTCTTTAGGGCAAGTCTCAATGTGTAAGAGGTGGGGGAGAAGAAGAAAAAAGAAAAGGCAAGGCAAGGCAAGGCAAGGAAAGGAAAAGGTGCCTGCTATAGAGGCAGCTTGGGGCAGAGGGGAGGAAATTTGGGGCCATTGGCGGTGGGAATAAAGCACTGGTAGAGGGACTGGTGCTGGATAACTTATGTTTGAAACCCAATCATGAACATTTTTGTAATTGTGTATTCTACGGTGCTATAATAAAAATGAATGAATGAATGAATGAATGGCTGATGCATTGGACTTTACTTAGAATAGTTGTAGAAATGTTCTGATAGAAAATGACCTCGAACTTGAGTTTTAAATGAAGTGATATTTCTAGTGAACTACTTAGATAAACAACAGAAATGAGACGTTACCTATGAATGATGTTATTAAAAACAAGTTCTATTTCATAGGAAAGATTTCAACTTGAGATTTCATGTGCCCTACTTTTCAAGACAAAAAACCTAATCATCATTAATTTTCTCAAATATTAAGACTATAACAAAATTCTCTCATCAGGTTATAAGAAAACAGAAATGGCATAGTGCACACAGCCATAAAACAATTAGTGACTGAAAATAAGCACCCAAGTGGTACCTTTTTGTATGTTTTATTATCAACCATGAGTCAAAGTGCCTTTTTGATGTAGGATTTCAATTAATTTGGATTTATTAATCAAAACAGTAAGAGAAATTCAATAATAGAGCTCTGATTTTATGTAATAAAATTTGGTATATTTCTGAAGCACTTTTTAGGTAATTATTACACAGTCACTATATTTTTATATGTATATATATCTATCACTTGATCACTTGATCACTTGAATCCTGTTATTCATCGACTTGCTTGAGCGGGTGCCAGTAACATTTCCATTGGACTCTATCACGTGCCAATGTAGCCCAATGGCATCTGGTTGATTCAGGAATATGAAGAGCCTCAAACCGTTCCTTCAGGGTCTTTACAAGGAAGTATATATATCGATATCTATATCTAAATAAAAAATGTCTAGCCTATGCAAACAATCAGATATTAAATCCTAAAATATTGCAGATCTTTTTAAAATCAAATCTAATCTAATCAATTTGTAACTTTTTGTTTTCAAATACTCCTGGCTGTTGCAATCACAACTTTTATCTAGATTTTGTTTAAAAATATCACAAATACACACAATCTATGTGTCAAAATGCAGCCAAAGTAATCTCTGAAATAGCTTTTACAATTTTTCAGTTATAGTAACCATGGAGATCTCATAGTTCATTATTCTCAGATATGTAGGTTGGACTTTTCACCTTGTTGATTTGGCATTATACCAACACAAGGAATAGAAACAGCACAGTTATTTTTTCTATCTTGCCTTAATAATGACTCAATTACTCAACAAACTGCTCTTTAAAAAACTTCTATATGTAAAATTCCCAAAGACGCAATGAAAAACAACACAAGCTTATCTTAAATAGTTTTTCTTCCTATTTAATCCATTTTCAAGAACAGTTTGCTTTTCTTTACTTTTAGTCACAATTTTTAAATCTACCACATTATTCTATAGACATGAAATTTTTTGTTAGTTTTCTTGAGGCAAATAAAGCTATCTTTATCTCTCATCTTGTACACAGGGAAAGCAATGTTTTTCAAGTGATTATTTGATCTTTTTGTAGTTATATTGAAATTACTCGAGTATATTATAAGCTCCTTGGCATACTAATTATTTAATGCATTTCTATGCATTCTTATATTACCAAATTCTTTGCAGGAACATGATGACAGCTAAGAAAATACTGAGTTGAAATATAGCATAATGACAAGAATTGAAAGTAGGTCAAAGCATATACACAACAACCTTTCAGTGTCTGTGTTGCAAACCAGAATGTGCAAAAGGAGAGACAGTGAAAGAAACAGAGAGAGAGACAGAGTGAGACAGAGAGACAAAGAGAGAGAGAGAGAGAAGAAGAAAAAAGTCCCTGCTGTAGAGGCAGGTTGTGGAGAGAAGGGAAATGGGGCTCATGGGTGTCACAACATTTTATGACTGAAACCCAATCATGGACAACTTTGTAGCTGTCCATTGCACTGTGACTCAATAAAATAATTTTTTAAAATAACAGTGTTGATAGTTCTTAGAAATAAAATATGGTTGTATAAAATAAATATGCAAAGAGAGAGGGAACACTTCTTTTTTTTTGAGTCTTGGCCACACCATTCTCAGAATGGTCACCAAGCAAATTTATTCTTCTCAATATCCTCCAAAAATGTCAGTTTGCTGATATATTTACTTTAGACACGTAAGACTCATTTTGAACTTCAAATCTCCAGTACCCTAAAATAATTTCTGCTGTAAGACCTAAAACTGTGGTGATTTTTGTGGGCTACGGGGGATAAATAATTAGTAAAATTTGTATTGTATGAGATACTTCAAAGACTTTCTTGAAAAGATAGTATGATTAGTTCAAAGTGTTGGATATTTTTTTTAAAGAAAAGGATTAGGAAACAATTTTAGGAACTCTACATGTGGTGATTATTCCATTTGGCAATTCTACAATAACTGCTCACTGGTCTTGGTGAGAAAATTAAAATGTGTTAAAGATACTGCTCCCCTCTGATTGAGGTAGGAAAAGGTTAAAATTCTCTTATCTGGTACAACTTTAATCAAAGGTCCTGTGCTATTTTTCCAGGGCTACAGTAACAAAAGTTCCACACTCTGAGTTGCAAGGAACAACAGAGATGCATTGACTCATGTGGCAAAAATATCCAAAATCAAGGAGATTGTAAGACTAGAATTGTAAGACCTTCCCTCTAGAGGACCTAAAGAGGTTCCTAATTCAGCCTGTCTCCTAGATTCTAACATAAATCTAATATACACAATGTATTCTTTGCTTTGTCAATCATTTATTCACATAGCTATCTTCTTCCTGTATTTGCAGCTCAAGGTCCAGTTAGTAACAGACTTATAATGGAATGGTTTCTGTAATTGACTTCATTATTAACCTGTTTTTAGGTGAAGTACACTTCTTTATTTGCTCTCTGTTTCTCTGTCCACCTTTCCCATCTCTAAGGACACGGTATTGTATAGATAAGGGTTCACATGTTAGCATTTTTACCTTTATTGCAAACAGTAATAATTGTCCTCAAAAATGTTCACATTCAGGGGCAGGAGCGATAGTCCAGCGGGTAGGGCGTTTGCCTTGCACGCGGCCAGCCTCTGCTGGCCTGGATTCGATCCCGGCATCCCATATGGTCCCCGAGCACCACCAGGAGTGATTCCTGAGTGCATAGCCAGGAGAAACCCCTGAGCATTGCCGGGTGTGACCCAAAAAAGCAAAAAAAAAAATTCACATTCAGAGATACCAAGAGTTACGACCTCACCATTTCTCCATAAAGGGTACATCCCTGCCAATGTCATGAATATCCATGAACACAAGACTAGAAGTAAGTCCTGAGAACAAACAGATATAGAACCGAAACAAACATAAACATATAGATAGATATTCAATATATATTAGTCCCCTTAAGGCATATATAAGGAACATTTTATGACTGAAATCCAATCATGGAAAATTTTGTAACAGTCTATTGCACTGTGACTCAATAAAATAATTTTTTAAAGAGCAGTGTCAATGATAGCTCTTAGAAATCAAATAGATAAATATTCAATATATATCAGTCACCCGCACGGCAGAGCCTGGCAAGCTGCCCATCTTGTATTTGATATGCCAAATACCAGTAACAATTATAGACCTCATTCCCATGACCTGATGGAATGGTTTGAGGCCCTTTATGTTCCTGGAGTGAGCAATGCCCTTGGGCTACATTAGCATGTAACAGGACATATGAAGATCTTACTGGTGCCTGCTCAAGCAAATCAATGAACAATGGGAAGACAAGTGATACAAGAGATTCTGGAACATGGTTGAAATAGTTTTAAACATAAGACATTAGTTAACATTTAAAGTTTAGTATCATAGTTTGTATTTCTGAAAATAAAAAGGAAAATAGATAAATATTCAGTTAAATCCACATAAATCAAAACTATCCCTTTCTTTTTTCAAGTTCATCAACTCTAATTATACTTTTAGAAACAAGAAAAAATTATGAAGATGTTTATAGTCAATTTGTATTGATAAGTAATCAGCTGGTCAAAGGAAACTGAACTCATTTACAATGAGATATTAATTGTAATGAATCATTTCTGAAAAATCATGTACATCAACATTGAGAGATAACAATAATTACTGAAATATGTTTACTATGTCAGGACTATTTAGGTCATTTTAAGAGATCAAAAAAAATCCTCTTTTTATGTCATTAAAATTCCTATTTTGGCCAGAGCGATAGCCCAGCAGGTAGGGCGTTTGCCTCGCGCGGCTGGCCTGTGCCGGCCTGGGTTCGATCTCCGGCATCCCATGTGGTTCCCCAAGCACCACCAGGAGTAATTCCTTAGTGAAGAGCCAGGAGTAGTCCCTGAGCATTGCCGGATGTGACCCAAAAAGGCAAAAAAAAAAATTCCTATTTTTAGGGAAGCTGAGCAAAGCTTCCTGTAAAAATATTGCCCAAACTCATGTGAATTATAAAAAGAATTAGATTCCTTGACTTTATCTGTGATATCAGAGTATATTCTTAATCATAATAACCAATGATTTGTAGCTAAGTGTGGAATTACAATAACTATTTTACCTTTAGGAAAACTATCTAGATTTTTCTGTACATATCTGAAACAGAAATATAAATTCAGTAATATCAAATTCCATATATTTTATGTGCTTTTTTTTCCCTGTATGACACAACATAAGGGTTATGTTTGTATAGAGAAAGATATATAGACTAAAAATTAGGCACATATTAATAAAACTAATTAATAAAATGAATTATCATAATATATGATATAAAAGTAATATGAATATACCCTCTCTGAAATTGTCTTATTATAAGTAACATTTTAGTGCTAAGGTTGACCTGGGGTAATTGAAACCTAAGAAAAAGAATCTTAAGATAAAAGGATTACTGTACAGAGCAATTACCATCTGTAAACATAGTGAGACTCAGAGTTAGACATGCCCATATAAGCACTTGAATTCTCCAAAGCCTTTCAAACTTATCCCTGTTTCTTTTATTTCTCACTTAACAGTGAAACATAATGACTGAAGTAAACCTTGTAGGATTCAAAAGATTCAAAACTGTCAAAGAGAAACAGCACAAGGATTAAGGTGCTTGCCTTGCACAAAGCCAACCCTGGTTTGAATCCCTAGCACACATAGGGTTCTTAGAGCATGGTCAGAAATAATCCCTAAGCACAAAACTCAAAGTTAACATTGAACACAGGTAGGTGTAGCCCACAATAAAAATCAGAAGCAGATTCAAAGCTATTAAAACCTCAAGTAAATGTCAGTATTAATGGCTTCACACTTAATTTACACTGAATATAATATGATCGCTTTAACCTTTTATAGAGACATGTAGCTTAAATTGACCAATCCAAATAACAGTGGATAACTAACTAATATGTGGGATAGGCAGAAATAATATACTTATAAATCATGTATTTTTTTTTTTGGGGGCCGGAGCGATAGCCCAGCGGGTAGGGCGTTTGTCTTGCATGCGGCCGGCCTCCTGCTGGCCTGGGTTCGAACCCCCGGCATCCCATATGGTCCCCCGAGCAACCGCCAGGAGTAATTCCTGAGTGCAGAGCCAGGAGTAGCCCCTGAGCATTGCCGGTGTGACCCAAAAAAGGCAAAAAAAAAAATCATGTATTTTTGCAAGTTTTTTTGAATTTATATATTTATATAAGGGTTATGTTTGTATAGAGAAAAACATATAGACTAAAATTAGGCACATATTAATAAAACGAATTAATAAAATGAATTATCATAATATATGATATAAAAGTAATATGACTATACCCTCTCTGAAATTGTCTTATTATAAGTAACATTTTAGTGCTAAGGTTGACCTGGGGTAATTGAAACCTAAGAAAAAGTATCTGAAGATAAAAGGATTATTGTACAGAGCAATTACCATCTGTAAACATAGTGAGACTCAGAGTTAGTGTCTCTCTTGGGTGGGGCTCTGATGAGCTGTGGAGTCCAGACTGCAAAAGTGGTGGCTATTATGGTGAGCAGTTTTATCTGGCTGCTCCTGAGGCTCTACTGAGGTTATGGGCCAGGACCACAACCCATCTTGCCTCCCGGGAGTCTCATGGTCAGCTGAGCTAGGAAGAGCCGGATGACAGCTTTCCCTTATGTGTCTGAGTCTCTGCATGATCGCATTTCAATTGCTAAAATAAGCTATACATTAGCAATATTTTAAAGCAGAAACACATGTTAATTTTATAGAAATGATTAAAGTCTTATAAAAATTTTCAGTATAAAATGAAAAGCTAAGCTAATATTGCATGAATTTATTTTAATGACTCTCCCTAGAGTTAAACTTTTACAGAAGAACCTAATGTTCTTCTATTTGGATTATTTAAACTTTATTAAGTACTCTCACAAAGAACAAAAGTATAACAATAAAATATCTAACATTAAAATTAATAAAAATTTATATTGAAGATTACCAATGTCATCTGCTCCAAACTCTAGCCAGAGCTAAATAAATGTAATATTATCAAATAAAAATGTATTGAAATAAAAGTGACTATGTTTCCAAATAATTTAAAAATTGAATGCAATCTTTTCAATTTCATGGTAATAGTGACTCTTAATTATATAATCGACTAAAATTAGAACCAGAGTTATATTTAGAGCAGGTGTCTGTGAGCAAAAATGACTTAATTTTAGAACTCCAGATTCTCATCAGTACCATCTTAATATCCCCCTTAATTCCAATCCTACTATATGGTAGAGGATAGCATTCACTTAGCTCACTCAGTTTCCCTTATAAACTGCTTACTAAATATTTTAAATATAAATATCACTGCTCGAATGTTTTCTGCTCTTTCTATAATACAAGATAACAACCAAATTTTTTTCATTGAAGTACTATCTTATAAGTAAATGAAAGATAAAACTTAAACTGTTATCTGTTTCACAATGCTTAATTTTTTCAAAATTTTTAAATTAAATCAACATGAGATAGATGATTACAAAGCTGTTCATGATTGGGTTTCAGTCATGCGATATTCCGACACCCATCCCTTCACCAGTGCACATTTCCCAGCACCAATGTCCCCAGTTTCTGTACCCCAATGCTCCACCTCTTTCACAACCTACCTCCATGGCAGGCACTTTTCTTCCGTCTCTCCGTTTCTCTCTTTCTCTTTCTCCTTTTTGTGCATTGTGGCTTCTTGCAAGTAGCCAGATGAACCACCACAGGATGAGTGCAGGCGTTTTCAACATCTAGACTCCACAGCTCGCCAGAGCTCCACCCCTAGACAAAAATCAATCTCAAGCCCTGCTCGTGAGAGTCTCACCCTACAGTGAAGCCTATTTCAAGCCCAGGTATGCTTGAACCAGAGGAAACAGATACACGGGGCAGAGCTGCTACTGGCTCTCCCTGTGCTTGGCTGATCATGAGGAGCCCAGTAGGGAAGGCAGGTTCTAGCCCTGGCCCACAATCCCAATAGAGCCTCACAAGAAGCCAGAGGAACCCCTGCAGCATTAGGACTGCCATTTTCAACATCCGGGCTCCACAGCTCCTCAGATCTCCAACCAAGAGAAAAGCTGATCTCTACCGATTGCATATGACCACTTTGTGACTGCAGAGTTCATCAGTAAATGCATGAACTGAGAGCCTACTATTGAGAGTATCCCACCCGCATGGAAGAGTCTGGCAAGCTACCCCTGTCATATTTGATATGCAAAAAATCAGTAACAATTATAGACCTCATTCCTGACCTGAGTAAATGGTTTGGGGCTCTTCATGTTCCTGGAGTGAGCAGATGCCCTTGAGCTACACTAGCACACAACAGGACGTATAGAGATTTTAGTGGTGCCCTGCTTGAGAAGATCGATGAACACAGGAGACAAGTATAAAAATGATATCTCATCTCAATGAAAGATAAATTTTAATTTGTTATCTGTTTCACAATGCTTAATTTTTATTTTTTTTAATTAAATCAGCATTAGACAGATGATTACAAAGCTCTTCATGATTGGGTTTCAGTCATGTGATACTCCAACACCCATCCTTAACCAGAGCAAATTTCCAGGCACCAATGTCCCCAGTTTGTCTCTCCTCACGCCCCACCTCCTTGCAAACCTGCCTCCATGGCAGACACTCTTCTTCTCTGCCTCTTTCTCTCTGTCTCTCTCTCTTTTTCTTTCTCGTTTTGGGCACTGTGGCTTGCGACACAGACACTGAAGGGTTATCATTAACCCTCTTTAACTTTACCTACACTTAATACTTAGTTCTAATCCAGCAGCAAGCAATTCTTATACAGAGTGGTCATTTCAAACTATTTTTGTTAGTTGGAATTGCCTTCTCCTCCAGAACTTGAAGCAGTCTTTCAACTGTGGACCACTCCTCCTGGCCTTTGTTTCTAATGTCCTTTGGTATTAGTCTCATATTATAGATTTTTTATATTCCACAAATGAGTACAAACATTCTAAGTCTGTCCCTCTCCTTCTGATTCATCTCACTCAGCATAATACTCTTCCATGTCCATCCATGTATAAGCAAATTTCATGACTTCATTTTTCCTAACAGCTGCTTAGTATTCTTTTGTGTAGATGTACATAGCTTCTTTAACCAGTCATCTGATCTTAGGTACTAAGGATGTTTACAGATTCTGGCTATTGTGAACAGTGCTACATGATTATAGCATTGCAGGTGGCATTTCTATTGTGTGTTTTAGGTCCCTAGGGTATGTGCCAAGAAGTAATATTGCTGGGTCATTTGGAAGCTAAATTTCTAGCTTTTTGCACAATGTACAAATTGTTATCCAAACAGACCATGCCAGTCCACATCCCTAACAGCAATGAAGAGTTCCTTTCTTACAACATCCATTCCAGCACTGGTTACTCTTCTCTTTTTGATGTGTGCCAGTCTCTGTGATGAGATAAAATATCTCATTGTTGTTTTGATTGGCATCTCCCTAATGGTTAGTGATGTAAAGCATTTTTTCATGTGTCTTTTGATCATTTGTATTTACCCTTTAATGGAGTTTCTTTTTATTTCTTCTCCCCATTTTTTGATGGGGGAGTTCTACAAGTGATTTCTAGTCTACAGATTAGGGTTTTCTTGTAAAGTTCTATAACTGCCTTATAGTCCACAGATTAGGAAACTATTTATCCAATACCAATCTGATAAGGGTTGATATCAAGATATGTAAGACACTAGTAGAAATGCACAATGTTTAACTTTTAATGCAGGTCAGGTCTAGCTTATTATCAAAGCAGTTCAACTTCAAATCCTGTCAGGGGCCTTGGCCAGAACCCCCCAGCACAAATGAGGGAGATCTAGATCTCGCCGGACTTCATCCCTGCAGAAAAAAGGAGAGGGATGGACTTGGGAGAAACTCTGCCTTGCCGCAGCTATCACTGTATCACTGTATCACTGTCTTCCCATTGTTCATTGATTTGCTCGAATGGCCACTAGTAACATCTCCATTAGTCCTGTCACAAGCAAGTACACCAAGGGCATCTACTTGCTACAGGGACAGGAGGAGCCCGAAACCATTTTTTCAGGTTATGGAACTGAGGTCTATAATAGTTACTAGTCTTTGGCATAAAAAGTAAATAAAACACTGTAGCTTGCCAGGCTTTACCGTGCAGGTGGTATAGTCTATTTTCATAGCTGCAGCTATGAAAAGAAAGAAAGACACTGATGCAACGGGAGGTCTGGTTAGCAGTACTCGGCTAGCAGCTCAGAATCCAACAAAGTCTCAAATTTCCACAACATACTCTCACTTCGCTTCATCTGGCTCTTGTTTTCTCTTGATGAATATCTACTCTCTATTCTGTACAAAGAGGTCTAACAGCTCTCATCAGTAGACAAAGAATTAGATATTATCTCTTCCCCATTATATCAAAAGTCTGTTTAGCTCACTGACTAGACCCTGCTTTGTAAATATCATATCACACATCAAATACTAGTATGTCGATACAACTGAAGAACTAAATACCTTATTTTACACTGAGAGTAACAGTGTGCAAGTAAAAAATTTTATCCCCATTTCTTTATTTTATCCCCAATTTCTTTATTTTACCTGCCCCTTGAGGTGTTGCAAGTGTAGCTGCGGTGCTCAGCTGTATCAGCAGATGGCAGAAAGGAGACAGAATTGTCTACATCCAGGGCTCTGCTCTGTCGGCCCTGGATGGTTGATGGTCTGGGATGAACCCAGAGCCACAGCAGAGACTGGCAAGCTACCCGTGGTGTATTCAATATGCCAAAAACAGTAGCAATAGTAGGACCTCATTCCCAAAAAATGGGACATTACTGGTGCTTGCTGGAGCAAATAGATGAACAATGGGAAGACAAGTGATACAAATGATACCCATCTCTAATGTCTTAGAATTAAAAGTGAGATAAAATTAAGTCTATTTTATGTGTCCTGAAACTCACAATAAAGGAAGTAACAAAAAAATACAATGAGAAAGAGTTCAAGTCATGCATTCACTTTTGTTTTACTAATTTAAAATGTATTTACAGAGGTATATTCATCCTCAAAAAATACACTCATAGCATCAAATATATATTTACTGTAGTGAATATGCCAGCATCAGAGGAAGAATTGGTCTAGATTTTTTTAAAAGCCCGTATCAGTCATAAAATGAATGTCTAGTAGACAGATACTGAATGCAGGAAACTGCTTTAAAAATTTTGTAAGCAGGTAAGCAAAATCAAAAGGGAATAAAATACAAAAAGAAGTAAAAAAATAGTAGGGCTGTTTTTTGACATTTAGGGGTCTTTACTAATTCTGGTTAAAATACAAGTTCCAGTCATGCAGTTAATATAGAAACACTGATTATATAACTAGGAATCTAAGAATATAGATATGATACTGCATAACACCCCTCATCAATTACATGCTTGTGACTTTACCCTTACTGTTTATCCTGGAGTTCAAAATCACCTCTCAAATTGTCAATCTGCCACCAGAGACTTAGTATATAAAGAAATTAAACATGCTTCTTTCTTCCTCCATTTTGCAGTATCTTGTCAATTCCCATTGGCCATATCTTACTGGACACCTGCCATCAAAAGAGACTGAGGATCAGAGAGATAGTACAGCAAGAGAAAGGTACTTGCTTTTCAGGAAACTCTCTGGGATCAAATACCAAATACTACATATTATTCCTGAGTATCAGCAGGAGTTATCCCTGAGCTCCAAGCAAAGAGCAATTTCTGAGCACAGCTAGGTTTGGATAAAAACAACCAACAGACCAAAACAACAAAAAGGAAAATAAGATGTATGTCTTCCATTCCACTATAGAAAGGAGGATTAGAAAGGAAGGGAATGAAGTAGAGATTTAGGTATGAATTGTTGCTTTGTCTAAGCCAAACAACTAACCCACAACTCATTATGAATTGCAAATAAAATTTTAAGGCCTAATGGAATTTGTTATTAGATATAAGTACTCAAGAAGTTTCTGTACAAGGCAAATAAATAAATATATAATAAAAATCATTTACTTTCCATTTGCTGATTATATCAGAAATACTAATATTACATTATGGCTTTTTAAAGTACACAGAGTAAACGGGTTGCAAGCTACAGAGATAAAAGAAAAAAGAACAACAATATTTATACTCATAATTCTGAATAAATAATTATAGTTTAGGGAATTTAAGAAATTCTTCAAGAAAATATACTTTCTGAGCATCGTGAGTTAATATTTAAATAAAAGGGGGTGAATCTGGGTTAGTATAACCAATGAAGCAGTGGCTAAATTAAGTGGAAATGGGAATTCTGAAAAAGGTAAAGAGGCAAAAAACTCTCAACAAAATGTCTGCACATTAGAGTGACATCAGATTATGGGTTTCTAAAATTATACTCAAGGTATACTTCAGGATCATGGGGAAATATGTTGAAAACAGTTTCCTTCTGAAATTCACTATTTCTGAGACTGAAATCCAGAAGAAATCATGTAAGACCAGTATGAAATACACTGAGATGATTATTTTAGGGAATCTCCCAAATTTTATGAGTTTGAGGTGTCACTGGAGTGACAGCAATACTGAATGCCTTTGACTTTTTCTGACTTCCTTTACTTCCATAGTAATTTTCCTCTTAAATGCCTGCATAATATTAACAGAAGCTGTGGTAAAACAGGCCAATCTTGGAGTATAATGACCACCAAGTTTGGACAGTGAAGAAAACTGTCCAAATTAAAAACCCAATTCCACTTTCACAAGTTGTGTGAAAAAGGATATGTTATCTAAAATTCTCTTTATTTTCCCATTAAATGGAGTGATCTAAAACAGCCCAGGTATGCTGAACTAGAGACTTACAGACATGGGGCAGAGCTGCTACTTGCTCTCCCTGTGCCCAGCCGCTCCACGAGGTGCCTGGGAGGGGTGGCGGGGGTCTAGCCCTGGACTGCCACCCCAGCAGAGCCTCACAATAAGCCAGATGACCCCCCCACTCCATCGGGCCACCATTTTCCACATCCGAACTTCCCTCTCATCAGAACTCCACCCAGCAACACCCTATCACAGCCCTTCTCGCGTGGCCGCAAGTGGTCATGAGGTTCATCTATAAATGCTATATTTAGAGGTGACTACAAAGGTCTAGTAAGCCCTTTACTAGGTCCAAGAGATGGGAGTCACTAGAGATTGTCCCCAGAATAACCTGCAAGACTTTCTACCCCTAGCCTTATCTGAGGCCCCAAAGAAGCATGCTACATACCGGGTAGGACTGGTAAATTGATTTTACTCAGTTACCTCTCTGCCAAGGAATTAAGTATCTGGTGACATTTAGCAACACTTTCCTAGGTTAGGCATTCCCTATCCAGATGTATTTTTTAAGACACAGAAAGTTATTAAAGTCTTTCCTGTGAAATAATTGGTTGGTTTTAAACACCCCTAGAATGTTTTTAGTTAATTCCTAATCAAAGTACAGTTCTCAAATGGATATTTCATCTAATTCCTACAGAGGGCACCTGGACACCCCCTCAATATGGGACCTATTCCTGTGACCCACATCTGACTGTTCAGTCAGATGAAGTAGTACCTTTTTTTTTTTCTCAGATCTTGGAAACCATATAAAGAGGAAGGAATAATATAGGGATGAGGTGGGGGGTGAGGGTGGGGATAAACAGGGTTTTATTAGTAAAAGAGTGGTCATAAAAGAGAGGAATGACTCATATCTAAATATGGAAAGTCACAGAGTGGGCTCCGTTAAACTAGATTGACAAGATAATTATCTCAAAAATCAGAAGATAATCATTATAATGTCCTGTTTGTCCCATTCCCTGTCTTATTGCCCTGCACTTTAAACCCAATTAACCCTGTTCACCCACCGCCTCCCCAAGATAAGAAGATCTGTAAAGATTTCAGTTTTTCTTAGGAACACTGCTTAGGAGAAGTTTCCCTCTCTACATGGCAACTTTTCTGGCTCTTTTCCCTTTTGTCTTTTCCTTCTCTGTTCTATTAAATAAAATCTTTCCTAATCTAAACATTAAGTATTGTTTCCTGCTACCAATTTTGGCTGCTTGAAGACAGGGGTTGAAATTGCTATAACAGTTTATTAGCTTTATAATCCAAAGGTCAGAAGTTCAAATTATTCTTATTTAAGTAAAGGAAAAGTATCTCCATGAGTGCATTTCTTTCTGGAGATTCTAAGAAAAATCCACTTTGCTGTCTTTTCTATCTCCTTTAGATAGACTCCCTACAGAATTAATTTCCAACTACCATATAATGAAATGTATTCACAATATTCAGAATCTCTGGGGATTGATCAAGATCATCTTTTCTATAGACAACTCCATAAGATTTCAGATAAAAATTTACTTCTCATATATCACTTTTAATCAAAATTAGATGCCATAAAAAAGATAAACTGAGGCTATGGTCTCCTACCATATAACCATATGGATATTTCATATGGTAGAATACCATAGATTCAAATTTATCTTTCTACAGCATTTAAGAGATGCAGTACCCTGAATCTGTCCATTTGCTTTCTACCCTCAATCCTTAATTTATAGAAAAATTAAGTAAAGGAACATTCAGAAGTAGACCTGAAAGGTAGTCAAAAAAATATAATTGTATAAGAATTTTCAAATCCTCATCCTTTTTTCATCTGTACATTAATCACAATAACTTATGATTCAAAAGAACAAGAACAACAAGTGCTGGCCTGGGTGTGGGGAAAAGGGGACACTCATCCATTGTTGGTGGGAATGCCGGCTGGTACAGCCTTTCTGGAAAACAATATGGACATTCCTCCAAAGACTAGAAATTGAACTCCCATTTGACCCAGCCATACCACTCCTGGGAATCTACTCTGGGAAGCCAAAAATATGCAGCGGAAACACCATCCCTACTTTTATGTTCATAGCAGCCTTATTCACAATAGCCAGAATCTGGAATCAACCAGAGTGCCCGAAAATCGATGACTGGATCAAAAAGCTTTGGTACATCTACACAATGGAATACTATGCAGCTGTTAGGAATAATGAAGTTATAAAATTTGCCTACAAATGGATGGACATGGAGAAGATTATGTTGAGTGAAATTAGCCAGAAGGAGAGAGACAGATACAGAATGACTGCATTTATCTGCATAACATAAATATATAGGTACATATTATGATACCAATATCCAAGGTCAAGTGAAACATATATCAGGAGGTCTTGTCAAAGGTGGAAATTATCACAAACTTGTGGGAGTCAGAGGCTAGGTAAGACAGAAAATGGAACAGTGTGCTAACAATTGTCGAGGGTACTAATGCCAACCTAGAACTGAGCATTAAATAGAGGCAAAAAAGATACACATGACAACCCTTTAATGTATGTTCTGTAATCCATAGTCTGGAGGGAAGGAAAAGAGAAAGAGAGAGTAATGGAAAGAAATAAAGAACCTGCCATGGAGGAGGGCTGGGGGAGGGGAGGGAACCGGGGACGTTGGTGGTGGGAGATGGGCACTGGTGGCGAGATGGGTGCTGCAACACTGTATGACCAAAACCCAAATATGAACTTTTTAATTGTATATCTTTGTAATTGTAAAAATAAAAAAAATTTTAAAAATAAAAAAAACAAACAAACAAAAACAAACAAACAAAAAAAAAGAGTAAATAATAGTACTTTTCTTATAGTAAATAATAGTACTTTAATTCTATAGTATTACTACTACTAATAATAATTATTATTATATAATTATTATAATTTTGTTATATTTTAATAATATAATTACTATATTATAATCATATAATTATAATATAATTATAATAATTATAATTATATCATATTATACTAATATAATTATGTTATAATAATATAATTCTCCATGTGGAAGCAACCCATGGCACTGACCTCCCGGTAAGGGGCTCTACCATTCCAGGGCCGAGTCCAACATTGCTCCAAGGGTTTGCTCTCATGGAGCGGGGAGAGACCATTTTGGCCGGACTCAGAGTGGAGTTTTGGGCCCTGCCCTTTCCTCCGCCTCCATGCCAGTTGCCCTGGAAGAGAGAGACCCACCCACGCCAGACCCACATGTCCCTGGCACGCAGCCGCTACTGAATTTTGCATAAGGTTCTTCCCGATTTCTTTCACATTTATACATAGTAAACAGTTATAGACATGTTTTAACTGATACCAGTAAGCCTGGCAAGAAGCCAGAGCAAAACCACACATATGCAGTTAGTCATTCTCAACATCCAGACTCCATAGTTCCTCAGAGCTCCATCCAAGAGAAAACCTGAACTTCCCCCTTTAAGTTTCATCAGTAAATGCTCGGGTTGAGAGCCTTCTGCTGAGACTATACCACCTGCACAGTAAAGCCTGGCAAGCTACCGTGTTTTATTTACTTTTTATGCCAAAGACTAGTAACTATTATGGACCTCAATTCCATAACCTGAAGAATGGTTTCGGGCTCCTCCTGTCCCTGTAGCAAGTAGATGCCCTTGGGTTGCACTTGCTTGTGGCAAGACTAATGGAGATTTTACTAGTGCCCCCTCAAGCAAATCGATGAACAATGGGAAGACAGTGATACAGTGATACAGTGATCTAAAACAGACTTTGCAAAATTATCAAGATTAAATTAATTGATAATATGTTAGACATTTTAAAATGGAGCCTGAGACATGTAATATTTTAAGCAGTTATTTTTTTTTGCCATTATACTCAGCCAACTATCTGTAACCAAATATATAAATACTCTACTCTGAAAGATATGTCATTATATCCAATTGCATTTTATTTCATATTTGGACCACTGAAGTTACAATATTTTTCATTGTTTGGGAGACCGCACCCAGCTGAGGTCTTAAACCTGTTGCTATGCTGCAGGATCTCTCTGAAAATACACAAATACCTGAAAACACACAAATACCATTTCAGATGTGGTACAAGAAATTGCTGCTGCAAGGCAAACACTTGTCTCTCTGGCCCATAAAAGATAAGTGTTTATTCTAATGAAAATTCCATTTTTCTAGCAATCTTTTGGCAGGTTCTAGCCCTGGCCCGCCACCCCAGCAGAGCGCCTCACAACAAGCCAGCGACCCCACTCCATGAAGACCTCCATTTTTCCACATCAGGACTTCCCCCCCTCGTCAGCACCCCACCCAGCAGACCAGCCTATCACAGCCCGGCTCAGCGTGACTGCTTGCGGCCGAGCGGTTCATCAATAAATGCTGGATTTTGAGATGACTACAAAGGTATGCTACCCCCATGGCAGAGCCTGGCAAGCTACCAATGTCATATTTGATATGCCAGATACCAGTAACAATTATAGACCTCATTCCCATGACCTAATGGAATAGTTTGAGGCTCTTTATGTCCCTGGAGCAAGCAGGTGCCCTTGGGCTCTACTTGCATGAGATAGGTCATATGGAGATGTTACTGGGGCCCGCTCGAAAGCAAATCGATGATGAACCGGAAGACAGTGACAGTGACAGTAATAGCAATCTTTTATGCTTCTTTCCTAGAAACTACCTGAAGTATATCACATTTTCTTTTTGCATATGGTAGCCTTTTTTTGATTGGGGTTAAATTGCTTTCTGTCTTCTAATTCTATTTGCAATCTATAATTACGATACCTCAAAATAGTCTCACATGTTGTTCTTTCTCAGGCCCTCATTAAGTTGACTTCTCTTTGAATCTACTTTTTATCTATTTTTGTTTTCAAATATAATATTCAAATACTCAGGCCACATTATATTTTTTTGTATCTAAAGAAATGCACACAGATACACTTTCAAATGTCCTTTGTAGCAATTATTGGAAAGAGTAGCATTCCACCACTCATTGCTTATCTGTGTTAGTACCATTAATGAAAATGAATCTGTGATCATCAAACTGTTATATACTTAGAGACAATTCAAAAAAATGATCTTGTTTACTTGTATTTGTCAACTAATTAGAGAGGATCCCAAAAAAGACGGAGAAAGATAACAGGCCCTGCATGGCCTCTCATTGTCACTCCCTTAATTTATTCTCAGCAAATTTTAAGCTATAAAATGTATAAATTTATCTTGCTAAGAAATAATTAATATTCATTGATGCTATATACTTTATAAACCATACATAAAAATTAAAATACTGTATTAATTTAGCATAAAGCCTGATGGGGTCAAGTATTTTTGTTGCTCCTAACACAAAGTTTTGCTTAAAATGCTAACCTTTTAATTTGTGAAACTTTATCTATACGTATGTGCTGTTAAAAACCTATATTGCCTTAATTTTAAAAAAACTTAAATAAACTTTTTTCTAGACCCTTCACATTAGCAAATTTGTTTTCTACATTGAACATAAGCCACATTTAGCCAGACGAAAATTGTATCTCTTCGAAAATAAGTATTTAAAGTCAGAAAAGTAAAACCCAAACCAACCTTTGTCTTCTTCAAGACAAACAGAACTCCCCCCCAACACGCACACCGAAGCTCGGGTCTCCCCCACCAGACCGCTTCTTGACTAGCGGACCGCCGCGCCGCAGACCCCCTCCCTCCCCCCCGAATACTTTCTTTTAGAACAAAGAACAACCCAGCGCCGCCCACATTGACCCCCCACAGAACCCACCCACGACCAGCCCACACAGCCCCACCACCCGCAGCTTCCCAACCCCACACCGGCGGCGTCCTCCCCGCCCACGGCCACCCACCACCCCCCCCAAGCCACACCCCCCCACCCCCCCCCCCCCCCCCCCGACCCCCCCCCCCCCCCCAACACCCCAGCGTGACATTTCTGGAACAAAAAATCTATCAAACAGTTGAATTATATGTATATTTCTGTATTATATAGGATCTTCTCAAGAAATTTTGGAGAAAAATAATCTATTAACAGTAAAATAAATCTTTACTGTGAAAAAACATTAACTAAAGATGCATTATTCTAGGAAAATCGTTTTGGTGGTAGATGTTTAAACCCTGAATTAGAAATTTTCTTTTGCACCTAAGGTCCTTGGTGAGCTCATACTTCCAGACCTCAAGGTTAGCTGTCATGTTCACTACAAACCAAAATTCAAGCTTAGATTAAATTTTCAGGGACAACATAATAATTTATCTACTTGACAAATCTTTTCTGCTGATTAAACAATAGAATGTTATGGTCTATTTCTTAAATAATCTATTTGAATTTGTTTTATATGTACCTGTCCTAAGTTGCTGATCACATTAAACTGAAAGCTGAATTGATAGGCTTGTCAGATATTTGAAGTCACACATTCTGTTAATTGTATTTGCTGATTTATTACTAACGAAGATAAAAATTTCTACCTCAGTCACTTATGCATGATTTGAAAATGTTTCAACCTGGAAGGAAACACTTTATGTTTTTAAAAAAAGTACTTATTGTTTGCCGCAAGAATGTTGACACCATAAAAATGAAACTAACAAAGAAAATGATACATATAGTCTTTTAAAATCCTAGTATAAGCCAATTCAAGGTGAACAGTGAAGAGAAAGGCCCCTTTTCAGGCCCCAGGGTCCAGATAAGTGCCTGGTCAGGAAAGGACACCTAATTTTCTTAGAAGTGTGAATACCAGCAAAGGGACTGAAAGGATGACCTCAGCACTTGCAACAATGCATAATTCCTCCCCCACAGGTAGAACTGTGGTTGGAGGTGTGGCTTCCTGAGCAGTGTGAGTGAAAATGAAGAGAAATACCATTGTTCAGGTGTTTGCTAGTTAATCTTCCCTACCATACTGCACAAGATCCACATCTGGCCTCTTACACCAGACTCTCACAAGGGCAGCCTAATTTCCCCAATCACATTAGGCCAATAGAGTTCACTCAGCATAAACCCCCCAAACTCACAAAAATAGTGGTGAACATAAGAATAAATACAACCCCAAATCTGAAAGTAACAGTAAGGGGGCGAAAATGATAGTCCAGCCGATAGGGCATTTGCCCTGCATGTATCCAACCCTGGGTCGATCCCTGGCATTCTACAAGGTCACTGAGCACCACCAGGAGTAATTCCTGACTACAGAGCCAGGAGTAACCCCTGAACATCGCCCAGGTATCACTTATATCACTTGTCTTCCGTTGTTCATCGATTTGCTCAAGCAGGTGCCAGTAACAACTTCATTCATTGTGAATGAGGTCCATTATTGTTGCTGGTTTTAGCATATCAAATACACCACAGTTAGCTTGCTAGGCTCTGCCGTGGCTGCGGGTTTATCCCAGGGGCCCAGTCTTTTTCTATGTCAGACCATCAACCATCCAGGGCCCACGGGGCAGAGGCCTGGGGGGTGTAGACAAGCCTGTCTCCTTTCTGCCTGCTGACTCAGCCAGGCACCACAGCCACACCTGCAACACCTTGACATAATCGCTGAGTGTGACCCAAAAAAAGCAAAATAAATAAATAAAAGTAGCAGTAAGTTCAGGACTAAACTTAAGTAACTAAGAACACTTACTCTGAATCAGCGCTAGAGGACCCACACAAGTCACATAAAAACAACAAAGAGGAAGGTACTATCCTTAAGGGTAAAAGAGGAGAGCACCATCTAACGATCTTTCCCAGAATCTCACCTGGCAATAGTGTGGGACACACACACATCACTTCCACACTGCCATGGCATTATGAAAAAAAAAAACACAGATTCTCACAATGAGTGGATGAAGGAAGAAAAGAGCCTTGAAGCCTCAACAAGGAATACTACACACATAATCTTGCTGATAAAGGATTTAGAGATTAAATATTGAGGATGTTTAATAAGCTCCAAAAAATAATAGACCATTCCAATAACATAGAGGAAGATATGAAAAACAAAGCAGCCGGATGAGACTCACCCACCACAATAGCTGCCATTGTTACTGTCGGGACTGCAACACATCAAAGCCTGACCAGAAGTGATGCTGATCTCAAGACCAGATTAACAGAATAACTGAGTTTGAGCCCAGGTAGGCGGCTCCCAGAAGTGGAAGTCACCAGGCATTTGTCTAATGGAGCTATGGCCACCCCTTCCCCTCTCTATCTTGTCCCAGAGGCCCAGTGGCCCCACCCAAGAACTAGGCCAGGGCGACCGCCATAGCTTGCAGAGACTGAGACACAGTTGATCATGAGGCTCGCCAAGGTGTGTGGTCCATCAAACTAGTGAAACCAATCTCATGTCCTAGAATATACTACATTACACAATGTGTAGGAAAGGGAAGCTGGAGAGAGATAGAGAGAAAGAGAGAAAGGAGATACAGAACCCGCCGTGGAGGTGGGCTGGGGGAGAGGGAAGTGAGGTGGGGACATTGGTGATGGGAGATGGGCACGGGTGGAGGGATGGGTGTTGTAACGCTGTAGAGCGAAAAGTCAAACATGAGCATCTTGTAATTGTATATCTAAAAGGTGGTGTAAAAATTTTTTAAAAAATTAAGACAGATGTGAATAGTAGCAATAATTTAAACATTAAAAAAGAAAGAAAAACAGTGAAATGCAGGCCAATAAAATACAGGAGAAATTGAGAGCAGAAATAAGAAACATACAACCAGAAGAGTCATTAGTAAAAACTTCAGTAGGTGAAATAAAAAAAAAAAAGAAAGAAAATCAATGGGTGCCCTCAACAGTAGAATGACAACAATCAAAGAAAGAATCAGTGAGATTTAAGATGAGCTACAAAACTCACTCAGGCAAAAACAGAAGATGGAAAAAGACCTCAAAATAGCTAAGCAGTGGGGGAGAGAACATTGATAGAAATTCAAGAGGAACAACATAAGAATAATCTGAGTCCCAGAGGAAAAGGGAGGACACTACAATAAAGTATAATATTTAAAGACATATCCTACAATGAAGTAGGACAATTAAAACAATCAGTGTCTAAAAGTACCTAATGCTGGAAGATGCAGGCATCCAGATCCAACAAGCTCACAGGGTACCAGGAAAAAAATAACAAAAAGACTCCAAGACATATCCTAAACAGAATAACAAATGCTATAGAGACACAATATTGCAAGCAGAAAGATCAAAGAAAGAAATGTGACATGAAGGAGCTTTCTTTAGGTTTACAGTGGATTTATAGATGAAACCATAAGAGCCCGAAGAAATGGTGCGATAGTGTGAAAATACTCAATAAAATGAATGAATCATCAAAAATAATTTACCTGGCTGAACTATCATTCAGATTTGAAGGAATAATACACACTTTCACAGATAAATAAGCGTTCAGGAACTTTGTAGAATCAAAACCAAGTTTAAAAGAAGGACTCAAAGGGATTTTGTAAAAAATAGAAATCCCCCCAAACACTGCAAACTTATACAGGAAGATGCCACAAATCCAATGACAATAATCATTCTCAATGTCAATGATCTAAAGCACCAGTTAATAAACAGACATAGATTGTCAAAGTGTTTTAAAAACTATATCCACCTTTCTGCTTCCTACAAGAAATGCATTTGAGGAGTCAGACTGACTGAAAATAGTAAGTCAAAGTTTGAAAATAATTCTCTGTGCGAACAACTCCTTCAAAAAGTTCAGGGTGGCCATACTAGTATCTGACAACATAGATATTGGGCTGAAAACTGTTAGAAGGGACAGTGAAGGCCATTTCTTAATAATCAAGGGATATGTATATCAGGAAGATATTACACTCCTAAACATATTGGTTATAGGTATCCGATGAGGGGAGGCACAAAATGCTTAAAACAATCATTATTAGACTTCAAGGATGGTGTTGACAGCAACATAATTTTAATTTATGACTTCAACATGCCTTGTCACCTGTTGATAGACAAGACCAAAATTCAGTAAGGAAACACTGGCTTTGAAGAAAGAAAGAAATGGAAAACAGAGGGCTGGTAGATAAAAAAGGACTCCTCATTACCTCAAAAAAAACTGAATGCACATTTTTTTGCCAGTGAAACATTCTCCAGAAAGACCACATTCTGGGCCACAAAACATCCCTCATTAAAATCAAGAAGATAGAAATTGTATTAACTACCCTCTCAGGTCATGATTCACTGAAAATAGAACTTAATCACACACTGAAACAGAGAATCAAATCAAATGCCTGGAAATTAAGTAGCTCAGTGCTGAACAACCTGCAAGTTATAGAGGAAATCCAAAGACTCCTGGAAAATAATGGGATTGAGGACATGAGCTACCAGAACTGGTGGGACACAGCTAAAGCAGTTTTAAGAGGGAAGTTTCTAGCTCTGCAAGCATTCACCAGGAAGGAAGAAAGGACCCACATAAATATTTTATCTCACAGCTTAAGACCTTAGAAAATAACCAGCAAAAAGGAGCCCAATTCAAACTAGAGGAAGAAAATAAAGAAACATAGAGCATAAATCAACAAACTGCTATCCCAAAAAAATATAAAAGGTCAATGAAACCAAGAGCAGGTTCTTTGAAAACATTAAAAATCATTGACAAACCACTGGCAAGACTAACAAAGAATGAGAGAGAACCATAATAAACCAAATCGAGAGAGGAAAGGAGGGGGCATCAAAACAGAAACCAAGGAAATTTAAGAGATCATCAGATAGTACCTGAGAGTCTGTATGTCATGAAACAAGAGAAGCTAGGGGAAAATAAATTTCAAGAAGGGAAAAATCCTAGACAACATTGAAGTTAAATGCATCTTTCAAAGATGAAATGCCACTGACCAAGCAAGTGAATACAAAGATTAACAAATGGAACTACATGAAACTACAAAGCTTCTGCACCTCAAAAGAAATTGTAACTAAGATACAAAGACAGCTCATGGATTGGGGAAGAATATTTATTCATTACCCACCTGATAAAGGATTAATATCAAAGATATATAAGGCACTGGTAGAACTTCACAAGAAAAATATCCAACCCCATCAAAAAATTCCTCAAAGAAAAAAATACAAATGGCCAAAAGACATATGCAAATTTTTTCTGCATTACTAATCATCAGGGAGATGTAAATAAAAAAACAATGAGTTATCTCAAACCACAGCGACTGGCACACATCTAAAAGAACAAGAACAACCAGTGCTGGCATGGATGCAAAGAGAAAGGGACTCTTCATCATTGTTGTTAGGAATGCTGACTGGTCCAGCCTTTTGGAAAACAATTTGGGTACTCCTCAAAAGCTATAAATTGAGCTTCCATATGACTCAGCAATATCACTTCTCAGACAGGGAGAGAGAGAGAGAGAGAGAGAGAGAGAGAGAGAGAGAGAGAGAAGTGACAGCTCTAGAGAAGTGACAGCTCTAGGCAAGTTGTGGGTGGGAGATATGAGGGAAACTGGGGTCATTGGTATTGGGTAATGTACACTAATGGAACAATGGGTGTTGGAACACTATATAACTGAAACCCAATCATGAACAACTTTGTAATGGTCTATCTGATGGTAATTTAATTTTGAAAAGAAGAAAAGAACAAAAAAGAGCTGCTCTAGTTTTCTTACAAAATCAATATGACACACCTAAAAACTATGTATGCATTGGTTTCATAAATAAAATCAATATATATCATCTTTAGTTTTAAATGCTAAATTCTTCAAACCACTTATAAAATAAATGTTCTATTAGGAGAATCCCTTTAAAATCTTGCTATCACAATTTGTTTACTTAATAAAGTCCATAATACAGCATTTATGCAGAAAAAAATCTCAGAAATTGCTACTATTTAAATATTCTGTGAGTCAGATTTATGATTAATTTTCTATAGAATACTGTAATTAATGGTAATCAATTTATTGCCATTTTATAATTATATTAATGATAGAATATAATTATAGTCATTATAAATTTAATGTTCTATGACTAATTAATATTCAAACAGAAAATTAGAAAAATTGCAGAAAAGTCTACTGAGAACACTTTTTGACAATCTCAAAATCACACAGAGGCAATTAAAATACTTCAATACTGGAATACTAATTAAAAGGGAATCTTTACAATTTCTTTTCCATATACTTTCTGTATTTCCTAGCCAAACTAGGAAACAAAAATAGGTAGTTAGTTTCATTGCAAAAAATGAGTAAATCAGGGCTGGAGAGATAGTTTAATATGTGTTAAGCATATAGGAGATATAAGTTAGATTGCTGGTACCACATGGTCCTCTGAGTATCACCAAGAACAATCCTTGGGCACAGATATAGAAGTAGCTCCTAGATACCCCTGGGTGTGGCCCACAATATTCTAATTATTATGATGTTTGATATATACCTATTAGGAAATACATTTTTAAAGCAATTTCTGAAAAGTAAGCTTTGAAAAAATATATGCTCATGTTTGGAAATCTCTAAATGTATTGTATTGAAAAACAATACATTTAGAGATTGTTTAAAAAGAGACATCTAAATCTCTTTTTATTGAAGAACATACTTGCCTGATACTTTTATCCAAAATTTATTACCCCACATGGAGAAGAGAATGACGAATATCAAGAACCATTTAATCCTTCTTATTCCACTGACAATGAAAACAAAGTCCACAACCACTTTTCACTCAAAAGTCAGAGGTAACACTAGGAAAATCTACTAAAAATTTTAATTTTTTAGATGAAAGTATATCTTGTTATATTTCAGAGATAACTCAAACTTATGTTTGTCCCTCAAATGCTTTCTAGAATTCCTAAATACAAATTGTACAATGCAGCTGCATTACTTGGAATATTATAAACAAACAAGTATAAAGCAGAGAAGAAAAAAAACCCAAAGAAAGCAATATTTTAAGGCAGCATAGAGAAACAAAAAATTAATATCCCTCACCTTGGTCCTGTGCTTACTTATGAATCCATGCTGTTCACCAAATTCACTTCAAGTACTATTAGCACAAGAGAATCTGAGTGAATTACATAGAAAATGGACATGTTCATTATAATGAAGTGCCCAAACTCACAGAGTCACTTTATTATAGAAGGAATAATTAAATAGATATCCCAATATCAAGGTCAAATTTCCAGAGGCATTTGAAATAACAGGCTAAGCAAAATTGTGGTAGGTAACTAAGTACATATGGAATACAGTTTTCAAAATTAATACAGAAGGCAAAGCATTTACATTGTACACAGCTGCTCTGAGATCTATCCCCAGCACCCCAAATGGTAGTAGTTCCCTGAACCCCATCAGAATAGATCCCTAATCAATGTTAAGTTTAGACCCCAAAGAAACAAACAAAACTCACACATTGATATCCAGGAGGAATCAATATTGAGTGAGAAAAATTGGCACTTTGGCATGGAAAATAGGGTGGTCTATACAGAAAAGAAGAAGAGAATAAGAACAGCACATTTATTCAGCTAACTGCTATTATGAAGGATGATCTTGCCATTCAAAACACAATGATCCTCACTGAACTTCAAAATATTTTCAAAATATTTTTACTTAGATAAACAGCAGATAAGCTGGAGAACGTTTGCACTGTTGAATAAGATGACGTTGGCTTTTTTTTAAAGCCACAGGCACACAGAATGTTGAAATTGTTTCAGAAAATAATTCCAATGGCTGGAATACTACACTAGAGCTGGCATTAAAATTATACATATAGTCCAAAATTAATTTTATGTAGGGATGGGAAAGCAATTTTTTTAGCTTTCTATTTCTAAAAACATTACAAACTATTGTTCCAATTATGCATCTCTGCCAGAAAGCTAACAAATGTTGCCTTAGCTTCATTTATGCAAATGTGGATAGGATAAAGAGAACTTGGCCTCAAGTTTCCAAACCCTTTGTTTTGGCTCTATAAGTGAAATGGTGAGAAATAGAAGTAGCAACTGAAAAATGACAAAGAAAGCCAAGGTTAAAATTTCTAGCTGAGAAAAGTTGACCTGGTAAGCCAAACAACTTTATAATTCATCATTCATGTAAAATACAAATCCAAAATTGGGAACACTATTTTAAATCCTTACATATTAAATATACTCTAGGCAAGAAAACTGCAAGGAAACATAAAAATACAAAAATACTCTTACAAGATGATCCCTTTATTTTTTATATGTTACTCCCCAACCCCATTGTTCTTCATTTTTCACCTTTGAAGGAAATTGCTAAGTGTGAAACTGGCCAGTTTTCATGGGCAGTTAAGTTAGCACTGATCATCTGGCCTTGACAAAGCTTATGTTGTGCCACCTATTCTGACAAAGAACTTTGAATTTTCCATTTCTCTAAGCTACTAAGTATAGGACAATTCCAATGTAATATTGTCATAAAATTCTTTATCCAAGCTACTTCTAAACACAAAGAAGACCTCTATTCAATAGCCAAGGTCAATGTCTGTCATAAAATCTCCTGGTTTACCCAGTTTTGTCTTCCTTGAATCTGAACAAAAATATTCCTGACCCAAAAAGCAATGTGAATGGTTTTTGTATATTTCTGATTATTAGATTTTAGTCAGATAATAAGATTTTAGTCACTGATACAAAGATCTATCAGCAGAGGAAACAGTTTATATTTCCTCCTTGGCCCTTTTATCTGACCCTAACAAATACACAACATGAACAGCAGCACTGAGCTTTTGCTCAAGCCACCCTCCATGCAAAAAGAACCATGAAAGAATGAGTTTTAAAATGCCCCAATTTATCCTGTCATTGATTCTCGGGCACTCTGGTTGTTTCAGATTCTGGCTATTGTGAATTATGCTGCTATGAACATAAAAGTAGGGATGGTGTTTCGACTGTGCATTTTTGGCTTCCCAGAGTAGATTCCCAGGAGTGGTATGGCTGGGTCAAATGGGAGTTCAATTTCTAGTCTTTGGAGGAATGTCCATATTGTTTTCCAGAAAGGCTGTACCAGCCGGCATTCCCACCAACAATGGATGAGTGTCCCCTTTTCCCCACATCCACGCCAGCACTTGGTGTTCTTGCTCTTTTGGATATGTGCCAGTCTCTGTGGTGTAAAATGAAATCTCATTGTTGTTTTGATTTGCATCTCTCTGAAGATTAGTGATGATGAGCATTTTTTCATGTTTTTTGGCCATTCGAATTTCTTCCCTTGTTGAAGTTTCTGTTCATTTTTCCTCCCCATTTTTTGGTGGGGTTGTTTATTTTCTTCTTGTAAAGTTCTATCAGTGCCTGATAAATCCTGGATATTAACCCCTTATAGTTCATAGCAGCATGATTCACAATAGCCATAATCTGGAAACAACCAGAATGCCTGAGAATCGATGACTGGAAAAAAGAAGCTTTGGTACATCTACACAATGGAATACTATGCAGCTGTTAGGAAAAACATGGAGAAGATTATGTTGCGTGAAATTAGCCAGAAGGAGAGAGACAGATACAGAATGACTGCATTTATTTGCATGACATAAATATATATGTACATATTATGATACCAATATCCAAGGTCAAGTGAAACATGTATAAAGGAGGTCTTGTCAAAGGTGGAAATTATTACAAACATGTGGGAGTCAGAGGCTAGGTAAGACAGAAAATGGAACAGTGTGCTAACAATTGTCAAAAGTACTAATACCAATCTAGAACTAAGCATTAAATACAGGCAAAAAGATACACATGACAACCCTTTAATGTATGTTCTGTAATCCATAGTCTGGAAGAGAAGGAAAAGAGAAAGAGATAGAGAGAAAGGGAAAGAAATAAAGAAACTGCCATGGAGGTGGGCTGAAGGAGAGTGGAGGGAACTGGGGATGTTGGTGGTGGGACATGGGCACTGGTGGAGGGGATAGGTGCTGGAACACTGTATGATCAAAACCCAAATATGAACTTTGTAATTGTATATCTCACGGTGGTATAATAAAATTCTTAATAAATAAATAAATAAATACAAGACAGCCAAAAAGCCATAGCATAATAAAAAATTGATTATCCAAAAAAAATAAAAATAAAATGCCCCAATTTTAATGCTAATTACCCCCTCTAGCTACTGCTCATTTGCCCACTTTTAAAATGATATTCTTGACCATACAATAATTTTGAGGAAACAAAAATCAGAAGGAGGTTGCTTTACTTTTAACTTCCAGAACTAGAATTTATGCCTCCTTTAATGTGCTAATTATTAAATTAATATTCCTATTGATTCGTATGCTTATAATACTTCAGTGATTTTTGTAGCAGTTCCTATTTAATATTTTCAACAATACTGTCTGAGCCTCTATTATTGAGCAGGCTCTATTAGTAATAAGTATAGGAAAGAAAATCAATTAAATATTTAAATTCAAGATTGAGATTAGTTAGATACCACATATGAGTACATGGTAACAAGCTCTGTACTAATATAAAATTATGTAAAGATTTTGGGTGACATTGGAAGCATACACAATAGGAAGGAGATTGTGAACTGTTATCTGAAGAATAATAATTAATGACCTAGTGATTGAGAAGCAGAGAATAACAGAGAGGGAATGTGTTTATATAAATATGTGTGTATATATATGTATATACATATATATACATATATACATATATATATATCACTTCACTTCGTTTTCCGTTGTTTATTGATTTGCTCAAGCGGGCACCAGTAACATCTCCATATGTCCTGTTGCATGCTAGTGTAGCCCAAGAGCATCTGCTTGCTCAAGGAATATGAAGAGCCTCAGACAATTCCTTCACGTCATGGGAATGAGGTCTATAATTGTTACTGTTTTTTGCATATCAAATACAACACGGGTAGCTTGCCAGGTTCTGCTATCACGGTGGTATACTCTCAGTATTAGATTCAGATCTCGTGCATTTACTGATGATCCACAATGGGGAGAAATCGGTTTTTCTCTTGGGTGGAGTGCTGATGAGCTGTGGAGTCCAAATGTTGAAAATGGTATTCCTCAAGGTGTGGGGTTCCTCTGGCTTCTTGTGAGACTCTATTGGGATGGCAGGTGAGGGCTATAACTTCGCCTTCCCTCCCAGCCACCTCATGATCAGCTGAGCATAGGAACAGCTGGTAGCAACTCTGCCCCATGTGTCTGAGTCTCTGAATCAGGCATAGCTGGGCTTTAAAGAGTCTTTGCTGTAGGGTGGGTCTCTGGCGAGCAGGGTTTGAGATTGGATTTTCTCTTGGGTGGAGCGCTGACAAGCTATAATCACTTGTATCACTTGTCTTCCCGTTGTTCACCAATTTGCTTGAGCTGGAACCAGTAACAGCTCCATACGTCCTGTCACATGCTATTGTAGCCCAAGGGTATCTGCTCGCCCCAGGAACACAAAGAGCCTCATATAATATATATATATATATATATATATATATATATATATATATATATATAATATATACGTATATGTATATATGCAAGGCAAATGTCCTACCGGTTGGGCAATCGCTCCAGAAACAGACATGGGGCAGAGCTGCTACTAGCTCTCCCTGTGCCCAGCAGCTCATGAAGAACGCAGGGAGGGATGGCAGGTTTTAGCCCTGGACTGCCACCCCAGCAGAGCCTCACAAAAAGCCAGATGAGACCCTCCCCACACTCCATGAGGGCCTCCATTTTTCCACATCCAAACTTCCCCGCTTCAGAACTTTACCCAGCAGACTAGCCTATCACAGCCTGGCTCGCATGGCGCGCTTGCGGCCACGCAGTTCATCAATAAATGCTGGATTTTGAGATGACTACAAGAGTATGCTACCGCACGGCATAGCCTGGCAAGCTACCTGTGTCGTATTTGATATGCCAAATACCAGTAACAATTATAGACCTCATTCCCATGACCTGATGGAATGGTTTGAGGCTCTTTATGTTCCTGGAGCAAGCAGGTGCCCTTGGGCTCTACTTGCATGAGACAGGTCATATGGATATGTTACTGGGGCCCGCTCGAGCAAATCGATGATAAACGGGGAAGACAGTGATCCTGGGCAGGTAGTGTACAAGGCAAACGCCCTCCCCACTGGACTATTGCTCAAGCCCCACACAAACATTTTCTTGAATGCAGTGAATTCACCAAAACGACTTTTTAGTTCACGATTAGTTTTATGTCAGTTATTTCTTCTTCTCTATAATTTCTACACTGACTATTGAATATGACAAACGTATGCTTGGGTTATGTTTTCAAGTTTTCATAAATTGCCTAATTATAAGAGTACGTTAGAGGTTAGGTATTTGAAACTTTAAGGGATAACTGGGAAAGAGACCTTAAGTGCCAGATATAAAACCCTAAACTGTGAACCATATCCCATCATTCAAATTGTGAACAATCTAAACTGAAGTCCCCACATACAGGTTTAAATGTGTTCTTATTGCTTGAATTATCCAAACGTATATGCATATACACGCAAATAATAGTAATGGTAATATAGGTAAATAAACTCATAATAATATACTAATATAGGTAATATATATTTAATGTATATGTAAGTGACACACACATGAGGTTGGTTTTACTTAAAACTAGAGATGTAGACCTAAGAGTTTGTTTTGCTTTTCTATGCTTTTGTTTTTTGGGCCATGACCATCAATACTCATGACCAGGGGTTATTCCAGGCTCTGCACTCAGGAATCGCTCTTGGTAGTGTTGGGGAGGACCATACGGGATGATGGAAATTGGAAATTTTTGGTTTTTTTTTCTTTTTTGCTTTTTGGTCACACACGGCAACAGTCAGGGGTTACTCCTGGCTTTTTCACTCAGGAATTACTCCTGGCAGTTCTCAGGGGACTATATGGGATGCCAGGAGATCGAACCCGGGTCAACCGCATGCAAGGCAAATGCCCTACTCACTGTGCTATTGCTCCAGCCCTGGATGATGGAAATTAAACTGGACTGGCTGTTTGCAAGTCAAGAACCCTACCAACTGTGCTATTGTTCTGGCCCCTATGTGGATCTTTAATTTTTATAAATTTTCATTTAATTAAAGAACTGTGAGGTACAAAGTTATTGGTAGCTGAGTTTTATTTTTTTTTTTTTTTTTTTTTTTTTGCCTTTTTTGGGTCACACCCGGCAATGCTCAGGGGTTTCTCCTGGCTCTGCACTCAGGAACCACTCCTGGCGGTGCTCGGGGGACCATATGGGATGCCGGGATCGAACCCAGGCCGGCCGCGTGCAAGGCAAACACCCTACCCGCTGGGCTATCGCTCCGGCCCGGTAGCTGAGTTTTAGACACATAATATTCCAACATCAATTTCACCACCATTGTCAACATCCCTCCACCAGTGTTCCCATATTTCCATATTCTCTTCCCATTCCTAGCACACAGCACCAAACAAAATTATCCCCTCTGTCACTTTGACAGACACAATCCAAAGTTCCAGTGGTTGCAACTTAGATTTTATGTTTTCAATGTTGTTGAGTCTGTGTTTTGCACATTCGGCTATACCATTAAATGACAATATGAAATCAGGATTGTCTGACTGACTCAACACTGACTTATCTTTCTGCTCTGACCTTATATAATCTATGCATTTGGCTTCCTGTTTGCTTCTGGTAATCATCTTTAATCAGTTTACTTCCCAGTAGGGGAGGTTTTACTTCTGTTGCTTTCTTGATGTTTTACAACTTAAATTGTCTTGTTTTTAAGATTCTCGTAATTCTATTCCTTAACCTCAAAGGCATTATTTAACATAGAGCAACAATAACTTTTTAAATCTATTGATACTTGGAAAGATAAGAAAGTTACTGTTAAAACAACTGAGTGCTGCTTGCAATTCTTTGCCTGTGCTATGTCTGCATATATGGTAAAAAATGTTCATTTCATTAAATGTAAGCTGTCCCTCTTAACCACACAAACATAAGCACTCACTGAATTTTTAATGTTTGCATCTAGCCCTCAAGAAACATTTCCCATAGAATTGATGAGGGAACAGAAAAAAAAAGCAACACTAACCAGAAGATGCTGCAGGGGCTGGATTATGCTTGAAAGCCATACTAATGACTTTTAGCAACAAGTCAGAATGTGCTGCTGTGCATTGATATTCTAAGTGCGGTCAGGGACAATCTTAAACATATGTACCTTTGTACCCTGAGTGCCTGGCACAGAGGGAGGGCTTATATTTACATATAAAGCTTCCTTTACATTAAGCTTACTGTCAGGCAATGAAACAATTTACTTGATTTATTTTAAAAAATGAATGCATGATTTCTATTTGTAAGAAATGATACATTATATACATTTTATATGACTAATTATTGAGAATGCTGCTGAATTTATTACTTATAACAATTCGATATGAATGATAAAATACTAAAAATAATTAGTAATTTATTTCCTATAACTAGTAATTTTCTCTCACAGACAACAAAAATGTGATACTTTAATAAAAAGTCTAACAGGCTTTTACATGCCCTCCATTTGACAGATTTACCAGTTATTAAATAAAATCTGCATGTTCTTTAACATATTAAAATTATATATTTTGATCTGATTCAAAATGTGTTTAATTCTATTCAAATTACCTAAATTTTTATTTTCTATAAATAATCATTAAAGCCCTAATCATATTATTATCAAACTACTGAATTTTATAAAGAGAAATAACATGTATCCATGATATTTCTGCATAAGGAATTAACAAATAAACTGTCCAGTACAGAAATTTCTCTTCTTTTCATAAAGGTATCATAAAATGCATTTCATCTTGTTGCTTACATTTTATTCCCTCTTTAAACATGACAATATGAAACATCCAAAGGATGGTTTTTGCTGGTTCTCAAGATATAAAGCAAGGTATGCCTTATTCTAATAGCTAATCTTTTTCCTTCATATAGCATATTGTTAGGCAGAAGCTTCTACGATCATGATCATGATCTTCCCGTTAATCATCTATTTGCTAGAGCAGGCACCAGTAATATCTCCATATGTCCTGTCTCATGCCAGTAGAGCAAAGGGCATCGACTTGCTACAGGAACATAAAGAGCCTCAAACCATTATATTAGGTCATGGGAATGACCTAATATAATTGTTACTGGCATTTGGCATGTCAAATACAACACGAGCAGCTTGCCAGGCTTGCCGTGCGGGAGGCATATTCTTTAAACACCTCCAAATAAAGCATTTATTGATGAACCACGCGCCGCTAGCGGCCGCGCTAGCCGGGCTGTGATGGGCTGGTCGGTTGGGTGGAGTTCTGAAGAGAGGGAAGTCCGGATGTAGAAAATGGCGGCACCCATGGAGTGGGTGGGGGGGTCGTCTGGCTTGTTGTGAGGTTCTGCCGGGGTGGTGGGCCAAGGCTAGAACCCACCATGCCTCCTGACTGCCGCATGAACGGCTGGGCACAGGGAGAGCAAGGAACTGCTCTGCCCCATGTCTAAGAGTCTCTGGACCAGCATACCTGGGCCGGATTGAGGAAGAAACGGCTGCAGGGTGGGTGTCGATGATCCGGGCTGTGATGGCCTGGTCGGTTGGGTAGAGTTCTGAAGAGAGGGAAGTCCGGATGTGGAAAATGGCGGCACCCATGGAGTGGGTGGGGGGGTCGTCTGGCTTGTTGTGAGGTTCTGCCGGGGTGGTGGGCCAAGGCTAGAACCCACCATGCCTCCCGACTGCCTCATGAACGGCTGGGCACAGGGAGAGCAAGGAACCGCTCTGCCCCATGTCTAAGAGTCTCTGGACCAGAAGCTTCTAAGTAAATGGAAAAAATAGATGAAAAAAAGAAGCAATGTATAATATAATTACTATAGAATATCATCGGTGTTCTTAAAGTTGTAATTTAAGATCAGGAGAATATTTATTGTTCAATAATGTTCAATATAGTACAACTAGTTTTTTCTGCCATCCCTAAATTCAAACTTTCTTACTTTTTCCCCCTCTAGATTTTGTACCTATACTCATTTGAAATTAAAGCTGACCTGAATTGACAGCAGTACATAATAACTCTTTTTAATACCATTTAGAGCTGATACTAATTCACATCATTGTGAAACCTTACAGAGCTTGTCTCTAAAGTACGCCCTGATATCCCTGGAATTTTACATAAAATTTCAGAATTCTGAACCATTTTTGGTCTCAGATATTTAAATGAAATATTGTGAATCCCTAATTATTTTTGCATTCTGTTATGGTGAAAGCATGCAACTCATAATATTCTAGGTTTTGAGTTATAAAGAACTCTGACAGGACAAAAATATACTTGAGTGCACATGGAAACAGACATATGCAGATTTATTGCCATCCTTAGCTTAATATAATTGCACTCGGCAAATTTAGAAAGTTATATTTGTTGGTCGGCACTTTCTCTTACAGGTCTGCATGCTCATATACATGGATTTTTAGAAACTCTGGTTCTGATATTTATATCAGGAAAGAGATATTTCTTTGCTAATTTCCCATAGAAATTAAGTGATAAAGAATTCAATCCCTTTACAAGTACCACTTCTTGGCCATGGAGTGGAATCAAGACTCATCATGTGTCCAAAAGTGGCTAGCATACCAAGGTATGTTATTTTATAATTAAATGAACCAAATGGTATCAACCAATATTTAAAGATAGAATTATTAAACTCAATGAGCTAATATAGAGAACCCTGGCTAATTAGTTTTAGGAAATCTAGGGTTAATAAATTCAAATTTATATATATATGAGATTTTTTTGAGCTATAATTAGATTTTAAATTTCTAAATGTCTTCAGTAAACAATAATCTGCTTACATTTTTATTGGGACAATTAAGAAAGAAATAATACAAAAACAATAGAAATGGATTTTCTGGTAATAAGTTTATCACATAAAATACCAAAGTTTAAACCATTTCATATTAATGCATGGGCATGCTATCACTTGTATCACTTGTCTTCCCATTGTTCATCGATTTGTTCGAGCAGGCACCAATAATGTCTCCATTTGTACCTGTCACAAGGTAGTGTAGTCCCAGGACATCTGCTCACTACAGGAACAACAACCACAAAAAAGAGCCGATCTCTAAGCCCAAGTGATTGTTTTTTTCTCTTGGGTGGAGAAGTTGTGTCTAGCTGTGGAGTCATGATCTTAAAAATGGCTGCCATCTTGGTGCTGGGGTTCCTCTGGCTTCTTCTGAGGCTCTATAGGGATGGTAGGCCAGGACCAGAACTATGATTGTCTTGCTTTTTTTCCCCCAGTGAACCAAGACTGGCGCCCACTCGAGCAAATCGATGAATAACGGGATTCAAGTGATCAAGTGAACCAAGACATTTTTACTGAACTAAATTTACTTAACAAAGACATGGAGGAGAGAATTTAGGAAAATATGTGTTCAAGAGAGAACACAGGTTTCTCCAGAGTAGAAAAAGCAGCAGAAACATGCTCAAGAGAAAACATGGAGTTGATAAATCAAGCAAGCAAATAAGCAAAGGGACCTAGAGAGATACATCTCAAAGGAGAACATGGGCTTGGAAGAACAAGCTGGTAATAGTCTATCTTCATGTGGACTTGTTTAATGTTTGCAGAAAATATTTTCGTCCATTATATTTCCTAGCTAGCATCAGATCTTCTACTTACTTTTTCTAGAATATGCTAGTTAGCCATTTTTAGCAGTCAGTGCAAAGTGAGTCATATAAACTTCGCTGGCAAGCAGGTCCTCTTTCCATACTTGTTTTCTCACTGCTGAGCTGACTATTTTTCTGTAAAGATGGCAGCAATAACAAGTGTATTACTTTTGAAACCAAATAATTATTTTTCCACCAAGCTGTATTTCTCTTTAAATATTTTTAGTTTTTTCAGTTGGAGTTAAAATAATGAGTTCAATAATTAGCCTATGGACATGACATCTCATTCATCTGACAGGAAAAACAGGAACATGAAAAGCCATGCCCAACTAAATGCCTTTCTCTGCAGCTGTGACAGTCTCTTGCATGTTTGTTTCCAGACCTATTCCCTGCTTCTCAATGTGCATTCCTATTGTCTGTAGTCCTTCTCATCCCTTCTTCTATTGTTTCCCCTCCTCTTCCTGTTTTTCACTGACTTGCTTGCTTGGCATTTGCCAAATATCCTGATAGTCCCAACTCACCCTGGAAATTTCCTTGATTTGTGGCTCTTCTTATCAGGCAGCTTTCTGCAACCCCACTAAATCTGGCAACCCAGTCTTTGGGGCAGAGATACCACAACCTTTTATTGTCTCACACTCTGGCCATAGTCTGGCACTGCTTGCAACTGTTTCTAATCTTAATTTGGATGACCCTGCATGCCTTTCAGTTCTTCATATACCTTTGTCATTAATATTGAGGATTAATATTAATCCTCAATTTAAATTATTTCATTGGGCTTCCTAACACAAACTTTTATTTAGTTTTAACTGAGAAGTAGGCCAGATTAAGCATTAGCTTTCCAATTTGTTACTTCAGAAGTTATATGTGCCCAGATGTGTTTCCCAGAAGAAAATTCAAATGACTATTTTAATGTTTCTTGCTAAAATTAGAGCTATTTGTAAGAAAGGGTGTGCGTATTATTTAAATATTAAATTACTGCATGTTACCCTTTTTAAATACTAAGTTAAATATAATTCTAATAATAAATTCACTTCACCCTAACACCTGTATCATATATGATGAAAGTAATTTTAATTATTTGAAAATAAATATTTCAAATATTTTGCTACTTAAGCTTTATAAATTCTTTAACATTTCAAGTTTTATTTTGACTGACCATTTGGTAATCATTGCTTTCACCTAATTATTTCATTGCCAGAAAGTTTACTGCCCATAGAGTAACTGAGAACATTGTATTTTAACCTTTACTTATTTTTAAAAGATTAAAATTATAGCAATCTATATTAAACACTGTTTAGAAATATATTTATAAACATTCAGTTCATTTTGTGAAACTAGTTATCTTCCATTTAGACAATATAATCTGTATATATGCTTGTCTGGGAATTGAAAATTATAAAATACCTCAATTTCTTAGAAGTCACCACTTTCTCTTTTCCTGCCTGGCTTTACATTCTGAAACTGACAGGATGACACATTTTTAGCTCTATCACAGGAAAAAAACTACTGCTGTTATCCACAGCCTTTTGTTCACAGCCCTATGCCTCCTACTCAGCAGGTGGCCATCTCCTAACCAGGTGCTGTGACTTGCCAACCCAGGGTTTTCTATTGTAATGTTTTTTTCTTTCTGTATGAAATGTTTTTTTTTCTTTCTGTATGCCTACTGCATATTTTTATGTTAGAGCAAGTCCTTTTGTATAAACACAGGTACACTATTAAAGCTATGCATTTGTGACATAGGAGTTAATTAACTCTGACATATTTATTCCTTTTTTATATTTATTCCTGAGCATTGGTCATATTTCCTATCTTAAACCTCAGTTGCCCTTAGATTGATTTTAGTTCTTTACACCCAAAAAGAAGGGTTCTGTCGCAGATGAACCCATGGCAAGCCATGAGTAAGCTACCCTGGCTTTGACAAGGGACTTTTCAAGCATCGTAAGCAGTATATAAGTCAAGAGCACAGTCATGGAACAAAATACGTCCTGACCCAAACATATGGACTGTATGTGGTTTGGAATTTATAGCAAGATGTACTCCAGAAAAGCCACCCTTTGCCTTGAGTCCAGAGAGACCACATTAAACTTAATATTGGATACCAAGTAATGTCTCTATCTCTTGCTATGTTTATACAAATGACTAGAAATACTATTAAGATGATCCTTTACCAGCAAAGAAAAAGGAGAAAACACATAGATCCTAGGACTTGCTCAGTGTGCAGGCGGCTATGCTGGCCAAACTTAAAGTGGGGATTTGGGCCCCTCCACCCATTCTGCAGACTCCATGTCAGTAGGAGTGGCCCTGTGCTCCCAGAAACCACAGCCAACTGCAGAAAGACAGACACTCCAGACCCACAGCTGCGCAGCTCGGCCTCATATGGAGTGGCCCTTGGAGTTCTGGAGGATGGTAAAAAAGACTCGGCCAGCCCCTGGCCATGTCCTATATAGCTCCTAGGAATTGATCAGTATGTAGGTGGCCATGCTGGCTGGACTTCAAGCATGGATTTGGGCCCCTCCACCTATTCCTCACATTCCACATTGGTAGGTGTGGTCCTGAGCTCCCAGTCACCACAGCCAATGCCAGAAGACAGACAGGAGCAGCCTCACGACAATCTTAGACTATAACGGGTTTTAGCACCAGCTCCTCCCCAGGATCTTTCATATATATGCACTGTAATAATCATTCTAGATGCAACAAATTGGAGAGGTTATGGGGGAATGAGGAATCATGATGTCACACTAGAACTCACTATTGAATATGCACATAGAGACATCATACATTGTTAATATCTGTAGAGCAAGCCACAAAAAGTAAGAGAAGAGAGAGAGAAATACAGGGACGAGACAAAGAGACAGAAAGAGAAATAAAATGTGCCTGCAATAGGGCAGGCAGGGTTTGGCAGGGGAGGGGGCAGTGTTTGGGATGTGGGTGGTAGAAAATTTGGCACTGGTGGAGGGATGGGTGCTGGAACACTGTATGGCAGAGACCAAATTATGAACATCCTTGGAATTGTATATCTCACTTGGTATAATAAAAATTAGGGAAAAAAAAAGAAAGGAGAAAACAACACCCTGGGCTTCTGCCTTTTGTCCTGGGAAGGTCTACAGCCCAAGGGCAAGATTCTATCTCAGGTGTTAGAATTCCTATGGTAAATTTCCCAGGGAAGGAAGGGTTTTCACACCTTCTCAGTGTTTCAAGATCAAAGTCCATTACCTTTTTGCAACTCCCATCCCCCAACCTTTTGTTAGGTATAGAACTAACAGACTTGAGGGAGAGAGGAGAGTACAAGAGAGATTAAAAGAGAAGAGCCTAAAAAAGGACTGGCAGTAGGTCCTCCTTAAAGGTTTGGTAGAGTTCACTAGTGAATCCTTCTGGACCTGGGCTTTTGTGTTTGGGCAGACTTTTAATTACTGTTTCTATTTCCTCAATGGTGATAGGCTTATTCAGGTATTGGAGGTCTTCTTGTTTCAGCCATGGGAGGTTATAGGACTTCAGGAATTGATCCATTTCTTCTAGATTCTCATGTATCACGGCATACAGGCTCTCAAAGTAATCTCTGATGATCTTTTGTATTTCTGTGGTTTCTGTTGTGATGTCACCCTTTTTATTTCTGATTCTGTTTATTTGGGTTCTCTCTTTCCCTGTCCTTTCAAGTCTTGCTAATGGTTTGTCAATCTTGTTTAACTTTTCAAAAAAACCAGCTCTTGGTTTCATTAATCTTTTGGATTTTTTTTTGGTTTCCAACTCATTGATTTCCTCTCTAAGTTTTATTATTTCCTTTTTTTCTGCCTGGGTTGGGCTCCTTTTGTTGGTCTTTTTCTAATGTCTTCAGCTGTGTAGTCAGGTTATTTATGTGGGCCCTTTCTTGTTTCCTGATGAATGCTTGCAGAGCTATAAACTTCCTCTCTTAACATGGCTTTTGCTGTGTCCCACAAGTTCTTGTAGTCTCCAGCAACCGTTCGTGATTAAAACCCTCCAGAATATGGGAATTGAAGGGACTTTCATCAAGATAGTTACAGCCATCTACCAAAAGCCCACAGCGAGCATTATTCTCAATGGGGGAAATGTTGAAAGCCTTCCCCCTGAGATCAGGGACAAGACAAGGTTGCCCACTCTCACCTCTTTTATTCAATATAGTACTGGAAGTACTTGCCATAGCATTCAGAGAAGAAAAGGGCATCCAGATAGGCAAGGAAGAAGTCAAGCTATCATTATTTGCAGATGACATGATATTATACCTAGAGAACCCTAAACTCTCTACCAAAAAACTCCTAGAAATAATAGATGCATATAGTAGAGTGGCAGGATACAAAATCAACACCCAAAAAGTCGGTGGCTTTCCTATATACAAATAACGAAAGAGAAGAAAGGGATATTAAGGAAACAATTCCATTCATAATTGTGCCACAGAAAATCAAATACCTAGGAATCAACCTACCCAAGTCTGTAAAGGACCTGTACAAAGAAAACTACAAGACACTGCTCCAAGAGATAAAAGAGGACACAAGGAAATGGAAACATATTCCCTGTTCATGGATGGGGAGAATCAACATTGTCAAAATGGTAATACTCCGTAGAGCTCTGTACAGATTCAATGCAGTCCCTATAAGGATACCGATGACATTCTTCAAAGAAATTGACCAAACCCTCCTGAAATTCATATGGAATAATAAACCCTCACAGAATTGCTAAAGCAATTCTCGGGAAAAAAAAAGAAGATGGGAGGCATCAACTTTCCCAACTTCAAACTGTACTACAAGGCAGTAGTAATTAAAACAGCATGGTATTGGAATAAAAACAGACCTGTGGACCCATGACATAGAATTGAGTATCCTGACACCCAACCTCAAACACATGATCATTTAATCTTTGATAAAGCTGCAAAGAGTCCAAAATGGAGTAAGGAAAGCCTCTTCAACAAGTGGTGTTGGGAAAACTGTGCAGTGACATGTAAAAATATGAATTTGTTCCTTTGTCTAATAACATGCACAAAAATCAGATTAAAATGGATTAAAGATCTCAGTATCAGACCTGAACCATAAAGGACATTGAAGAAAATATAGGAAAAACCCTCCATGACATTGAAGCATCTTCAAAGAACAAACACCACTAACAAAACAACTAGAAGCAAAGATAAACATATGGGACTACATGAAACTAAAAAGCTTCTGTACCTCAAAAGAAACAGTGACCAAGATACAAAGACAGTTCACATAATGGGAAAGAACATTCACCCAATACCCATCTGACAAGGGATTAATATCCAGGATATCTCAGGCACTGGTAGAACTTTACAAGAAGAAAACAACCAACCCATCTAAAAATGGGGAGAAAAAAATGGACAGAAACTTTGAAAAGGAAGAAATTAGAAATGCCAAAAAGCATATGAAAAAATGCTCATCATCACAAATCATCAGAGAGATGCAAGTTAAAACAACAATTACGATATCATCTCACAGCACAGAGACTGCCACATATCCAAAAGGATAAGAACAACAAGTGCTGGCACGGATGCGGGGAAAAGGGGACTCTCATCCATTGTTGGTGAGAATGTCAACTGGCACAGCCTTTCTGGAAAACAGTATGGACATTCCTCCAAAGACTATAAATTGAGCATCCATTTGACCCAGCCATACCACTCCTCAGGATATACCCTTGGAAGCCAAAAACACACAGCGGAAACACCGTCTGCACTTTTATTTTCATAGCAGCACTATTCACTATAGCCAGAATCTGGAAACAACCAGTGTGCCCGAAAACTGACGACTGGAAAATAAACTTTGGTACATCTACACAATGGAATACTATGCCCCTGTTAGGAAAAATGAAGTTATGAAGTTTGCCTATAAATGGATGGACATGGAGAAGATCATGTTGGAGTGAAATTAGCCAGAAGGTAAATTACAGATATAGAATGATTGCATTTATGCATGACATAAATATACATATACACACAATACATATTATGATACCAAAATCCAAGGTCAGGCGAAACGTGGATCAGGAGGTCTTGTCAAAAGTGGAAATTACCACAACGTTTGGGAAGAGGTTAGGTAAGACACAGAAGGGAACGATGTGCTAATAATAGTCTAAAGGGCTAATACAACCTAGAACTGAGCATTAAATACAGGGAAAAGATACACATGAATGATAACCTGTGTATTACAATTCAAAATATGTATAAGAAGGGAGACAGACAGAGAGAGAATGAGAGGGAGAAAGAGAAAAAAGTGATAAAGAACCTGCCATAGAGGCAAGCTACGGGAGGTGGGAGGAAATCAGGGTCATTGGTGGTGGAAAGTGGGCACTGGTGGAGGGATGGTTGCTGGAACACTGTTTGACAGAAACCCCCAAACATGTACAACTTTGTAATTGTATATCTCACGGTGGTATAATAAAATATTAATTTTAAAAAAAGACTATCCCTTATATTTAAAACATAAGTTAAATTCCATAATTTGATATTTCAGAATATGTTGTATTATAGTTTGATGAGAGATTATCAAAATATTTTATATTCCATATCAACTCTTTTATTTAGAATAAGTGTAAAGATAAAATTGATCTTTCAAAATGAAGCTTGTTTAAGAGAAAATGGAATGCCTTTGGTGTGAAAAGAATTGAAATATATAAACAAAAGTGTTTTGAGCAAATGTAGCCTGTATAATCTACTTTACCAGCATTCATATGACTCATAAAGTGTTTTTGCTTCCTGATTAAAGTATACTTTGGTTTCTTGTTTAAAAAGTCACAATATTATTACATTTTATTAATAATGTACATAACAATAAAAGATGGGTTACAGCAAGGAATTATCAATGCATTGACTGGAATGTTATTCTTTTTCTATAAACAGGTTCAATTTTTCCCACATTTGGAACTTAATGTCAAATGATCAAGTGAAGTGATCAAGTATATACTCCCAGTATTATATAGCAACAAAATTTAGTTAATAAGATTTTAACATAACTAGTGGTATGTTGGAGGACAGGTTTAGCTAACCTGGGAGCTTTGTTGTTTTGCCCACTCCCAGATTAATCTTATTATACCCAAGGTTCATTCTAATGAGACCTATCTTCTATGTAAACACTGCTAGAGGGTGTGACAGTTCCAGAAGTCACCTTGATTGAATAACTTCTGACTTATACATCTACTAAGACTTCTATATTTTCTAGATTGGGCACAGCTCCTCTTTATACCCACTGCACCCAGTGTGGGACAGTTAGAATTTACCAGGAGACTAATCCTGGCTACATTGAGACTATAGGAAGATTATAGGAAGGATCATACTAGTTTGCTCTAAGCAGGCGAGTGTGACCCTTTCAGTACATGAGGACAAGATACTCAGAATCACCCTGGTGCAGATAATAATAAGGACCTCGTGGGTACCATCTAGATTACATGAAGTTCATGAAGTTAAGATGTATTACTTTATATCAGCCCTCTCTCTCTCTCCAGTGTTTTACATAAGAGATAATCTTGGTAGAAAGTATTAAACCTTGGCATAACCTTTGTTTATACCTGTAATAGGGTGTGGTACTAAACTCTGTTTAGAGTTCTTTGTTGACATGACCCTCCTGATCGGGTTACTTTGGTGTATATAAGGGGCTGACTTGAGGCCCCTTCACTTTTGCCTTTTGGGCCTTTTGTTTTTGGCTTTTTGGATTTTTGCTCTTTGGCCTTTTGCTCCTTCTTCTGGGTAGGACTAAGCTCGGGTGAGATCCTCTCTCTTTGGTAGGAGACTTAAGCTCTTTTGTATGGTCTAAGTTTGGACCAGAGCTAAAGTTTGTTCATTATATTGGAGTGCTGTGGAAGAGCTTTTGTACTATTAAAAGCCATTTTTGGATCTGCACTGGACTCGTGAGTTTTCATCTGTTCTCCGGCGTCCTCAGAGGTAGAAGAGAACTTCTGTCCAGACACTATCAGGGACCCCAGCGGCAATTCCCAGACAGTGGTATATTTCTTTTATACCTATTTATATCTCAATAATATTAATGTTATAGCAAAAAAGTTTTAATATGTTTATATTATTATATAAATTATTAAGATTTTGGAGTTTGGAGGGCACACGTAGCTGAACTAAGGTCTTATTCCTGGCTCTTTGCTCAGGGATTCCTCCTGGCTGTGCGTAGGGGAACATATTGGGTGCTGAGAATCAAACGTGGGTTGACAGCATGCAAATCTTATCCACTCTGCTATCTCTCTGATGCCAGTTATTAGAAATTTACTAATTATAAGATACTAAAAATACACTTTTAGTTAATCAGATTACAAATATTTTAAGATACTTAGCGAATTTAAAATTATATTTAGCAATTATATAATGCTTCTATAATCCATTAGTGTTATAATCTACTATATGTGTTACAATCTATGATACCACAATGTTTTGTAACCACTCTGTATTCAGTTTCCTTTATACTTTCCTTTTAATATCCTAATCTCATAATATTGTAAATTCTAAGATCTTTATTTTTTTTTTGCCCTTCACAAAAAATCAGAAGCAATAAATTTATCAGAAATTTACTGCTCTTAGGCAAAAGAGTACAGTGGTTAAGGCACTTCCATTGCATGTGTCCAAACCAGGTTTGGAAATAAAATATGTTAAAATACAATGAAGAATATTAAGAGTGCATAGAAATCCTTTATGACTGTGTAATGGGAGATTGAATGAATTACACACACACACACAAACACACAATTCTCATTTGTACTGTATTTTAAAAACACTATTCCAGGGAACCCCCATTGGTTTATCCAGTATTAAAAAAAGAAAATCTGATAATCTACCTTTCCTCTTGAGAATAAGGTACTCATATAAAAAAATCTTAAGGAAAGAAAAACAGTGAGCAGAGATCATCAACAAACGGAGTAATTGAGAGTCCAAGCTGGTGGTTTGGTCTGTCTGCTTGTTTTTGATTCCCTTGCCACGTTTCACTTACCACACTTCAGCAGTAGGGATATATATTTGACACAGTGTTCCAAGTAAAGCTAGTTATTTGTCTTTGCCTAGCATGACAAGTGTAATAAATTTTGTTTTTCGGTTTTGTTTTTCACTGAAACCAGAACGAAGAGCTTTAAGAAATGTTATACTTATTTTAAGTCAATATATTAAAACCAGAGTTGTGATTATGCACACAACATTAGATTACACTTATCCAAATACCTTTTTTTCTTCTCAGTAACTTAGTAGTGCTTTATAAAATTGGGAGACTAACATGTTCCCCATGAGGATTTGATATTCTGATATATGATCCATATTCTGCATTTTTACAAGACATTTTTACCTGCAGTTAAGGGGCTGATGTAGAAAAGGGAGCAAAGCAAATAATAAAATGTATAACTTTTTATGTTAAATATTTTAAAGAATTACAATTTGGAAATGAATCAAAACTAAAAAGAAAATTACATTTCACAGTATGTTTTTTCCTTCTTTCTTAGGAGCAAACAGTATTGTCAATATTTTGCTTAAATAAAGTTATCTTCCCCACCTTACTCCACTTGAAACTATTATTGTCAGAATTCAAAATCTAAAGAAAATTAACTGTCAAAATTTGAATGGAACATGCTCAAAGACTGAGGAAGCTAAAAAAAATCATTTTGGGTTGCAGGCTTCATAATGGTTGGAGTAGCTCTGACAAATATTTAAGTAAACTGACATTGTATTTATTCCAGCAATCTTCTGCCTAAAAATTATGTAATCTGTTGTCAACTCATTGTCGAGCTTGAAATACGCAGCAGAGAATAAAGCTTTGTTAAGGATTTTCTAACACATGAGTGGATTGCAAATGTGGATTGCCTCTTACCATTAACTACAGTTACTGTCTAGAAATGTCCTTCTGGAGTATCAATCCTGGACCAAGAAGAGTAACCTTCAGTTTTAATACTGACAGTACAACAAAGTCCACTGTTAACATTTAATCCATACTGTCCTTGTCCACTTTATAAAAGGCAAGAGTTAATATTTCATTTTTACACATTTTCTACCAAGGAAGAATGAATGAGTTTAATAATACCTTCCTCTGTGGAACAACAATAAATACATCATTTAAATTTGTTTAAATGTGTTTAAAACACATAATATTTTTCTTTTGTATTAATTCCAATAATCCTATTATTTTCATTCCCATACAGATTTTAACATGTGCATTTGTCTCACACATTCAAGTTTCATACTTTCAAAAAAGTATGGTACCATAATTAACAAATTATCCCTGTAATGTTCCAGGGAACTACATTTAGAATAAAGTATCACTGTATCACTGTCTTCCCGTTGTTCATCGATTTGCTCGAGCGGGCCCCAGTAACATCTCCATATGTCCTGTCTCATGCTAGTAGAGCCCAACGGCATCTGCTTGCTCCAGGAACATAAAGAGCCTCAAACCATTGCATCTCAAACCATTGCATCAGGTCATAGGAATGAGGTCTATAATTGTTACTGGTATTTGCTATATCAAATACAACATGGGTAGCTTTCCAGGCTCTGCCGCAGGTAGCATACTCTTGCAGTCATCTCTAAGTCCAGCATTTAATGATGAACCGCACGGCCGCTTCTGGCCGCCGAGACGGACTGTAATAGTCTGCTGGGTGGAGTTCTGACGAGAGAAGTCCGGATGTGGAAAATGGAGGCCCTCATGGAGTGGGGTTGTCTGGCTTGTTGCAAGGCTCTGCTGGGCTGGCAGGACAGGGCTAGGAACCCGCCATCTCTCCTGGCTCCTTGTGAGCGGCTGGACACAAGGAGAGCAAGTAGCAGCTCTGCCCCATGTCTGTCTCGGATCAGCATACCTGGGCCGGATTAAAAAAAAGACTGCAGCAGGGTGGATTTCGATGAGCCGGACTGTGATAGGCTGGTCTGCTGGGTAGAGTTCTGACGAGAGAGAAGTCCGGATGTGGAAAATGGAGGCCCTCATGGAGCGGGGGTTGTCTGGCTTGTTGCAAGGCTCTGCTGGGCTGGCGGGCCAGGGCTAGAACCCGCCATCTCTCCTGGCTCCTTGTGAGCGGCTGGGCACAAGGAGAGCAAGTAGCAGCTCTGCCCCATGTCTGATAAATAAAGTCATAAAGCAAAAATCCTTTCATGCTTGCCAACCTAGAGTTAGTGAAGTGGAGTCACTGGGCTCCTCAACAGTAGTTCTCTTTTATCTCTGAGGCCGCAGGGAACTGAATGAAAACTCACGAAGTTTGGCGCAGTTCCAAAAGTCTTTTAATAGTAGAACAAGCTCTACCACCACAATCCAATATAATGGAAGGCCTCTAGCTCTGGTCAGAAATTAAACGATACATAAAGGCCCAAGTCTCCCACCAAAGAGTATCCCACCAGAAGGAGTCCCACCAAAGTGGCTGCAGTACCTCAAGTTAGTCTCCTTATGTAACAAAAGTAACCACAACTTCAGGAGGGTCTGTCAAAAAAGATCAACTAAACAGCTTCTTGAGAGTAGAAGGGTGTAGTAGGGTGGTGCCACACCCTACTACGGGTTTAAACAAATGATTATGCCAAGGATAATCCCTTCTTCAGAGATTATCTCTTATGTCTAACACTGGAGAGTCAGAGAGAGAGAGAGAGAGAGAGAGAGAGAGAGAGGGCTGGTATAAAGTAATCTTAATTTCATGGTCTCATGTAATCTAGATGGTACCCACAAGGTACTTCTTATTAATTATCTGCACCAGGGTGATTCTGAGTATCTTGTGATCTGTATACTGAAAAGATCGTGGCTTGCCTGTTTGAGGGCAAACTTCCTCAAATCTTCAACCTTAATCACAACATAGCCATGGTAGTAGACTCCTAGTAATTTCTAACTGTCCCACGCTGGGACCTGTGGATCTAAAGAAGAGCTGTGCCCAATCTACATACTTAGAAGTCATCACTTGGTCACATGACATCCCGTTGTTATTCATCGATTTGCTCCAGCAGGCTCCAGTAACATTTCCATTTGTTCCTATCACGTGCCAGCGTAGCCTAATGGCATCTGCTTGCTCCAGGAATACAAAGAGCCTCAAACTGTTCATTCAGGGTCTTGACAAAGAAGTTTGACCATCTTGTAGGTCAGAAGTTACTCATTCAGAGACAAGGTGACTTCTTTAACTGCCACACCCTCCATTAGTGTTTACACAGAAGAGAGATCTCATTAGTATGAACCCTGGTTTAGGAACCTGTAAATAGATTAAACTGTGAGTGGATTAAACAGCAAAGTTCCCAAGCTACCTAGGCCTGTTATCCAACAGGTGGTATATGAAATATGGAACAAGAATTCTTATATCAAAACCATCCAAAGGAAATTATAAAAGTGGAACAAAGTAGTATTTAACAAGAATATATAATAGTTGCAAACTTCCAACTTCAGTTTCTTTCATCAGTGCTACGGAGAATAAACAACATGTAAGCTTAGTAGGTGAGTTAAGTAAAATAATAATTATAAGTTAATTTTCATATGCCTAGAATAAAAACTCCTTAAATACTCTGTCACTAGTAAATTAATTGACTATTTCTGCTTTATTATAATTAGTCTTTCTCGGGATTCATCACAGACCCTGAACAGCATTCTCTTGCCATTTTACATATCATCACATTTAATTGCACATTTTTCTGGAAATTTTAGAGCAATCTTAAAAACTTGTCTACCATGGATAAATCAACCTAAGAAGTAGCTATTGTTTATTTATTATACTTTCTGTCTAAAGCATAGAGGATGCTAAGACCTTCTCAATACGGTAGAAGAAAAGTTAATTATTTTGCTGGCACTCACCATTGTTTTTTTCTCTTCTCATTTTTGCCCCATCTCTGGCTTGATTACAGACATGTTTTCCTATTTACATATATTTTCTCTATAGCATGCCCATGAATTCATGTATATTCATTCATATTCATCATATTCATCCATACTTCTATTATAACTCTGGGTTACATGAGGTTATTTGCTTGCCCTCTCTCTCCCTATAACCATTATATTAATAAAGAAAGCTTGGAATATTTGGACTCATGATTATTACCATCCTTTTCCCTTACATATTTTTTCAGATATAACCTATACAGCAATTGATTGCTTCTTTTCATTTTAAAGTTAAATTTAGTTTAGTTGGCATCTATATTTCTCTGCTCACTCATTCTATATAAGATTTTGGTAGAGTCTCATTTCTTAGAGCACTGCTTCTTCAAATATTTGTGATAAAATGTTTTAATTTTCCCTGTCTACTATATAGCAAGTTTTACTAAACCTAAAAAAATCTAGAATTATAAAAATAGAAACAGAAATAAAGTAAAAGTTGCATTTTATATGTGTATTAAAGGATTCTAAAATATATGGACATATGCATTTTATTACTGATTTTAGTTTCATAACCAATTTTAGTTTCACAACCTTACTTTTACAAAATATTATGCTTAAAATGGTAATTCCAGAATTATATGGTTGTAAGATCAATTAGCACTCTGGAGTAACATTGCATCTACTAATAAATTTGCTATGTTGTGCTGGGCCAGTTCAATAGTACAGCATGGAGGGCATTTGCTTGGCATGTGACCAGCCTGGATTCAATCTCAGGCATCCCATATGGCCCCGTGAGCACCACCTGGAGTAACTCACAGAGCCATCTAAACCCTGAACATCACTGGGTGTGACCCAAATAACCAAAAATGAAGCAAAAGTTGTTATGAAATAATCTCTTCATTGTTAGATGATTGAGTTAATTTATGACATTATATGTTTAAGATACTTTAATATAACTTGACATAATTTCAGTCTCACCAAACTATGAACACAGAAGAGATTTTAGAGAAGTTTGAGCAAGCTCAGAAAATTCATCATTAATTATTTTTTCTAAATAAAACAATAAATGTTAAACATAATTCATTTTCAATACTTCAGGAGCTACATCTTATATCTTATCTTGTATATTTATACAAATGCTTATGTATCTTGGAGTTGGAGCAATAGTACAATGGGTAAATTATTGCTTTGCACACAACTATCAGGGTTCAATCCCTGGCACTCTATATGCTCCCTGAGTCTGTCAAGAGTGATTCCTGAGTGCAGAACCAGGAGTAAACTGTGAGCAATTTAAGGTGTTTTCCCAGTTTTTTAAAAATTACCTTTCATTTAAATAAATGGATCATGTGGGCCAGAAAGATAGTATAGTGGGTAAGGCATTTGCCTTGCAGGCAGTCAATCCTGATTTGATTCCTGGCACCCATTTGATCCCCTAAACCCACCAGGAGAGTCCTTATGTGCAGATCCAGAAGTTTGATGGCCACCAAACCCATATAAGTAAATAAATGAATAGGTAGTAATTAGTGAACTAATTAGTTTAAGCATTAATTATCAACAGGGAGCAGATCTCTCCTCTGCCATTTGGCCTCCTCAGGAGGACTATACTACACCAATTATCAAAACCTTACTCAACATAAGTAAACACTTATTTTCCATTCTGTGCTTGTTACTTGCCAGAAAAAAACTTCATATTGCACATCAATAGCTTAATATATATTTCTATAAAATACTATAAAATAGTAAATTCAAATAACAAATTCAAATAGTAAATTTGTCAGAGCTCCATCCAGCAGAAGAGCAGATCACTAGCCCTGCTCATCAGATTTCCACCATACAGCAGTTTATTTCAAGCCCATGTATGCCTGATGCAGAGACTTAGACACGGGGCAGAACTGCTACCCAGCTCTCCTTGTGCCCAGCTGATCATGAGGCGCCCAGGAGGGAAGGCTGGTTCTAGCTCTTCCCAGCCAACCCAGGTTAGATCCCTGGCATCCCATATGATCCCCCAACCACTGCCAGGAGTAATTCCAGAATGCAGAACCAGGAGGAACCCCTGAGCATTGTCGAGTGTGGCACTAAAATAAAAAAAAAATACAATTCTATGTTGAACTGGGCATAAAAGGCTCACCCTGAGGGAGTCGTTATTTTTGAGACTAAGTCTACCCTGAAGTTATGGTCATTCTCAACTCCAAATATTTCTTTAAATTAAACCTAATTTGGGGCCGAGCAATAGAACAGTGGGTAGGGCTTTTGCCTTTGCAAGTAGCCACCCAGGGTCCGATCCCTGGCATCCCATATGGTCCCCTGAGTACTGCCAGGAATAATTCCCAAGTGAAAAAGCCAGGAGTAAACCCTGAGCATCACCAGGTGTGACCCAAAAAAGCAATAAATAAACAAGTAAATAAGTAAATGAATAAACAGACAAATAAATAAATAATTGAACAAATAAATAAATGAATAGATAAATAAATAAATAAATGAACGGATAAATAAATAAATAGATGAATGAATGAATGAATGAATGAATAAAAAACTCAATTCTTAAAAACAGAAAATAAGAACACTGATTAACATATCCATGAGAGTCTAGTGAGATAGTACAACAGGTAGGAAGTTTGCCAACCCTGGGTTCAATCTCTAGCATCCCAAATAGTTCCTCAGCACATCAGGAGTAATTCTTGAGTAAGAGTCAGGAGTAACCCCTGAGCATCACTGGATGTGACCCAAAAAGGAGCAGCAACAACAAACAAAACAAAAAAAAAATCACTATCGTGATAGTAATAATGAATGGTAATACTCTCATTTATTGAAAAATTATTTTTCTGATAAAATAGAAAAAAAGCCTACTTAAGACCTAAGCTAACAAGTTTTTAGCAAAATGAAACAAATCATTTTATCTGGATTGTTTTCAATGTATAAATGACTTTACACCTGAAGTAGGTAATTATTTTTTCAATTATATTTTAACTGAATTCACAAACAATGAGAGCCTACATACTATACTGCAATATTATAACCATTACTTTTAGTCAATATTCTTGATTGTCAGTTTTCATTTTAGCAAAATTTTAGCATGTTTGTGTGGATGCTTTCTGTGAAAATAATTTTTAATGAAAGTCTGAATAAACTTTAGTCTATTTTACTATTTATTGGAGTGAAAGTTGTTTTCTGCGGCACTGTATAAGATAAATACTGCATGAGCATATAAATCATTTGGACAAAAAGAACATCTGTTTTCTTTCCAAATAGTATGATTCTTGTGCTCAATAAATACTAAAGAATAATAAATGCAAATAAAATCTGATAGAAAATTGTACTTGAACACTTTCAAATTGATTGATTTAAATTCTAAAAAAATTTCATGTTGAATGCTTGATAACTTGACCTCAGTTCATTCCAGGAAATAAGTAATTAAAAATTAAAGTTTATACAAGTAGAGTAACAATAGCCCATGAAATCCAACAAAACTGCAAATAATTCCTATTTAAATGTACGGTATGTTCTAACTCTATATAATGGTTTTGTTTGGATCTTTTAAGAGAACTGTGTCCTTCTTGAGTTCAGACTAACTTAATATAGTCAAGCAATGCAAACAATTCAAGTTATAGATAAAACAAAATAAATGACAAAAACATAGAAGATGGAGATATATCAGATTAATCAAAACTAAACTTCTAGCAAACTTTTTTAAATAGATTAAACATAAAAATGGAAAGAATCAACTTCACCTGAGTTTTATTCCATAATAAAAAAATGTCTGCAAGTAATGTCAGGGACAACTTTTATGAAATTGCATTAATGGAATAGGATTCATATATAAATGTGTTGCAAGTCATATATTCATGGAATAAAGCAAAGAAAAGTGTAATAGGATCTTTTTCACATTTTCAATAAACAGTTGTATATCCAAAAGTATAGCAGTTTTGAAACTACCTAGAAAAAAAAACGCTGTCAGTTGAAAAGGAAGCACCTCCAATGATAGCAATTTTATTTAAAGACAAAATGTTTTCACAGCAAGATCCATTGGTTTAGGTCAGAAAACCACATTCAACTCAAGTGACTGTGGGGAATTATGGGAGCCATAATGAATCTTTTTTGTCTTCTTCAGGCCCTTTCCTTATATAACAAAACCTAAAGCTAAAGAGAAAACAACACAAACTACATAATGCCTAACATAAAGCAGAGTTTATTTAGAACTGTTAACATCTAACTCCCTGAAAATTCTCAATATAACACTGGAAAGATGAAAACTATCTTTGGTTGTGGTAGGAATCAAGGTACAATACTGAGAAGGTGGGAAAAGTACAAAAGCTTTTTTTCGCCTAAGGCAGCTCCTATATGGACTATCAAGTGATTCATGTTCATTTGTTCTATTCAAAAGCCCAGGTGAATGAGCACTGATATTCTATAGTCTTCATAGTTATTTGCAACTGCTGATAGGACAACAACAAAATTTTAAGTAGAATAAGGACAGTCTTTTTCCTAGGCAATGCCAAGCAGACAGTCTGAATTAGAATCACTTTCTCAGATCAGTAATAGATTAAACAAAAATATCTGACAGATTCAATATTGATCTAGGTTCTGAAGATAGGAATCAACACTAATTTAAAAAAAAAGAAAGATTTCAACAAAAAATCTAAAGAGGATGGAAGAAATATGGAGAATTTGACAACTCACTTGAAAGTCTTGGCAATTCCTAAATAATTTAGAAAAAAAAGTATAAAAGAACAAGTGTTTTCTTTTCATGAACACATAAATAAAACAGCGAATCTCCAGAAAAGAATAAACATACAAAAAATAAAAATGTTGTATTTAAAACTTAGAGGTAAGATTCTACAAGAGTTAAAATTAATTTATAATCTTCTCTTTCCTCTTGATACATATCACAAAACAAGGGTTTTTGGCATTAAAAATGAAATCTTTGGGCAGCATATCTTGGGAAAACAGAGGGATCCAGGGAGAATGTTGATCTGGCAAGAAAGCTTGACTCAATAAAGTAAGATGAAAGGCAGCAACAAAGTTTGCTACTACCAGAATCTTTAAAAAGTAGATGATGACATCAAAAGTTATACCAAAAAAATACAATATAAAAGAGTAGAATGTGGTGAAAAGTGGTGGGAATGAGGCTGAAAAGTCGAACGGGAAATTAACCAGAAAATTAAGAAAAGAAGAATTTTTAAATTCTTAAGGATAATAATTATTCTGAACTGAACAAATAAATACAAAGCTTAATTACTTATGTTAATTACCAAGAAAATATAACTAAAATAAACTATTAACTACATATAATATCTATACATAATATATAATAAATACAATATTTAATAACTATTATATCTATATATGCATCCATATGTATATATATGTATATATGTATATATTCTGTTAATTGTTTTTACTTCAAAAGAAAAGAAAAAAATAACCCTAGGAATATTCAATTTGAAAATGAAGAGTCCATTTAAAGTACTAGATGCCTACTTTTAAAATGAAAAATCACTTCAATATTCTTTTCTTTGTCTTTTTTTTGGGGCGACACCTGGCAATGCTCAGGGGTTACTCCTGGCTCTGCACTCAGGAATTATTCCTGGAGGTGCTGTGGCAACCATATGGGATGCCGGGGATCGAAGCCAGGTTGACTGCGCTTTCCTGCTTGACTATGGCTCCGGCCCTCAGTTCAATATTCTTTTTTTTTCAATCAGAAGAATGTAAAAATGACAAGTTTTGTTCAACAGAAGAAGCAATTGCCAGCATTTACTTTCTTTCCTTACTAATATTAAGCTATAATTGTAGCTTAAGACACATTCAATATTATAGCTCTGCACTTGATAAAATTTAGTTTGGTGGGATAGCTAAGGGCTACCAAGATAGAGCTGGTAAAATAAAGAAAGCCAGATCAGGCTGGAACCGAATCTTGCTTGCAGGAGATCCAAGTTTAAATCCTGGCATCAAAATACTACCAGGTGAGATACCGCAAATACCCCACAAAGTATTTCTCTTAACTAAGTTTTAAAGATAAAATAAAAATGGATATGTTGAATGTTGATAATATAGGTTTAAATGTAGATAACTTTAAAGTATAATTTAATTGAGTTAATAATAAAATAAAAATCACGATATTAAAGGTTTAAATATAGATGGAAAACATTTAAAGTATACTAGCTGAAATGTATTATATATGACACACTGTCTGTGACAAGATAATTAGGTAAACTGAAAATAAACTAAAGCTGTATATTTACATGGCATTACATGACTACCAAGACTGCAACAATATACTTCAATAGGAAGGAGTTTCAACAAATTAGAAATTAAGAATATATTTCTTTGCTCTTCACCAAAGGTAGTTTGAGAAAGTCTTCATTAAAAACAGTAGGATTTATAGACATGAAAGGTAAGTATATGTTGACTACAGACACCCATATTAAAGTAAAATATATAACACTCTTAGTGCCATTAGTAAGGTTTTATGAAATTCAGAGAACAAAATAGACTCAAACTAAATAGTATCTTTCACCAAAAATTGGAGGTCAGTTAGAGCACCTTCCTATTTCACTATCATCACAATGAGGTCTACAGTATCACACAGGAAGAGGAAAATATAATCCTTTGCAATATTTCCAACTAATATAGCACTTGAAAAATAGTTTCCCAACCTGATCTTTCATTCCCACCCCTTCTTAACCCTCTTTTTGTGACCAGTACAGTGGTGGAAAGTTGTAGGCACTTTGGTGGTAGAGTACAGTAACATACATCAACACTATAAACTATAATACTATTTTAAATGTATGAAATAAATAATATAAAAATTGTTAATATTTAATTGGAGGAATCTGTATTGTGTTCTGGAATTTTGATAACACAGATCTAAACATGGCTTTTTATGTCCTTAATGAACATAAAGTTTTTACACAAAATAAAATTTAATAAAAAATGTTGGTCTCAAGACCACATTCTATGCTGTTAAGGGCATTCTCCTTGCTCCACTCTTGTGTATTACTTCTGGTGGGCTCAGAGAACCATATAGTGAGAGGAAGAACAAATTTGGGTCATCATTTGTAAGACACTCTACCTACACTATTTCTCCAAAGATTTCTCTCCAAATTTTTAAAAAATTTTAATTAAAAAATAGTTTTCTAAAATCACAACTTCAATGAATATCAAAATGATTTTTAATTAATCTGTCCTTGTTTCTGATATTATTTGAATAAGTCTTAGAAGAGAGAGAAATTGTAAACTTTCAACCTAGACTACTGGAATCTTCTATATCATTCCTTTTGTGACAAGGTTCTTCCTAATCCCATAAAAAATCTGAATGAAACACATTTTGCTTATATTTCTAGCTTCTCTGCCATGTTTTGTCATGTCAGAAAATGGTGCCAGATACTATTTACTCAAATAAAAACTGAGAAAGTTTAATTCAGTGCACAAGAAAGAAAAAACTGAAATTTTATTCTTAACTGAATCTTAAAGCCTGATTTATTTTCCCTTCCTATACTGCAATTTAACCAGAGATGAATCTTTAATGGGAGTTAAAAATAACTTGCTCAGTTTTCTTGGTTTGTTATGAATCTATTAATTATTCACTCTAAATTCCATCTTTAAATGTAATATCTCAATATATCCAAACACATCATGTATAATACTATGGATGTGTTCTTACACTATCTCCCTATAGCTCTCAGACCAGTCAGGAACAGTGAGACTCTCTAGGTCCACTACCCAACGTTTTCTGATAATTTTTTCTCTATTTAGTTTTTTTCTTATGATGATTTCCAAGTGTCTTGGATTCCATCTACAAATACTTATTTCATAGATTCACTTTGGGAAAACCCTTTGGACAACAAATTCCAAAATACAGTTTATGAAGATACTTTCCTTTATCTCTTCTAAGCTCTATTTATCTTGTTTTTGTTGTTGTTGATGTTGGGGGTGAGGCATACCCAGTCATGCTCAGATATTGCTCCTAGGTCTTTGCTCAGAAATTATACCTAGTGGTGCTCGAGTAACCATATGAAATGCCAGGGATCAAATCTTTATCAGTCACTATCCACTGTACATCTTTGCAGCCTCATGAAAAATCTCTTTATCCTCATGCAACTGATATTTATAGGTGCTAGAGATTTTCATGATGGAAACAAATTTACTACAAAATTTACAGACATATTCTTTAAGAACAAATTGGCATTAAACTTTTAACATGCTGAAGTTTAAACAAAAAATAAAGGAAGATATTTGTATCATATATTGTTTGCATGTGCCTCTTTGTCCTATTCTTTGTAAAATGATTTCCTGGGGGACCTAGTAAGCAGTGCTCAGGGGACTGAGGACCACTGCAGGTAATAATCAGGCCAGAGGGTTCAATGTTAAAGCAGGAAAATGCAGTATTGCTCAGGCCAGGCAGCACCAGGGACCTACAGGGTCACATCCTGCAATGCTTTTAGGGTTTCCAGGTTGGTACCCTGAGGTCAGGCTGTTTTGAGAGTCAAACTAGGATTCCCATGCACTACTGACCACTTGCTAGTTCCATGGTTCCTTGTAGACAGCCTTTTCCAGCCAGCAAACTCAAAATAGTCTCTCTGTAAAATGAACTAATACTTTTTGAGGAAAAACTATACAATTTGGAACTCTTACTGAATTCAAACTAAAGAACTAACACTCTAAGTCACATCATCTTTTTTTTTTTGCTTTTTTGGCTCATACCCGGCAATGCTCAGGGGGTTTCTCCTGGCTCTGCACTCAGGAATTCCTCCTGGCTGCACTCGGGCGACCATATGGGATTCCGGGATCGAACCCTGGCCGGCACAGGCTGGCCACGTGCAAGGCAAACGCCCTACCCTCTGGGCTATTGCTCCAGCCCCAGTCTCATCATTCTTTAGTTTATAATTTAGTTTATAGGTGATACCTGAATCTTTATTTAATAAGCTATTTTAATATGGATTGAATTTTACCTTCAAATTCATATGGCCATGTCCTAACCCTCCCCACAGCCTCCTGATTATATCTGAAAATAGAGTGATTAAGAGATAATTAAGTTGAAGTGTAAGTAAAACCTTGAACTTTAATAAAGGGACTGAGAACAAAGATGAAGAGAGGCAGAAGAAGACAGTTCAAAACACAAGAAGAAAATGGCCATCTACAGGGGTCAGAGAGATAGTACAGCCAGTAGGGTGTTTGCCTTGCATGCGGCTGACCTGAATTTGATCTCTGGCATCCAGGCATAATTGCTGAGTGCAGAGAGACAGGAATATTCCCTGAGCATTGCTGGTGTGACTCAAAAAGGAAAGAGAAAAAAGAAAATGGCCATCTACAATCCAAAGAGAGAAGTCTCCAAATAATTAAACCTTCTACTTGATCTTATACTTCTATACTTCAGAAATATAAGAAAATATATTATTCCCTTTATATTATCCTATCCTTTGTGCTTTGCTATGGCAGCATGGGATGACATATATACTATTTGTTAATCATTTGAAGTCTGAAGACTCTTAACTGAATCCCTTTTAATAGATACAAAATTCCTGTCTTTTTGCAAATATTATCCATACTTGATTAAAATTATTTTCCTTTTGTGTTCACTTATTTCCAGTAGGTTTTATTTATTGGACTTCTAAACCCAGTTATTTAGGTCACAAATACTTTACATTCTAGAGTTTTTCAGAGTTACCATATGGAATTTTTGTAACGGGCATTGAAGAGTAAGAAGCAGCTGTAGGGTAAGATGTGTTTGTTAATAGGATTCTGAAATTTAGCATGGCATTACAATTTCACTCTAGATTTCCCCTCCACTGGGATTCCTCTGAAAGCCCTCAACAGAAGCTAGGCCTTCTAACTCTTAGGTTTGAAAAGTCCAACTACTTGGTCGAACATGGAGAAGGAATAAAGAAAACTGTATACACGAAAAGTTGTTTCCTCCAGCTTCAAAGTCACAATTCTCACAAATCCATCTATCTACTTCAGTTCTCTTGTGAGTTTATATGTCTTTTTTGTGATTGCATTGTGTTAAGAGAAAGAAATCAAGAGAAATGATGGATTCAAGGGGAAAGTGGAAGAAAAACTATTACCTAAACACATTTTAATACTTTATTTCACTTTTTTTCTTTTGGATCACACCTGACTATGCTAAGGGATTACTCCTGGCTCTGCCCTCAGGAATTTCTCTTGGCAGTTCTCAGGGGACCATATGGGATGCCAGGGATAGAACCCAGGTTGGTCACATGCAAGACAAATGCCTTACTAGCTATATTATTGCTCTGGCCCCTTTTTCACTTTTCACAATTAAGCCCTACTCACAAAAGCTTTGTTCATATAGAAAGTAGATATGAATGACATATAAGAATAAGATGATTATCACATATAATCATGCTAAAAATGATTCAGACTCAAAGCTAGGAGTATTACCAAAATCACAATCTGCTCAGTGGGGGAATCGATGAGAGTAAAAAAGGCATGTCACACATCTGTACTACAGATTGTATAATGAAGGCACTCATGGTTTATTGAAAGTAATTGGGGGTACAGTCCTAGCACTTTAAGTATCAGTTAATAATAGAAAAGTATAATGGGTTAAGAGGATGACTCATGAAGAGAATGGTGCCACATTTTCAATCACCATAATGGTTAAATGCTAATGGGTTCTAGTATAACAAGGTCAAATTTAATACAAGACAACTGGGTCAGTGATATTTCCAAGTCATCATAAACTCTGGGTTAATTATGTGACAGTTTTCTACTTGAGTTGGTAAGCAATAGACGTGACACAGCAAGGGTGTGGCATCAGGTTAAAACAAATTATACTGCTCATGATAGGATTTACCAATAAGTAGAAACAATTGTTTCCAAACTATGATTATTTTGAAGGAATACATTGGTTAAATATCCAAGTTAATCATTAGTGAAATGATGAAAAACAAATGACAAAAATGAAACCAATCATACTATAAGAAGAAAATTGTTACTAGAAGTAAAGGAAGTAGATAAGAGGGTAAAGTGGATAAATGGAACTGGACTTTAGTGGCAATCGTGTACTGTAACATGTCAAATTACAATGGTATATACCTGAAACATATACAGTGTTATAAGCAAATCTCACCACAATAGAAGTAAATTGCATATTAATTTATTTTTCTATATAATAAAAACTATCAGAGAGGACAAGGAGTGAGCACTAGTGCATGGAACACATGCCATGCAAATGGTAGCATGGAGTCAATCTACTGCACCACATAATCCTCAGAGCACCACAAGAACTGATGCCAGAACTTAGCCAGGAGTAATCCTCAACCACTATTAGGTATAGCCCCCAAATAAAAACATCATTATGTTCATTATCCCAACATAATCTTTTTTCCAGCATCACTTGTCACTTGTCTTCCCATTGTTTGAGCGGGCACCAGTAACATCTTTCATATGTCCTGTCACATGCTAGTGTAGCCCAAGGTCATCTGCATCACTCCAGGAACATAAAGAGCCTTAAACTATTCCATAAGGTCATGAGAATGAGGTACTGGTATTTGGCATATCAAATACAACATGAGTAGCTTGCCAAGCTCTGCTGTGAGGGTGAGATATTCTTGTAGTCTCCTCTTTTCTCGTGCATTTATTGATGAACTATGCAGCCACAAGACTTGCGGTCAGCTCTTCTGCTGGGTGGAGCTCTGACAAACTGAGGAGTCTGGATGTGGAAAATGGCGGCCCTCATGGGGTAGGGGTTCCACATTTTCCAATATAATCTTAATAAAATATTATGTTTAAATGATTTTGTGTGTGTAAATTTTATTAAAATAATGTAAGTATATTAATATAAATATTTTAAATTTGAAATACATATTTTTCCATTTTTAAAATAATTTAAATTTCATGATTAGGTTTTCGTCTTACAATGCTCCAACATCAGTCCCTTCACCAGTCTACATTTCCCACCACCAATATTTCTCTCCAGATGGGTCTACACCTGCCTGTCGGGGCGCTCCGCCTGGGTCCCCGACAGTGCCGGGAAGCGAGTTCCCTTCTACCTCCGGGCCGGCGAGGAATGGATGAAACTCAGGAATCCGATGCGGTTTTAAAAGGCTTTACTTATCACAGGTTCAGGCATACAAATCAGCAAAAGGAAAAACCCGATGCTTAGGATTCCAGGCTAGAACCCCAGCCACGTGTAGGCCAAGATGGCGACCACCACGTGTAAAACTTCCAAGGGGAATAAACGCTCACAAGGCGAAATCCCACAGGGAAGAAGACCGGGAGAGCGGGAACCGGCTAGTTTATACCCCCGCAACTCAGACCTTCCTCCAATTGTTATGGAAAGCAGGGAGGGTCCAATGCCCTCAGGTAGTCCCTCCCTGCATCTCACCTAGGGCCTTTACTGTGCTAATGTTTTGAGCCGGAATGCCTTTGAAATGTAGAGAAGGGGTTTCTGAGATGGCATGTCACTGTACCAAAGATCAACACCAATGCCAGTTAAATATTTCTCCAAGCCTTCACAAGTCTACTCTACTTCATTGTAGTTTTATATTTTATCAGGGAGCCATGCTTGTTTGTTTGGAAGCAAACAGCATTTCTCTCTGGTCTAATTACTTAGGTGTCCTTACATGGCCAGGCTAATATGCTGGTAAGATCTAGCTAGTCCCACGATGATTGTGATAGCATGGGAGAATATTTATACCAGCTAGTACAGCATACATGGTCGGATAAACTGCCACATTTAGACTACCCCCTTATCTACGGAGTGATTTTCGGGAGGCAATCCAGAGCAGATGCAGCGGCCCTTAGGAGTCCTGCAACACCTGCCTCTATGGCAAGTACTTCTATCTGTCTCTGCCTCTCTCCTTTCTCTGTCTCTCACTTACTCACTTTCTTGACAGTATGGCTTACAAAATAGATACACTGAAAGGTTATTATGTATATCCCTTTACCTACATTCAGCACTCAATTATTGTTCACAGTGATCATATTAAACTATTATAGTCATAGTGGTCCTTTATCTATCCTAACTTGCCACAAATATAGGTGGTGGGCAGAGGGCAAGTTAGAATAAAAATAATTTCTTTTACTAATAGCTCCAATGGAGTTGTAATGGCTTAAAAGACTTTCAGAACTGGTAAATAATCCAAAAATTTTGTAAACATGAAATTTGGAATTAGTTATTCCTGTTTTGACTTCTGGCTCTCAAACTAATGGGATTATAATCCATAAATCATATAGAAAAGTCAATGCAATGATACTTGTGGAACAATGTGGGCATATTTTAGAGAGTCAGGGAAGAAGAGTAACATCATATGATAACATGATTGTCATGTTATCATTTGACTAGCTAGAAAAAAGAGGCTAATAAGCAAATGCGGCAAAAGGAAAAGAGAAGGGTGTGATGAAAGCAGTATGTTCTAAGCAATATAAACTCCCTGTTTTGAGTATAAACTCCTTGGAGTAATTTAACATTATTTTGAGACTATATACAAAATACATACAGAAATATTGATAAGCACTTGCTTTCTTTGCAGGTTAATATACATGACGAATAGTCATATAGTTATCAGTTATAGTGTTATTCTAATGTCAAATGCCAACAAAAGACAAATGCTCTTCCCATTTGAATATGTCACTATAAGGCATCAAAAGGGACTTTGCAAATAGATTAGAACTGTGAGATTAGATGAAAATTTTATCTTGGATTATTTGACCAGGATTGATTTAATGACATGAAATACTAAAAGTAGAAGATGAGTGCAGGGAAGTGGCATGAAAAAGACTTGATCCTCCAATCCTAAATCACAGGCTTTGAAGATACAGGAAAGTGTCAAGATCAGAGGGAGGTGGCATTCTCTGAAAACACAGAATATCATTAGTTAATAGGTCACATGAGAACTAGACTTTAGTTCCATACTGGCAAAGAACTGAATTCTGCCAGTAACTGAATTAACAACTTTTCCAATCATCTGGATCCTCTGAGCAGAATGCAATCTTTCTAACAGCTTCATTTTATCTCACTAACACTTTGTCAGATCTCTATCTAATGAAACTAGAAGATAATTTATGTTGCTTAAGCTGTTCCATTTGTAGTAATTAGTTGTTATATCGGAGAGCAAACACTAATATATCTATGACCAGGGATATCGCTCAACTGATAGAGCATGTCCAACATGTGAAGTGCACCAAGTTCAATTCAGCACCACAAGGACTCCTGTGATACCAAAACACCCTGATATTTTCCAAAACAGAAAGTCTCAGTCACAAAAATGTCAGGGCCACACCGCTAGGCAGAACACCACCATTGGCCCAAGTCCTTGAGACTTGGGTGTGGCCTCTCTCTCTCTCATCTTTTCTCTGCATTTTACACTAACAGATAAATGAACAGGAAAGATCACAGGTGTTACAGAACACTTTTGTTGTGTGATAACATTAAGATTGCTGATATAGAGGCCGGGAAACAATCCAGTTGTTAGGGTAGAACATATCATAGTTTGAATATATCATACCCTCTTTAATCTGTTTCATCTTTAGCACCACACAGTCTCCGAGCATTGCTGGATACAGTACAAAAACTTTAAACAACCGGATGGTCCATTTTTCCAGGCCCTTGAAATAAATTTTTTGGCTTTGTTGTCTGAGAATAGCAATTGGGGTCCCAGGTCTCCTGATCACTGTTTGAAGACCTAATTTTTCTGCTCACCTCAACTGCTGATATACCTTAAGATTATATCTATTGTGACAGGTGTGTGTGTGATTCTTGCGTCTCCGCGGACCCCAAGCTGCCCCAGGGAAGAGCAGAAACTCCATCCACGGGAACCAAGGCAAAGTGCCTTGGTTCCAGCCCGGACCGACCCTTGCGCCCTGAGCTGCTGGGAACATCCCAAAACTCAAAACGCCGGGGGGGCGCTCTCCCTACCTACCTTGCATGAGGTACCAGTGAACCTTGGTTCCTACATCCTTGCCACCCACCCAAACTCTGCAAACAGACCAGACACCTACTAACTGCACTATCTAGTCACCCAAGAACTCAAAGGTACAACCTACAATAGTCATAATGGTAAAGCAACGCAAAATTCCATCAAGCTCTGTGAGTGAAGTCACTGGTCCAGATGAGTCTAGCAATACCAATGAGTTGCATAACCTATCTGAAAAAGAATTTCAGAAAGAACTGTTAAGGATTCAAAAGGAATTCAAAGAAGCAATGGAATGCAAAATCAATAAAATACAAGAGGACATGATAGAAGAAGTGAGGAAAATGCAAAGGGAAATGACAGATATCAGAAATGAGGTAAAATGAAATAAAAAAACACGGTGGAAGGCCATCATAGCAGAATAATAGCTACTGAAGAAAGAATTAGTGATCTCGAAGATGAGTTCCAAAGATTCTCTACACAACACCAGAAGATAGAAAAAAAGGCTCACAATTACTGAACAGACAACAAGAGATAATAGGGATGAAGCCAGAAGAAACAACATACGGATCATTGCGGTCCCAGAAGGGCAAGAAGAAAACCCTGATGAAGAAGAAACTGTCAAATCCATCATTGCTGAAAAGTTCCCGGAACTAGAGAATGCTTGCCTCAAGATCCAAGAGGCCCGTAGGATACCAGCTAAAAGAAATCCCAACAAGAATACTCCAAGACACATCTTAATAAAAATGACAAAAACTATAGATAGGGATAGAATACTGAAAGCAGCAAGATCAAAGAAGGATGTCACATACAAAGGAACATCTCTAAGATTTACAGCAGACTTCTCTGATGAAACACTCCGAGCCCGAAAACAATGGTGGGATATTGTGAAAAGGCTCAATGAACTGCAGACTTCACCAAGAATTCTTTATCCGGCCAGGCTCACATTCAGATATGAAGGAAAGATACACAACTTCATGGATAAGCAACAACTCAGGAACTTCATGGACTCAAAACCAACTTTAAAAAGAAGGACTGAAGGGACTACTGGAATGCGACCAAACCCATAATCACAACAAACACAAAAAGAAAGATGGCACAAAATCCAATGACAATAATCTCTCTCAATGTCAATGGTGTAAGTGCACCAATTAAGAGACACAGAGTGACAAAATGGATTAAAAAATTGAACCCAACATTCTGCTGTCTACAAGAAACGCATCTGAATAAGCAGAACAAACACAGACTCAGAGTCAAAGGTTGGAAGACCATTCTCCATGCAAACAACTCCTCCAAAAGGCTGGTGTGGCCATATTAGTATCAGATAATATAGACTTCCAGGCTGAAAAAGGTTCGAAGGGACAACGAAGGCCACTTCTTATTAATTAAGGGGTATGTACACCAGGAAGAAATTACACTACTAAACATATATGCACCCAACGAGGGGTCTGCAAAATACATAAAACAACTGCTAAGAGACCTCAAAGAAGACATTAACAGTAGCACAATAATAGTTGGAGACTTCAACACTGCTCTATCAACGATGGATAGATCAACAAGACTGAAACTCACCAAGGAAATATTGGACCTGAAGGAAGAAATGGAAGAAAGAGAGCTAGTGGATATATACAGGGCTTTTCATGCCAAAAAAGCTGAATACACATTTTTCTCTAGTGCACATGGAACATTCTCCAAGATAGACCACATGCTGAGCCACAAAGCATACCTCAATAAAATTAAAAAGAAAGAAATTGTGTCAGCTATCTTTTCAGACCATGAAGCACTGAAAATGGAAGTTAACCTTACACAGAAACAGGGAGTCAAACCAAACACCTGGAAACTGAACAGCTCACTGCTGAACAACAAAAGGGTCATAGAAGAAATCAAACAGGAAATCCAAAGATTTCTGGAAACAAATGAAAATGAAGATACCAATTATAAGAACTTGTGGGACACGGCAAAAGCCGTGTTAAGGGGGAATTTTATAGCTCTGCAAGCATTCATCAGGAAACAAGAAAGGGCCCACATAAATAACCTGACTACATAGCTGAAGACATTAGAAAAAAGACCAACAAAAGGAGCCAAACCCAGGCAGAAAAAAAGGAAATAATAAAACTTAGAGAGGAAATCAATGAGTTGGAAACCAAAAAAAAACAATCCAAAAGATTAATGACACCAAGAGCTGGTTTTTTGAAAAAATAAACAAGATTGACAAACCATTGGCAAGACTTGTAAGTACAGGGAAAGAGAAAACCCAAATAAACAGAATCAGAAATAAAAAGGGTGACATCACAACAGAAACAACAGAAATCCAAAAGATCATCAGAGATTACTTTGAGAGCCTGTATGCCGTGAAACATGAGAATCTAGAAGAAATGGATCAATTCCTGAAGTCCTGTAACCTCCCACGGCTGAAACAAGAAGACCTCCAATACCTGAATAAACCTATCACCATCAAGGAAATAGAAGCAGTAATTAAAAGTCTGCCCAAACACAAAAGCCCAGGTCCAGACGGATTCCCTAGTGAACTCTACCAAACCTTTAAGGAGGACCTACTGCCAGTCCTTTTCAAGCTCTTTCAGGAAATAGAAGAAACAGAAACACTCCCAAACAGCTTCTATGAGGCACATATCACCCTGATACCCAAAGCAGGGAGAGACAACACAAAGAAAGAAAACTACAGACCAATCTCCCTGATAAACACGGATGCTAAGATCTTCAACAAAATACTAGCAAACAGAATCCAAAGACTCATCAAGAAGATTATACATCATGACCAATTAGGATTCATCCCGGGAATGCAAGGATGGTTTAACATTCGCAAGTCAATCAACATAGTACATCATATCAATAAAAGAAAAAATAAAAACCATATGATCCTTTCAATAGACGCAGAAAAAGCATTTGACAAGATCTAGCACCTGTTCATGATTAAAACGCTCCAGAAAATGGGAATTGAAGGGACTTTCCTCAAGATAGTTACAGCCATCTACCAAAAGCCCACAGCAAGCATCATTCTAAATGGGGAAAAGTTGAAAGCCTTCCCCCTGAGATCAGGGACAAGACAAGGTTGCCCCCTCTCACCTCTTTTATTCAATATAGTACTGGAAGTACTTGCCATAGCAATCAGAGAAGAAAAAGGACATCAAGGGCATCCAGATAGGCAAGGAAGAAGTCAAGCTATCATTATTTGCAGGTGACATGATATTATACCTAGAGAACCCTAAACTCTCTACCAAAAAACTCCTAGAAACAATAGACGCATATAGTAAAGTGGCAGGATACAAAATCAACACCCAAAAGTCGGTGGCTTTCCTATATACAAATAACGAAAGAGAAGAAAGGGATATTAAGGAAACTATTCCATTCACAATTGTGCCACAGAAAATCAAATACCTAGGAATCAACTTACCCAAGTATGTAAAGGACCTGTACAAAGAAAACTACAAGACACTGCTCCAAGAGATAAAAGAGGACACAAGGAAATGGAAACACATTCCCTGTTCATGGATGGGGAGAATCAACATTGTCAAAATGGTAATACTCCCTAGAGCTCTGTACAGATTCAATGCAGTCCCTATGAGGATACCAAAGACATTCTTCAAAGAAATTGACCAAACACTCCTGAAATTTGTATGGAACAATAAACCCCCAAGGATAGCTAAAGCAATCCTCGGGAAAAAGAAGATGGGAGGCATCACCTTTCCCAAATTCAAACTGTACTACAAGGCAGTAGTAATTAAAACAGCATGGTATTGGAATAAAAACAGACCTGTGGACCTATGGAATAGAATTGAGTATCCTGACACCCAACCTCAAACACATGATCATTTAATCTTTGATAAAGGGGCAACGAGTCTAAAATGGAGTAAGGAAAGCCTCTTCAACAAGTGGTGTTGGGGAAAACTGGGCAGCAACATGTAAAAAAATGAATTTGGACCTGTGTCTAACACCATGCACAAAAATCAGATCAAAATGGATTAAAGATCTCAATATCAGACTTGAATCCATAAAGTACATTGAAGAAAATATAGGAAAAACCCTCCACAACATTGAAGCTAAAGGCATCTTCAAAGGTGAAACATCACTAACAAAGCAACTAGAAGAAAACATAAACATATGGCACTACACGAAACTAAAAAGCTTCTGCACCTCCAAAGAAACAGTGACTAAGACACAAAAGCAGTCCACAGAATGGGAAAGAATATTCACACAATACCCATCTGATAAGGGGTTAATATCCAGGATATATCAGGCACTGGTAGAACTTTTACAAGAAGAAAACAAACAACCCCATCAAAAAATGGGGGAGAAGAAATGAACAGAAACTTCACCAAGGAAGAAATTCGAATGGCCAAAAAACATATGAAAAAATGCTCATCATCACTAATCATCAGACAGATGCAAATCAAAACAACAATGAGATACCACTTTACACCACAGAGACTGGCACATATTCAAAAGAGCAAGAACAACAAGTGCTGGCGTGGATGTGGGGAAAAGGGGACACTCATCCATTGTTGGTGGGAATGCCGGCTGGTACAGCCTTTCTGGAAAACAATATGGACTTTCCTCCAAAGACTAGAAATTGAACTCCCCATTTGACCCAGCCATACCACTCCTGGGAATCTACTCTGGGAAACCAAAAATACGCAGCGGAAACACCATCCCTACTTTTATGTTCATAGCAGCATTATTCACAATAGCCAGAATCTGGAAGCAACCAGAGTGCCCGAAAATCGATGACTGGATAAAGAAGCTTTGGTACATCTACACAATGGAATACTATGCAGTTGTTAGGAAAAATGAAGTCATAAAATTTGCCTATAAATGGATGGACATGGAGAAGATTATGTTGAGCGAAATTAGCCAGAAGGAGAGAGACAGATACAGAATGACTGCATTTATTTGCATGGCATAAATATATATGTACATATTATGATACCAATATCCAAGGTCAAGTGAAACATATATCAGGAGGTCTTGTCAAAGGTGGAAATTATCACAAACGTGTGGGAGTCAGAGTTTAGGTAAGACAGAAAATGGAACAGGGTGCTAATAATAGTCGAGGGTACTAATGCCAACCTAGAACTGAGCATTAAATAGAGGCAAAAGGATACACATGACAACCTTTTAATGTATGTTCTGTAATCCATAGTCTGGAAGGGAAGGAAAAGAGAAAGAGAGAGAAAGGGAAAGAAATAAAGAACCTGCCATGGAGCAGGGCTGGGGAAGGGGGGAGGGAACCGGGGATGTTGGTGGTGGGAGATGGGCACTGGTGGAGGGACGGGTGCTGAAACACTGTATGACCAAAACCCAAACATGAACTTTTTAATTGTATATCTTTTTATTTGCATATCTCACGGTGGTATAATAAAATACTTAAAAAAAAAAAATTATATCTATTGTATGACATATCTTGACAGTGTAATATATACATGATTTTGGGATAATGAAATTTTAAGTAAATAAATACGAAAAATAACCTTATATTCCCAAAATACATAATTAGTTATGTATTAATTACATGTTACAAAGTTTAACATATGAATAAATAAATAAGAATGAATAAAGAAGAAAAATAACCTTATATTCCCCAAAAAGTACAAAATTAGTTACTTATTAGTTATATGTTACAAAGTTTAGTACTTATTTATTAGCTGGCAATGTCACATTAAAAATATGTGCAAAATAAGCATTTAGAAATATTTTATTCTATATATTGTGATTTGAATATTACCTAGGTGAAAATTATAATGGCTTATTCTGAAAATATTTACAGTTTTACAAAATAAATGTTTTATGACAATGTAGTTAACTGTATTTAATTTTTAAAAAAATTGTAATTGAGTCGCAGTGAGATACATAGTTACAAAGTTGTTCATGATTGGGTTTCAGTCATAGAACGTTTCAGCACTGGTCCTTTCACTAGTTTACATTTCCCACCACCAACGTTCCTTATTTCTCTTCTATCTTCCCCTCCCATCTCTATGGCAGGCACTTTTTCTCTCTGTTTCTCTCTTTCTTTCCTCCCTATCCTCTATATCTGATTCCTTTTGGAGTAGTTTGTAATACAGAACTGAAAGGTTATCAGGTATACCCCTTTACCTACTTTCAATACTCGGTTCTTGTCTAGAGTGATTCTTTTTTTTTTTTTTTTTTTTTGCTTTTTGGGTCACACCCGGCAATGTTCAGGGATTACTCCTGGTTCTGCACTCAGGAATTACTCCTGGCGGTGCTCGGGGGACCATATGGGATGCCAGGGATCGAACCCAGGCCAGCACAGGCTGGCCGGCGTGCAAGGCAAATGCCCTACCCGCTGGGCTATCGCTCCGGCCCCATAGAGTGATTCTTTTCAACTATAATTATCATACTGGTCCCTTCTCTAGTCTAAGTGCCCTTTGTCCCACACACTTGTGGCAAACTTCCAAGTGTTAGGTAAGCAAAACAACAGGCATGTTTAATGAGCTAAAGGGCTTTTATGTTGCTGTCAAAATTTACCAGCTTGGCATGACCACCCATTTGGCCCTGGAAAACTCATTTGAAAAAAAAAAAACAGCAGCCTTATTGCTACTATCTGCAGTATTTATGGGAACCTCTCATGTGCAGTCAGGGCATACTAACATTTAGAACATCCCAAGACATATCAAAATAACTTGTCTGTGCAACTCGAGTTGTGTTTCTCCTTGAGCTATATTTTTCTTTGAATTTAAGTTTGTAGGCTAGGACGCTAATAGTGGTTATATAGTTTAAAAGATTCCCCCTTCTCTTTGGCCTGCATGCCGAGAGTTTGACCCCAGCTAGCTGGCTTAACTAAACTCCGCTTGCATTTTGCGTTACTGGCTGGTTTCTTTGTGATTCCTAAGAACTTACAACTCTGGACCTAACATTTGGGACTCTTCTGGAATTGCTGTCCTTGGAACTCACCAACCTTGGAACTCACCAACTTACCAACAAACAACTGCCAGTACCGGAGTTACCAAGGCCTCTGCCTAGGACAGAATCTGGGGGTTGGACACACAGATGGAACTAGGTTCCAGGGTCCTCGGTGGGAGAAGTTGACCGCTTTTCTCTGGGATGACAAGGTCCTCATCTAGCACCTAGGCAATTTGAATTTTGGAACGATCTCTGGAAACTCTACTGTTATCATTTGTGGGAAACTTCCCTGACAGACCATAGCAGTCTCAGTGATGCCATTCGGCTTAATATCAAGTAATAAAGAACAAGAGGGAGAGTACATAAATGTTAAAAAAAAATGTGTGCAAAATATTGGTCCAAGTAAAAGTGTAAAAATCTGTGAGTTTTCTGGAACTGTGCTTGTAGGAATTACCGTTGATTTTTTTCCCCTTTGTTAATCCCAAATAATCTTAATATATTGATTCATTCAGTCTTATTGCTTATCATCAATGGTGCCTGATTATAATTTATGTATTATTGATTAGCGTATTATAGATAACATTAGCAATAAAAAAGTAAAATTTTGAAGGCAACATATATACATCAGATTCTGTTTTTTCTAACATCACTGTATCACTTGTCCTCCTGTTGATCATCGATTAGCTCAAGCGGGCACCAGTAACATCTCCATATGTCCTATTACATGCTAGTAGAGCCCAAGGGCATCTACTTTCTCCAGGAACACAAAGAGCCTCAAACCATTCCATCAGGTCATGATACTGAAGTCTATAATTGTTGCTGGTATTTGGCATATCAAATACGGCCACGGGTAGCTTGCCAGGCTCTGCCATGAAGGTGGGATAGTTTTGTAGTTACCTTTGATCTTGAGCAATTACTGATGAACCACTCAGCCTCTTGCGACCACACGAGCCGGCATGTAATCAGCTGGTCTGCTGGGTGGAGTTCTGACGAGAGGGAGGTCGGATGTGGAAAATGGTGGCCCTCATGGTGTGGGGGGTCCCTCTGGCTTCTTGAGAGGCTCTGCTGGGATGGCAGGCCAGGGTTAGAACCCGCCATCCATCCCGGGCACCTCGTGATCAGCTGGACACAGGGAGAGCAGATAGCAGCTCTGCCCCATGTATGTGAGTCTCTGGTTCAGCATACCTGGGCTGGACTTGAAAAAGACTGCTGCAGGCTGGGTCTTGAAGAGCCGGGCTGTGCTCAGCTCTTTTGCTGGGTGGAGTCTTTCTAACATAATTTTCTAAATTTTCATGACAGATTCTGATTCACTAGAACTTATTACAGTTCTGATATAGGAAAGTCTATCTTGTAAGAAAACCAAATAAAATTAATGATAGTGTAGTGAACGTATTTGTAACTCTATCACAGTTATTGTATAACTATTAATAGTTTAATTACCGTAGCTTTACTAATTTTAGCTTTAAAATTTTATTAATTTTATTAATAAAATAAGATAAAACTACAGAAATCCTAGAAGAGAATATACAAAAGATTATTCTATCCAGGAGAGAAAGTATATTCATACTAGCCAAACATTTCCTTAGTCAGAGCTCACAATCAACCTCTCCTTCAGGAGAAATGAATAGATATGATCATCACATTCAAAACAGAAACCTATCCAGAAAAAAGTAATAATGAGTATATAATATCATTAATTAAATATATCATATATTTGACCCAGCAATACCACTCCTGGGAATATACCCTGGAGACCCAAAAAGCACACAACAGAAACACTATCTGCACTTTTATATTCATCACAGCTCTATTCACCATAGCCAGAATCTGGAAACAAAGTAAAAAGCCCGAGATCAGAAGACTGGATAAAGAAACTGTGATACATCTACACAATGGAATACTAAGCAGCTGTCAGAAAACACATCATGAAATTTATCTGCAAATGGATGGACATGGAGACTATCCATGTTGAGTGAAATTAGTCAGAAGGAAAAGGACAGATATACAATGACTGCATTCATTAATGAGATATAAATATATGCCAGCGTTCTACTAATTGTGGGAAATGTTAATGCCAGACTAGAACTCACATTAAATATACACAAAGAGACAGACTTACATGATAAACCCTAAATATCTGTCTGGCAAGCCATAAATAAATAAACAAGTAAGTAAATAAATAAATAAATAAGTGAACAAATAAATAAATAAATAAATAAATAAAAGATTTATGTTGTATGGCAGACAATAAAAATATAGTGTTATAAGTTCATTTATAAAAACAAGATGGAATAATTTGAATTTATGAGGTTGTGGTGTATTACATTTTTGAAAAACATTTTAATAACAAAATGCATATGAATACAAGATACTGAAGTTTTCTTGTGTTATCCAGAAAAAAACAATTTGGTAAAAATAATTTAAAACATTCAAACACTTGCCACTAGTATACACATGATCTAATTTAGGTAAAATTTGTAGCAAATGAATATTGTGCATCTATACCAAGTATAAAATTTTCAATATACTAAGAACACAAATATAATGGATAAGTGCATTATTTATAGTATATACTATATAATTTAGTATTTTGAATGATTTTAAATTTTACAGCACTTTCTTTTTCAAACATTATTGGCTTTAAATGAGTTAGCGTATTTTGGCTAAGAATATGCCCATAATTTCAATATTTCTAATTGAAATGTAAAATTTATCTTTAATATAACTTAATAACACTGTCCAAACCATACTACTTATAAATTTCTGTTAACGTATAGGACGAAGCATAAGTTTACAAAGAATACATGAAGAAACTGCCTCAGAACTCATATGACATCTGAATGTTTAGACTTTATATTAAAATTTATATATAATCTTGCTGAGGGACTATTGGGATGCCTGACAATAAGAAGGGGAGCAAGATCCATTTACCCCAAAGTCTGCAGTTGATGGAAAGAGTCACAAGTTTATCAAAGTTCCAAAGATCTTTACTCATCAGTAACTGAACAAATGCTGCTAATACAATCCTAGATGTGGCAACTCCCAAACGTCTATTTTCTGACTAGACCTCTGTGGACAGGCTGACATCTCCCACCAAAATGAATGAATATCTTTTTCTTCTCAGCATCTACCCTACGAGACTCACAGACGTGGGGCAGAGCTGCTACTGGCTCTCCCTGTGCCCAGCTGCTCATGAGGTGCCTGGGAAGGATGGCGGGTTCTAGCCATAGCCCGCCACCCCAGCAGAGCCTCACAACAAGCCAGACGACCCCCCGCTCTATGAAGTCCTCCATTTTCCACATCCGGTCTTCCCTCTCGTCAGAACTCTACCCAGCAGACAGCCTATCTCAGCAAGGCTCATCGAGATCCACCCTGCAGCAGTCTTTTTTAAATCCAGCCCAGGTATGCTAATCCAGAGACTCACAGACATGGGGCAGAGCTGCTACTGGCTCTCCCTGTGCCCAACTGCTCATGAGGTGCTCGGGAGGGATGGCGGGTTCTAGCCCTGCCCTGCCACCCCAGCAGAGCCTCGCAACAAGCCAAGCGACCCCTCACTCCATGAGGGCCTCCATTTTCCACATCCGGACTTCTCTCTCATCAGAATTCCACCCAGCAGACCAGCCTATCACAGCTCGGCTCGCACGGCCACTTTCAGTTGCACAGTTCATCAATAAATGCTGGATTTAGAGGTGACTACAAGAGTATGCCACCCGCACGGCAGAGCCTGGCAAGCTACCCATGTCGTATTTGATATGCCAAATACCAGTAACAATTATAGACCTCATTCCCATGACCTGATGGAATGGTTTGAGGCTCTTTATGTTCCTGGAGCAAGCAGGTGCCCTTGGGCTCTACTAGCATGGGATAGGACATATGGAGATGTTACTGGTGCCTGCTCGAGCAAATCGATGATGAACGGGAAGACAGTGATACAGTGCCAGTGATCTATCCTACCTCCCCAAACAGAGCCTGCTAACACCTTCAAGCCAGCCCTTCATGGACCAGACTATCTAGGCATCAAGCCCAAATGGGCGACCACGTGATCTTTTGACATCCCGTGGGATCCAGTTGGTAACGGCTCTAGTCCAGCAGTTGTCTCTAAAATTGCATTACCCGTCCAACCCATCTGATTTTCGATGCCTTGGCAAACGAGACAGTGTCCCTGACTCTGGAACAGGCACAGAGGTCAGAGCTCCAGATTCCTTCTTTCACTTGAGTGAGGCATGATATTCCAAGCATAGCCCTTTTGATTCCTCTTTATGAGACCCGAATAGCATTCTCATCCTGCTTTTGTAGGGCCCAGGTCTCTGAGGTGTAGGTTAATGTAGGGAGAATGGTGGAGTTGAAGACATATGCCCGGAGCTGGAGGTACTTTTGTCTTTTTAGCTATTTCTTCGATCTTTTGAAGGCTTTCCATGCTGCTCTCTTCTTCCTGCGAAGCTCAGGTTTTAGGTTGTTCATCATCTTGACTTCTTGACCTAGGTACACATAACTGCTGCATTCAGAGATGTTTGTTCCATTAAGCTTGAATGAGGCCTCTGCAACTAGTTCATTTTTCATGAACATAGTTTTGCTGAGATTCAGCTGTAGACCTATCTTTCCATATTCTCGGTCGAAGTCAGCCAACATCTGTGCTGCTTGGCTAATGTTTGGTGTTATTAGAATGATGTCATCGAAGAAGCAGTGGTGGTTTAGTTGCCGACCGTCTATCTTCCCACTCCTTCCCATTCTAATTGTCGCATGATGTTCTTAAGGGTGGTGCTGAAGAGTTTTGGTGAAATGGTATCATCCTGCCGAACCCCTTTTTGACATCGATGATCACTTCTTTGTAGAATGGTGAGATCCTGGTGGAGAATCCGTAATACAGCTCACTAAGGATCTTGATGTATCAGGTTTGAACGCCCTCTTTGGCTAGGGCTTCGATGACCACTTCAGTCTACACAGAATCAAAGGCTTTCTGTAAATCAATGAATGTGAGACAGAGTAGCTTATTGAACTCCCTACAAACTTCAATGTAGTTATGGTCGATTTTGCTGAATCCTTTTCGGAAGCCAGCTTGCTCTCATGGTTGCCCTTCATCTAATGTTTCTGCAAATCCTGTTCAGGATGACTCAAATGAACAGCTTATAGATGACAGAAAACAGGCAGATGGGGCGATAGTTCCCAATGTCATGGATATCTCCCTTCTTTAACAGTAGAACTCTCTTGCTGGTTTTCCAATGGGAGGGCATTTCCAAACTGTCACAAGGTCCATGTCTTTGATATTGCATGCTCTAACTTTACAATTACTGAGAGTTATGCTTGCTTGTCTAGAGGCAAACTTAGCATTTCTCCCTCCTTGATCTTAGCAGAGCTACATAAAGGAGGATCTAAATGCAGCCAGAGCCATCCTTGTATGTGTCCAGTCCCTCGGAGAGGACCCGTGGGCATTATGAGAGAAATACTTTGACCAGCTAACATAGAATTCATGGTAGAATATTCTGCCATTCAAAGGTTTATAAAATCAAACTGTCTTCCAATTCTGCCCCCAATCTCCCATTGTGTTTGTACGAGGAGAGAGCTTCAAGGCAAAAATGGAAATGGCTCTTAGCAAATGCTAATGTCTAGGCTTGCAGGGACTCAGAGCTTTTAGCACATGTCCTCCAACATAATCATAAGTATATGAGTCAAGTTAAGCAAACTCTCTTGAGTAATTGCATAAATATTAAAAATATATAAAGTTCTGATACTCACAATACTTTAATGCTTTGTTTTAGTTGTAGCTTTTATGTTTTAGGAAGATCTTACATCTCAATTAATTAATCAAATAAAGGAAGTATAATTTGAAAATCACATTCTGTTACTTCTCTTTATTTTCTCTCCTATTAATCCTATGTGTGCTTCTTTCTTAAGTGAATACTGATATTATGGAGGTTAATACACACAGACTTTTAGGACTTTTCTATAGGCACTCAGTGTGGACAACCCTTCCAACATTTCTCACTTTAGAGTGAACTTACTTCCAACCACAGTTCTATTTCTGCTACTATAAGTCAATAATAACATTTATAGTCAGTTTAAGATTTTTGAAGTTTATAATAGTTTCCACTGTACTGTTGTTAGAATAAACTACTGTTAGAATCATAGCCAACTATTGTTTCAACATGGCAACTGTTGAAAGTATCAATTAAGTTAGGAAGAAGTTTGCTAAGAGTGGGGAAGATGAGTTTTCACAAAGTTTAGTTATATAGAATGAATAATTTCTATAAACCTAATGTATAGAAAGGCGACTATTGCTATTAATATTGAAATTTACACCTGAACTTGCTATAACAAAGATATTAAATATTCTCTCTCACACACAGAGAAATTGCAAGTATGTGAAATGATATTTGTTAATTCCTTTTATTTATATTTGAATTTAATTTGCTTAACTGCGATCATCAATTCACAATCCATATGTATAAAATGTCCAATACTTAAATAGAATATTTTTTACTTTAATAATAGTCAATTTATAAACATGAAACTTTTAGAAATATAAAAGTGAATTGGTGTTGCAGGACTCCTAAGGGCCGCTGCATCTGCTCTGGATTGCCTCCCGAAAATCACTCCATAGATAAGGGGGTAGTCTAAATGTGGCAGTTTATCCGACCATGTATGCTGTACTAGCTGGTATAAATATTCTCCCATGCTATCACAATCATCGTGTGACTAGCTAGATCTTACCAGCATATTAGCCTGGCCACGTAAGGACACCTAAGTAATTAGACCAGAGAGAAATGCTGTTTGCTTCCAAACAAACAAGCATGGCTCCCTGATAAAATATAAAACTACAATGAAGTAGAGGAGACTTGTGAAGGCTTGGAGAAATATTTAACTGGCATTGGTGTTGATCTTTGGTACAGTGACATGCCATCTCAGAAACCCCCTTCTCTACATTTCAAAGGCATTCCGGCTCAAAACATTAGCACAGTAAAGGCCCTAGGTGAGATGCAGGGAGGGGACTACTTAAGGGCATTGGACCCTCCCTGCTTTCCATAACAATGGGAGGAAGGTCTGAGTTGCGGGGGTATAAACTTGCCGGTTCCTGCTCTCCGGGCTTCTTCTTCCCTGTGGGATTTCGACTTGTGAGCGTTTATTCCCCTTGGAAGCTTTACACGTGGTGGTCGCCATCTTGGCCTACACGTGGCTGGGGTTCTAGCCTGGAATCCTAAGCATCGGGTTTTTCCCTTTTGCTGATTTGTATGCCTGAACCTGTGATAAGTAAAACTTTTTAAAACCTCATCGGATTCCTGAGTGTTCATCCATTCCCCGCCCGGCTTCGGAGGTAGAAGGGAACTCGCTTCCCGGCACTGTCGGGGACCCAGGCGGAGCGCCCCGACAAATTGGGATTAATATTGAGTATGAAGAGGCCAGGGTCATACAATGGGTAGAGTGCTTGCCTGACCCGCAGTGTATCAGATTGAAAACCCTGGCATCCCATATGGTCGCCCATGCACTGCCATGTGTAGTTTCTGGATGCAGAGTCAGGAGTAACCTCTGAGTACTTCCTTTTGTGCCCCTAGTGAAAGAAAAAATTCTTAGTCTAATTTAGATCAAAAACAGTCTTTTCTGAGGAACTGTCATTTAATTTGATTTAATTTGTAAACTAACAACGAGAACAGTCAGATTTAGCCAGTTAAAGAAGGAATTAGGGGAATGCTTCATTCTAAACTGCTAGTTTTGCATATGTATGCACTGATATCAAATCAGAGTTTATTATCTGCACATAGATGATCAAAGAGAAAGCAAAAGTACAATTGAGTTATTAAAGGCAGGAAAGGAGTTATAGTGTAGTAACATTTAATTTACCATAATAGGAAGCAACATTATCAAAATAAGCATTTGTTTGAAAATTTTATGTGCTATGGAAAGTTTAGAATAATTTTGACTGAGCAAATACAAATAAATACTATAGAAAAGTAATTCACAGACCAGAAAAAATAAACTACATTTTTTGTTCAGACTCAACGGCTTAATCTTTTCTACTAAGTTTATTTGGATTTAAACAAAGAAATGAGTTCACATCTCACTTATGATCCCTTTTTCTAATAGTTCAGATTTCTATAGTTTGTGTAGTGTATCTTGCAAAATGAAATCACTGTAATGTCTCTACAGTTTTCAGTATCTTTATAATCCTTATTTCTTAAAAAAGTTAAGCCTACTACAAAAAAGTACATTAATATCATTTTCATAAATATAAAACTACATGCAGTTTTAAAATAATAATCTATACATTATGAAAATAATGTACATATACCCTTTTTCTATAACATGTTTCCCTAAAATATATAATAAGAATTTAGTGAGTTTCAAGTTCTTAATTTTAAAATAGTATATTCATAAGTACTTTCTTGGAATTCATATACTTTAAACTAAATTATGCCTATAAATTTAGAATATTACTACCACGATGACTTATTTAAATTTTACATAATACATACCAGTGTCATATCAAATGTGATGTTTCATTTCTTTTAGCCTTACTATTATATAATCATCTAATTTTTTTCAGAGGCCTAAATGTTTGTATAATTAGATTCAATATGTATATAAATTTTGAAACTTATTTATGATGAGAGTTATACTTCTAACTATGATTGGTTATAATAAATAGTTGTAAAAATTATACATAAAGTGTGTAAAATATTATTCAAAGTTTTCAAAAGTCACTGAGCTATTTTTAGCAATTTTGTCTCCTTTCATTTAATTTTATACTAGACACGCAAATATACCATTATGAAGCACTGTTATACCAGAAATTATAAAGTTCTGATACTCACAATACTTTAATGCTTTGTTTTAGTTGTAGCTTTTATGTTTTACCAAGATTTTACATCTCAATTAATTAATCAAACACAGGAATTATATATTTTTATATTCCTTATATATTTTATATATGTAATTATATATTTTTGTATTCCTTTAATTATGTACATATATAATATGTAATATATAATTACATGTTACTTGTATCACTTGTCTTCCCATTGATCATCGATTTGCTAGAGCAGGCGCCAGTAACGTCTCCATTCGTTGGGAATGAGGACCATTATTGTTACTGCTTTTGGCATATTGAGTACATCATGGGTAGCTTGCCAGGCTCTGCTGTGGCTCTGGGTTCAATCCCAGAGGCCCAGTCTTTTTCTATGTCAGACCATCTACCATCCAGGTCTCACAGGGCAGAGCCCTGGGTGTGACAAGCCTGTCTCCTGTCTGCCACCTGCTGACACAGCGGGCACCACAGCCACACCTGCAACACCTTGAGGGGCAGGAAAATTACATATATGTGTAATTATATATGATTACATATATATTATATGATTATACATATATAAATATATATATTTAATAATATATAATTTCAGAATTACTTAAATTTTTTTGTTCCTGGGACCATGCAGCTAAACATAGACCAAAACCCTACTGAGAGAATTCATTTGTCTTTTATTTGTTTGTATCCCAATTTTCTTTGTAAAGTTAAGAACCTATTTTGATATCTAAGTCATACTTCCTATATAGTCTGTTGTTGTTATACAGATAACTTTATTTTCCTTTGAATTTTACACTGAAAGTCTTGTACTATTTATTTTCCTATCAGACTAAACAGTACTATTTTTAATGTTTAAAATATTCACTATTTGACTTAACATAATAAATTATTTTAGACTATAATCAAGAAATTTAAAAATTTATTTGAATAAACCAAAGCTCTGGAAAAATATACCTTTTTTACTATGTCACATTTCAGTTTGAACTAGTCAGTCACAAATCAATTTCTCAATAGCAACATGTGAATAGTGACCATTATAAGAAGTAACAGTTTATGTGATTTTTTTTTAAACATCAACAGCAAAAAATTGATAGAACAATGTAACAGTTTTTAATTCTTGCCACTTTCTTTGGAAGTTTTTCATAAGGCTCAAAGGTTCTGTCATGTTCAAGACATTGCCAGTTTCTAAAATTCCTCATTCTTATCTATCTTTTGTACTTGATTGACCCTAATGCTGCTTCTGATCCACCTCATTGTAGTGATCTACAACATCCTGATACTTTCAATTGCCTCGTGTTTTTTTCTCACAATGATTTTGCAATAACGCACAGAGGTTAAGGCACTTGCTTTCACACAGACGATGCCGGTTTGATTCCCAGCACCACATTCATTCTCCTGAGCAGTGCTAGGACTGATTATTCCCTAAGTAGAGAGTCAGAAGTAAGTCCTGAGCAGCACTGGATGCTTTCTAAAAATCATATATTTTTACTTAAGTTATTCTTCTCACACTACCTTTTGCAAAATTCTCTGCAGATGGTCATTTTGCATTTATACATTCTTTCTCTATAATCTTTATCAAGAAAAAGTCATCCCTGAGATTAAAATAAAAATATTCATACTGTTTGTATACTTTAAACTACTTAATTCTTCTTGAACTATTTTCTCTTGGATAATAACAACTGGTATGAGATGATGTCACATTAATACTTAAGATAATAGTTTATAGCACTAATGAAAACAAAACACTAAGTACAAAGTCTTGTTCTTACCAAGATTCCAAAACACATGTCACATTCTTTATCATGGATACCCATAAAATGATTTTATATGGGAGTAGGTTAACTGTGGATGAAATTATATGAATAATAATGGAACAGAATGTACCTCTACTCCTATAAAATTATATTTTATATTATAAATATAACCAGGTAAAGATACAGTTATCTACTAGAATACCACAGAATTATAATAAAGGCAAAGATTGAAACAATGCATATTCAAACAAAAAAGTTTAAGATTTCAGTGTCTAAGAAATAGTAGAAGGGTTAAGGCAGCTGCCTTGCATGTAGCTGACCACAGTTTGATCCCCAGTATTGCATGAGAACTTTTGAGCATTTTTAGGACTGATTCCTGAGCACTAAGTCAGGAATAAACTTTGTACACTTTCAAGTGAGGGCCTAAACAAAAAAAGTAAATAAAAGCAACCAGCATTAAACCACTTGAATAATATTAGATTCACCAACAAATTTCATAGGAATTTGACTCTACCAATAATTTAATTTCAGACCTCTGGTGTCCAGAACTGTAAGAAGAAATTTCTATTATGATTTAAAAAAGAATGGAGAAAGTAGAAAATGTCATAATATATATCATCAAAAGGGCTTTTAAATAAATAAATACATATTAAGTATAGATTAACCAGGAATAACAGACAAGATGCAGCTCTTAGTGTATGTTCTAAATCTTTAAAATTCCAACGAGGAACAATTCTAACTTGATATAGGGTGTATCTGAGAAACTAACAAAAATAACACTTCATACCAAATTACTACAAATGCTGCTATGGGCCAAAGACAAAGTACAGAGGTTAAGGTACTCACCTCACACTAATCTGATTCCTGGTCAATCTCCAGCACCACATATTAACTCTCAGACTACCAGGAGTGAGCCTGAGTGCAGAGACAGGAGTAAGACCTGAACACTGCTGAATATGATCCTGAAGCAAACAAAAATGCTGCTATTAAATCAATGATTCAACAACTACAAAAGTGATAAATGCTATTTTAAGAAATAGAAAATGTTGTTTTACCTGAAGTGACAACATCATAAATAAAAATAAAAACAAGACAATTGCAAACTAAAAAGCACTAAGAAGCAATTCAGCAGGATTACTCTGTATATAATCAACAAAAATAAAATTAGTGTATTATTGTCAGTGACTATTTACAATGAATTAAAATAAAATGAAACAGAAAATGTCTCATTTACACAGCAATACATGTTCATACAACTGAAATACATAATCAAAAACACACTATGAGATGCTAAATGACTAGTGATCTATTAAATTCACATTAAAAGCAAAATCAAGTTATTAATGGAGACAGTTGTCAAAATGAAGGATGGAGACATCTTAAAAGTGTTGTATTGTGCTTAGGTTGTACAGTATCTGCTTTGCAGGAATGAGGCTGAAGGTGGACTCCAGTATTGCCCTACAGGTAGCTCTGCCATTTTGAATCTCTGGTGCCACAATGAAGTACATGTGTCTCTGACACTTCATAATGAAGTGTGTCAGAGTGTCACAAGTAGAAAGCACAACCTCTGGTGAGCAACTCAGTGAAGTGTGCAAGCACCATAACTAATAACTAATTATGCATGTAAGAACCACAATCAGGGGCGGAACGATAGCCCAGCGGGTAGGGCGTTTGCCTTGCACGCAGCCGGCCCATGCTGGCGTGGGTTCGATCCCGGCATCCCATATGGTCCCCCGAGCACCGCCAGGAGTAATTCCTGAGTGCAGAGCCAGGAGTAGCCCCTGAGCATCGCCGGGTGTGACCCAAAAAGCAAAAAAAAAAAAAAGAATAAACCATAGAATTTAAAAAAAAAAAAAAAGAACCACAATCAAGTGGGTGACCACTGCAAGAACTACAAACTAAAAAAAAGTATGAAATTCACAATCAAGTGGGAGATCTCCAGGTAGCTCAATGATAACAAAGGGAAAGAAAGGGGTGGACAATGTTTATTTTTCCTCTTACAAATGAATAAATCTGGTATAATAGTAAAAATATACATTGAATTTGTCTCAATATTTTATAAGTTATTGTTATGAGATGAAAAATATTAAGGAGAAGTTGTTAATAGGTGACAAGGAACAATAGAAAAGTAGTATTGTGAGCCACATACACAGCCCACTAGAATTGTTATCTTTGGCCCAGTTGCACTGCTGATTAAGAGGGTCAATCAATGGAGAGATAATCATAGATGTGGACAAAGGACTTCATTGCCACAAGCCGGGAGACTGGAAGTCAGTACACTCATGTCCTAGATAATCATCTTGTCTACATGACTAGAGAATACATTTTTAATGAGAATGAGTAAGGAAGAAAGATTACGGAAGTAGAGGTTTTTAAAAAGCAGGTAGTGGATTTAAGGGCACCAGAAAAAAAAGTATCCAAAAATTTCCTTCTGGAGTGTCCTGAGAAGCATAAAGGTTCAGACTATATGTTATCAACCTTGTTAAGGCTTTGGGAAATGTTTTGAGAAACAAAGAAACTTATCTTCCTTTGAAAAAATATGGAAAATATTCTTTTCATACTCAGCCACTCAGACCCAGAGGAATTTGATCATTTAATTTTGAGTCCTGACATAATTACTTATGGATCAAGTTCAGAGTCAACAAAATATTATCAGATCATAATTAAAAAATTAGAATTATATAATTAATGCTCAGAAACATACCTATATTAAATATATATCAATAATTTTTATAAAGAAGTAAAGTAATTGACAAAAATATAGACTATACTGTACAAAATTGTGTGGGGCAATTATTCAATTAGATATTTTTTTTTTTTTTTTTTTTTTTTTTTTTTTTTTTTGCTTTTTTGGGTCACACCCGGCAATGCTCAGGGGTTACTCCTGGCTCTGCACTCAGGAATTACTCCTGGCGGTGCTCGGGGAACCATATGGGATGCCGGGGATCGAACCCTGGCCGGGCACAGGCCGCGTGCAAGGCAAACACCCTACCCACTGGGCTATCGCTCCGGCCCCTAATTAGATATTTATTTTTAAAAAAATTTCGCTGTAACTAAAATTAAGTTTCCGCTGGGACAAAGAGGTATATGAGAAACTGATTATTTGGCAGGGTGGGGGCAAAGGATGGAGGGTTTGGCAGACTGGAGGGATTTCTTTTTGCTTATTTATTGAATTACCATGCTATACACAGTTACAAGGCTTTCATGATCAGCTTTCTGTCATACAATGTCCCAACACCCATTCCTCCACTGGTATAATTTCCTACCACCAATGTCCCTATTATCCCTCCAGCCAAGCTCCTTCCCACCTGCCTCTATAGTAGGCACTTTTCTTCTTTCTCTCCTTCTCTCTGTACTTTTGGGCATTATGGTTTGCCATACAGATACTGAGAGGGCATTATGTTTAGCACTCATCTCCACCCAAAGCGATCTCTTCCAACCATCATTGTCATAGTGGTCTCTAACTCAACTAGCCTCTCTCTTGAGGCAGGCTTCCAACAGTGGACCAGTACTCCTGACCCTTGTTTCTACTATACTTGGGTGTAAGTCATACTAAGTGGTTGTTGTTGTTGTTGCTGTTGTTGTTGATTTTTATACATCCCCCAAACAAGTGCCATCATTCTGGGGGTGGGGGAGATTTCTTAGGACTATATCCCATAGTGTCCAGGGTCTACTTCTGCCTATGTGCTCAGGAATCACTCTTGGTGCTGCTCAGGATATTGAACCAGGTTTTCTGCATGCAAAGCAAGTACACTAACCTCTGTCCTATTTTACTGGCCCAGAGAAAGAATTTTCTAAATCATATCAATTATATTATAGTTATATTTTTGTTGCTAGTTTCATAAGCAAGCAAAAAGTAAAATATTTTATATTTAAACATTATATATTAACATGTATAATATAAAATGTTTCTAAAAAGAAGCTATGCAAATTTAAAGATGATTTTTTCATTATGAAATACAATTTTAATATGTATATCCAAAAATTAAACCTCCTGAGCCTAAAATGATTGCACAAATAATTTTAGAAATACCATAGTCTTCAAAATTTGTGAAAGAATATAAATAGCTTACAAAATAATTAAAATCCACCAAAACATATTAAAAGAAGTACAACTTCACTAATTATTAAAGAAATTAAATGATACTTAAATAAATAAAAGTAAATTCATAAATTTGCACAGGTAATTTGCTAAAATAATTTCTTATGAAACAGAATTCCCAAACCATGGAAAAATTGCTGCAATAATTTATTTTTTAAGAAAATTTGCAATGATAAACACTTTGGGGAAAGTATTTGTCAATTTACAATTAAAGTATAAATGGGAACCAACTACTAACTCTTTTTTTTTAGACCCTATTATTTCACTTTACTTTTTTTGATATAAAATTTAAAGAGAAAGATAAAAAAATAATAGAACTCAGCAGTACTATCTCTCCATATAAACAGCCCTGGATTTTATTTGTTGGTGTTAAAAGAGAAGGAATAAAGGTAGGGAGAGAGAAGAGGAAAAGGAAGGAAGGAAGTTAAAAGGGAATGTACAAAAGAAGAGATCACCATTTTATTTGTTGTAATGAATGCTAGCAAGCTATTGATCAGTAAGATCTAGTTACGCACTGCTATAATGATTTCTTCAAGTCACTATTAAGAGAGCAAATTACCAGTAACTACATTTTACTTTTGCTTTACCTTTGTATACATGTGTGTGCACTGATGAAACGCTGGTAGGACAAATACCAACTTACTCACAAAATCTCTGTGCTAGAGAGTAAATGTATATGAAAAGGAAATAATTAAAATAGGAATTTCTATCATTGAGTCTTAACTCTATATTATATTTTATTTATTATATCATTATTTTAATTTGTGGGATTATAAATAGTGTTTACAGGTTATTTCTCGTTCTATACTCAAGGGGCACTTCCAGTGTTACACAAGAGAATTTGAGTGGTTTCTAACTTTGCGGTACTGAAACCTAATAAGGCACTCCCAATGCTAAGTATGTAACAATTCTTTTAAATATTTCTCTAGCTCTAAATTCTATTTGTAGATGTCTGAGCAATAATACAGCAAATGGTTGCTTGTCTTGCATGCAGCAAACCCAGGTTTTATTCCAGCACCCCAGCTGATCAGCTTATGCCGCAAGCACTGTGAGGAGTGGTTCCTGAGTGCAGAGTCAGGAGTAAGCCCTAAGCATCACTGGGTGCAGCCAGAAATAAAAACATACGCAATAAATAAACTAAAAATGGTAATAATGATAAGTATTTTAAAAATAGGGTACATACATATCTAGAGGTAAGAAAACGGAACCACTCCTGGTAATGTTCAGCTAGCCAGCAAGAATACAATGGTTCAGTGCCTGATCCAGAAATGAAGTGCTTAGCATATAAATAACTCAAAGCAGAATATTCTATTTAAGAACTTTTCTTAATTTTTTTTTAAAGTTCACAGGGAATTGCTCTGGAAGTTTTCCAAAAGCCACTCAGGTTTTCCTCAATTACAGGCAGAAGTCACTACCTAGAGTCTGAGAGTAAGCACTTTGTATTTTTCAAGTCTTCACTGTTATATCAAATAGGTGAAATGAAAAGTATAGACTCTCACCCCCTCTTTGTCCCCTCACAACCCACTGCTCTGTTTAGATTAAATCTACCATGAGTAATCCTTTCACTTTGTGTGACCAAATGTGTTGAATTACATTTTCTCCAAAAGATATATTGAATTCAATCTCCCCTCAGTACTTCCTCGTATAACTTTCTTTAGAAGTAGGGTCTTTAAATTGATTTTCAAGTTCAAATGTACCACCACTGTGGGGCCTAATAGACTATGTCTTTATAAAGAGGGAAATTTGAACATGGGGATATACACAGAGCAAAGATAATGAAAAAAACACAGGTATAAACGGCTGTGTGACTAGGTGTTAGGTCTAGAGGCCTTGGGGTACCAAGGATTGCTAGCACATACCCCCAAACTAGAAGAGACATGAAATAGTTTTCCTCTAAAACCATTGAAGAAAGTATGGTGCTACTGACACTTTAACGTAAGACTTCTTACCTCTAGAACTGTGACTGTCAATAAAGTTCAATTATTTTAAGCCACTTGGTTTTGGTTTTTTTTTTTTTTGGGGGTTGGTTTTGGGCCAAACCCATGATGCACAGGGGTAACTACTGTCTATGTATTCAGAAATCGTTCATGGAACTACTCTGAGGCCATAATGGATGCTGGGGATCAAATTCAGATTGGCCACGCGGAAGGCAAGCATACTACCAACTGTACTATTTCTCCAGCCTGATCACCTAGTTGTATACTAGGAGGTTTCAAAAAAAAAAAATAATTCAGCAAAATAACTGAGAAATTCCAAATTTCTAAATCACCCCCATGATAATACCCTAGAATCTCCCTGACTTCGCTGTTGTGTAGCCGACCTGCTCCCAGTACTGGAATCTTTTACTGTGTACTCTGGAACTAATTGGCCTAGTGTCAACAGAAGTTTCTTTACCAAGTTTCTTCTCTGAACATTATATGAAACTTCTCCATGTAACAGAAATATAGCTATACTATACTTGAGACCAATGCTATCTAGGAAGCCAGTCCAACAACTTCCTTTCCCATGCCACATGCATGTATTTTCAAGTATATAGTGAGTGCCCCCTTATGTTCCACTTTGCCTTTCCTACATCATTCTCATTCCTGGTTATGTAAAGCTTTCATGTTTTATGTGAATGCTTTTGCTATTCAACCTTCTTACGTCTTCTGCTTCCCGCACATTCTTGGCTCAATCAACATAATTTGAACCAGATACCTTGATTTCTTTCTAACCTCTTACTTTACTACACATAATTCAAATGATCCTTCAATCAAGGAGCTGAGTTTTTTTTTAATTTCTCAAATCCAGCAACTTCTCTCTTTGTATTAACCAAGCAACTCATTCAAATTATCTTCTTGAACGAGGTATTAGCAACATCTGTCACTAACTTCTGGTGAATAAGATAGAGCTTAAAATGAGCACTGCAATTTTCTGGAGTGATCCTTTAAAGAGAATGAATAGTTTGCATACTTTACCTCATTTATGTTCGCCAAAACCTTATAACTTTGAAACATCGTGACTCTCTGATCCCCAACAGCTTATTTTTTTTAACTAAAACGTGTTTATTTTCTATTTTCCAGTTTACCAACATAATAACTGGATTTTTTGTCCAGAATTCCTGTGAGTTAATTATAACTTGGGAAAAAAATTAGCAAACTAACTTTCCCTCTAACACATAATTTTTTATATCCAGGAAGAGGTGGTAGATGAGAATGCTTTCTTATTCTTTTATATCCTCAAATCCATTTTTAGATCCAGATAACTAAGATCAGGAAAGAAAAGACTGGTTTTCCTACATCCACAATGGCAATTAGGACATTTGGTACACAAGACCCTTGTATAGATGCTGGGAAATGTGGTCACTATTTACTTTTCCCTAATCTCTAACATGGACTTCTATACAGGCTTACAAAGTCTGAGTCTTTCTAAGTAAAGGAAATATACTATGAACTCAGACGCTCAACAAACAGAACAAATAAATTTCCAGTTTATACTTTATTTAGCTAAATGATTAATAATTTTAATATAATTTTGGAAGGTTTTTAAGTTCCTTCCAAGTTATAAATAATTACTCTTTTGGATCGTATGTGACTTCCTTAGATCATGAACAATATTACAAAGAATTAGTAATATTTTAATCATGCATTTTTCAATTATTGAGTCCTTATAATGGCAATTATACTAAAAACATTAGTGATGGTAAAGGTACAGTGTTCTTGGTTTATTCTTTATTTTTTCTTATTATACCACCATGCAATACACAATTACAAAAATGTTCATGATTGGGTTTCAGTCATATATTGTTCCAGCTTGCCACCCTCCACCAATGCCCTATTCCCACCAAAATGACCCCAAATTCCCTCCCACCTCCCCCAGCCTGCCTCTATAGCAGACAATTTCCTCTCTCTCTCTCTCTCTCTCTCTCTCTCTCTCTGTGTGTGCTCTTACATATTGTGGCTTGGCCTACAGACATTTAAGTACTATCATGTAAATCCTTTGTGTACATTCAATGTTCAGTTCTAGTCTGGAATTAACTTTTCCCACAATTAGTAGAACACTGGTCTATATTTATATTCCATTAACAAATGCAGTTATTCTATGTCTGTCATTTTCCTTCTGACTAATTTCGCAGCATGATAGTCTCCATGTACATCCATTTTCTTTTTTTTTTAATTTTTTAAATTTTTTTATTTTTACAATTACAAAGATATACAATTAAAAAGTTCATATTTGGGTTTTGGTCATACAGTGCTGCAGCACCCATCCCGCCACCAGTGCCCATCTCCCACCACCAACGTCCCTGGTTCCCTCCCCCTCCCACCAGCCCTCCTCCATGGCAGGTTCTTTATTTCTTTCCATTACTCTCTCTTTCTCTTTTCCTTCCCCTCCAGACTATGGATTACAGAACATCTATTAAAGGGTTGTCATGTGTATCTTTTTGCCTCTATTTAATGCTCAGTTCTAGGTTGACATTAGTACCCTCGACAATTGTTAGCACACTGTTCCATTTTCTGTCTTACCTAGCCTCTGACTCCCACACGATTGTGATAATTTCCACCTTTGACAAGACCTCCTGATATATGTTTCACTTGACCTTGTATATTGGTAACATAATATGTACCTATATATTTATGCCATGCAGATTAATGCAGACATTCTGTATCTGTCTCTCTCCTTCTGGCTAATTTCACTCAACATAATCTTCTCCATGTCCATCCATTTGTAGGCAAATTTTATAACTTCATTTTTCCTAACAGCTGCATAGTATTCCATTGTGTAGATGTACCAAAGCTTCTTTATCCAGTCATCGATTTTCGGGCACTCTGGTTGCTTCCAGATTCTGGCTATTGTGAATAATGCTGCTATGAACATAAAAGTAGGGATGGTGTTTCCGCTGCGTAGTTTTGGTTTCCCAGAGTAGATTCCCAGGAGTGGTATGGCTGGGTCAAATGGGAGTTCAATTTCTAGTCTTTGGAGGAATGTCCATATTGTTTTCCAGAAAGGCTGTACCAACCGGCATTCCCACCAACAATGGATGAGTGTCCCTTTTTCCCCACATCCACGCCAGCACTTGTTGTTCTTGTTCTTTTGAATATGTGCCAGTCTCTGTGGTGTAAAGTGGTATCTCATTGTTGTTTTGATTTGCATCTCTCTGATGATTAGTGATGATGAGCATTTTTTCATATGTTTTTTGCCATTCGAATTTCTTCCTAGCTGAAGTTTCTGTTCACTTCTTCTCCCCATTTTTTGATGGGGTTGTTTGTTTTCTTCTTGTAAAGTTCTACCAGTGCCTGATATATCCTGGATATTAACCCCTTATCAGATGGGTATTGGGTGAATATTCTTTCCCATTCTGTGGACTGCTTTTGTGTATTAGTCACTATTTTTTGAGGTGCAGAAGCTTTTTAGTTTCATGTAGTCCCATATGTTTATCTTTTCTTCTAGTTGCTTTGTTAGTGATGTTTCATCTTTGAAGATGCCTTTAGCTTCAATGTCATGGAGGGTTTCCTATATTTTCTTCAATGTACTTTATGGATTCAAGTCTGATATTGAGATCTTTAATCCACTTTGATCTGATTTTTGTGCATGGTGTTAGACACAAGTCCAAATTCATTTTTTTTACATGTCGCTGCCCAATTTTCCCAACACCACTTATTGAAGAGGCTTTCCTTATTCCATTTTAGACTCGTTGCACCTTTATCAAAGATTAAATGATCATGTGTTTGAGGTTGGGTGGCAGGATACTGAATTCTATTCCATAGGTCCACAGGTCTGTTTTTATTCCAATACCATGCTGTTTTAATTACTACTGCCTTGTAGTACAGTTTGAAGTTGGCAAGGTGATGCCTCCCATCTTCTTTTCCCCGAGGATTGCTTTTAGCTATCCTTGGGGGTTTATTGTTCCATACAAATTTCAGGAGTGTTTGGTCAATTTTTTTTGAAAAATGTCATGGGTATCCTTATAGGGACTGCATTGAATCTCTACAGAGCTCTAGGGAGTATTACCATTTTGACAATGTTGATTCTCCCCATCCATGAACAGGGAATATGTTTCCATTTCCTTGTGTCCTCTTTATCTCTTGGAGCAGTGTCTTGTAGTTTTCTTTGTACAGGTCCTTTACACACTTGGGTAAGTTGATTCCTAGGTATTTGATTTTCTGTGGCAATCAGAGCAGAAAAGGACATCAAGGGCATCCAGATATGCAAGGAAGAAGTCAAGCTATCATTATTTGCAGATGACATGATATTATACCTAGAGAACCCTAAACTCTCTACCAAAAACTCCTAGAAACAATAGACACATATAGTAGAGTGGCAGGATACAAAATCAACACGCAAAAGTCGGTGGCTTTCCTACATGTACATCCATTTTCAGGTAAATTTCATTTCTTCATTTTCTGACATCTGCATAGTACTCCACTGTGTATATATACCATAGCTTCTTTATTTATTTATTTATTTTTTTTTTTTTTGGGTCACACCCCAGCGATGCTCAGGGTTACTCCTGGCTCTGCACTCAGGAATTACTCCTGGCAGTGCTTGGGGGACCATATGGGATGCCGGGGATCGAAACCAAGCTGGCACAGGCCGCGCTGATGCAAGGCAAACGCCCTACACACTGGGCTATCGCTCCAGCCCCTAATATTTTTTTTTTTTGGGTCACACCCGCGACGCTCAGGGGTTACTCCTGGCTCTGCACTCAGGAATCACTCATGGCGGTGCTCAGGGGACCATATAGGATGCCGGGATCGAACCCCCGGCTGGCATGGGCCGGCCCCGTGCAAGGCAAACACCTTATCGCCGGCTATCGCTCTGGCCTACCATAGCTTCTTTAGCGATCTTCTGTTCTCAGGCTCTTAGTTTGTATCCAGACTCTGGCTATGGTGAATAGAGCTGTGATGAATATAGAAGTGCAGATAGTGTTTCTGCTGTGTGTTTTTGAGTTTCCAGGGTATATTCCCAGAAGTGGTATTGCTGGGTCAAATGGGAGCTCAATACCCAGTTTTTGGAGGAATATCCATATTGATTTCCAAAAGAGCTCTTCCAGTCGGCATTCCCACCAATAGTGGATGAGAGTCCCTTTGTCCCCGCATCCACGCCAGCACCAGTTGTTCTTGCTCTTTTGGATGTGTGCCAGTCTCTGTGGTGTGACATGATACCTCATTGTTGTTTTGATTTGCATGTTCCTGTTGAAGAGCACTTTTTCTTATGCTTTTTTTTTTCCTTTTTTGGGTCACACCTGGCTATGCTCAGGGGTTACTCCTGGCGCTGCACTCAGGAATTACTCCTGGTGGTGCTCAGGAGACCATATGGTATGCCGGGGATCGAACCTGGGTCAGCAGAGTGCAAGGCAAAAGCCTTAACCGCTGGACTATCACTCCAGCCCCTCTTATGGCTTTTGTACATTCGGTTTTCATCTTTTTGTAAGTTTCTGTTAATTTCTTCTCCCCATTTTTTGATGAGTTGGCAATTTTCTTCTTGTAAAGTTCTACCAATGCCTAAAATATCATGAATATTAACCCCTTATCAGATGGGCTTTGGGTGAATATTCTTTCCCAGACTGTGAGTTGTCTCTGTATCTTTGTTACTGTTTCTTTTTGAGGTGTGGAAGATTTTCAGTTTAATATTATCCCATTTGTTTATCTTTGTTTCCATTTGCTTTGTCAGTGGAGTTTCATGTTTGAAGACGCTGTTAGTTTCGATGTTGTAGAGTGTTTTTCCTATGTTTTCTTCAATGTACCTTAAAGATACATGTCTTATGTTGAGATATCTAATCCATTTTGATCTAACTTTTGTGCATGGCATTAGAAGGAGGTCTAAGTTCATTTTTAAATAGTTGCTGCCCAGTTACCCAGCACCATTTGTTGAAGAGGCTTTCTTTGCTCCACTTAATATTTTTTTGCTCCTTTATCGAAGATTAAGTGGTTATATATTTCAGAGTGTATTTCAGGATATTCAGGTCTATTCTATAGGTTTGCAGGTCTGTTTGTATACCAATACCATGCTGTTTTAATTACGACTGCTTTGTAGTAAAGTTTGAAAAAGTTGGGAAAAGTGATTACTCCCATATTCTTTTTCTCAAGGACTGCTTTAACTATCTGTGGGGAGTTATTATTCCATAAAATTTCATGAGCGATTGGTCAGTTTCTTTGAAGAATATCATGGGTATCTTTATAGGGACTGCATTGAATCTGTATAAAGTGCTAGGGAGTATTACCATTTTGATAATGCTCATTCTCCTAATCCATAAACAAGGAATGTGTCTCCATTTCCTCAGGTTTTTTTAGTTCCTGAAGCAATGTTTTGTAGTTTTCTTTGTAGAGATCCTTTACATTCGTAGTCAAACTGATTCCTAGGTATTTGATTTTCTGTGACACAATAGTGAATGTGATAGTTTCTTTAATAACCCTTTCTTCTTTTCAATGTTTGTATATAAGAAAGACTGGTTTTTTTTCTATTGATTTTGTAACCTGCAACTCTACTGTAGGAATCTACTGTTCCTAGGAGCTTTTTAGTAGAGAGTTTAGGGGTCTCTGGATATAATATGTCATTTGCAAATAGTGACAACTTGACTTCTTCCTTTCCTATCTAGATTCCCTTAATGTGTTTTTCTTCCATGATTGCTTTGGCAAGTATTTCCATTATTATCTTGAATGAAAGTGGTGATAGTGGGCAACCTTGTCTATTTCCTGATCTTTAGGGGGAAGACTTTCATTTTTTTCCTCGTTGAGAATGATGACACTGTATGTTTTTAATAGACGGCTTTGACTCTACTGAAGAAGGTTTTTTAATTCGCATTTTATGGAGAATTTTTATCATGAATGTGTATTGGATCTGGTCAAATTCTTTCTCTGCATCTGGTTTTATTTTTTCTCTTATTGATATGATGTGTTATGTTGATTGATTTGCAGATATTGAACCATAGTTGCATTCCTGAGATGAATCCTACTTGGTCATGGTGTAAATCTTTTTGATGACTCTTTTGATTCTATTTGCTAGTATTTTATTGGAGATCTTAGAATCTGTGTTCATCAGGGATATTGTTCTATAGTTTTCCTTTTTCTGCGATATCTCTGTCTGATTTGGGTATCAAGGTGATTTGTGCTTTATAGATGGTTTAATTTCAAAAATATAAAAATTCATGTCATATTCACTGCAATTAATACTAAATAATTAATACTAAATTGAAAATACTAACTTTAATACTACTCACGTATCATATAAATTATGGAAATTATTTATCCATGTAAATATATTTTAGGCAATGATTTAACAGTTACACACAATTGATTTCTTCCCTACATATGATGAGCTCTTATAAAATTTTGGGTGTTCAAGGATTTATTTCATTATTAAAAGTAACATGCAACTGGAAAGGTAGGTATACAGCTGAATCTCAACAAAACAATGTTCATGAAAACAAACTAGTTCTAGATGCTCCATTCACTCTCAATGGAATAAACATCTATGAATGCAGCAGTTAGGTGTACCTAGGTCGAGAATCAACATGATGAATAACCTAGCACCTGAGCAGCGCAGAAGGATGACAGCAGTGTGGAACACCTTCAAGGGTGTCGAAGAAATAGCTAAAAAGGATAAAGAATCTCAGGCAACAGACACATCTGTTTGACTCCACCATTCTCCCTGCATTAACATAGCCTCAGAGACCTGGGCCCTACGAAAGCAGTATGAGAACATTATCCGGGTCTCCCAAAGAGGAATGGAAAGAGTTATGCTTGGAATATCATGCCTCACTCAAGCGAAAAGAAGGAATCTGGAGTTCTGACTTCCGTCAACAATTGAGAGTCAGGAACGCTTTCTCATTTGCCAAGGCATCTAAAATCAGATGGGCTGGACATGTAATGCGATTTGGAGACAAACGCTGGACTAGAGCCGTTACCAACTGGATCCCACGGATGTCAAAAGATCACGTGGCTGCCCACCTACAAGAAGATCAGACTTCTTCATAAAGACCCTGAACAAATGGTTGAGGCTCTTCGTTTTCCTGAAGCCACCAGATGCCATTGGGCTAAACTGGCATGTGATTGGGTCAAATGGAAATGTTACTGGCGGCCGCCGAGCAAATCAAAGAATAACAGGATGTCAAATGATCAAGGGATCAATATTAAGCTTATTCACCTATTGATTAATTTAAACTATGTCTTGTTCTTTGAAAAAGACCTAAGGAAAATTATTATGACGTCATACTTCAATCAAAATTAGTTAGATAAAATTATTACTTAATACAAGTTTTTCTTTACATTAATAAAATCATCTGCTGTGTTTTTCTGTAAAATTGCTGTCCTGTAATCTTATGAGGTAGAAAATATCACTGTCTATCACTGTCTTCCCTTTCATCATCGATTTGCTCTAGCAGGCCCCAGTAACATCTCCATACATCCTGTCTCATGCTAGTAGAGCCCAAGGGCATCTGCTTGCTCCAGGAACATAAAGAGCCTCAATCCATTCCAGAATGAGGTCTATAATTGTTACTGGTATTTGGCATATCAAATACAACACGGGTAGCTTGCCAGGCTCTGCCGTGCAGGTAGCATACTCTTGTAGTCATTTATTGATGAATGACTAAGTCATTCATCAATAAATGACTAAGTCCAGCATTTATTGATGAACCACGCGCCGCAAGCGGCCTCTTGAGCTGGACTCTGATAGGCTGGTCTACTGGGTGGAGTTCTGATGAGAGAGAAGTCCGGATGTGGAAAATGGAAGCCCTCATGGAGTGGGGGGTCATCTGGCTTGTTTCAAGGCTCTGCTGGGGTGGCAGGCCAGGGCTAGAACCTGCCATCCCTCCTGGGCGCCTTGTGAATTGCTGGGCACAGGGAGAGCAAGTAGCAGCTCTGCCCCATGTGTGTGAGTCTCTGGCCCAGCATACCTGAACCGGATTTAAAAAAGACTGCTACAGGGTGGAACTCGATGAGCCGGGCTGTGATAGGCTGGTCTGCTGGGTGGAGTTCTGAGGAGAGAGAAGTCCGGATGTGGAAAATGGAGACCCTAATGGAGTGGGGGTCTTCTGGCTTGTTGCAAGGCTCTGCTGGGGTGGCGGGCTGGAGCTAGAACCCACCATCCCTCCTGGGCACCTCGTGAGCGGGTGGGCACAGTGAGAGCAAGTAGCAGCTCTGCCCCCTGTCTGTGAGAAAATAAGATTACACAAAAAATATTTCCCATTAAGTGAAAGTTTAAAAAAAAAATTATACTTGTGTATACACACACAAACACATGCATATACACACATATTTAATCCTTAAAACTTAATAAATAATAACTTTTATCCACAGTGACCCTCAAACAGCAACAGTTGTAATCTAAGTCCTGTTAAGTACTACTGGGTGTCATCCGTTTAAAAATCACAGCAAAATATCAAAACAAAATTTTTAATCATCTAAATTTCATAATACCCAGAGACATACTTTAAAATTATGGTGAAATGAGATATTAGAATATAGAGACCATATATATTTACATGTTGCATGTATACTTACTTCATCATGACCATCTCCTCATTATTCCTCATGTTGGTAATTTTATTTTATCAAATATTTAATCACAAATAGATTACAGGTAAATTTCAAATGTTTTTGTCTATGCATTCTATTAATAAATGTTGTCAAAATAACAAAATAAATCACCTATCATTTTGATATAAAATCTTAAAATAATAGACATAGTATAACACTATTTTTACAGTATATCTGGACTCTAGAAGATAAAATATCAGAACAAAAATAAATCTATAGAATTGTGAAAAACACATGAAATGGAGCCTCGGAGAAACTTGTCATGCGTAAGATTCTGGATTAAAACCAGATGCCTAAAGAAGGCTATTTTTTCAGTAAGAAGGTTATCTAAAATAAAATAAAATAAAAATCATGAATGAGTTGCTGAGTATTCATATGCCTAAATAAATATTCTGAGTGAATTAAAAAGTAATCCTCAGAAAATTTATGCTACTTTTACTTTATAAAATCTCCACACATTTAACAGGGACCTGCAAAGATAGTACAGAGGGCGGGATCCTTGCTTTTCATACAGCCAACATGGTTGGCACCACACATAGTCTGTCGATCACAGCCAGGAAAATGCCTGAGTGCAGAGCCAGGAGTAATCTCTGAGCACAGAGCTAGAAATAATCCCTTGGTATCACTGGGTATACCTCCACCACTGCCCATCAAAATATAAATAAAAGCCAAAACTTCTATTGTTATGCAAAGAAGTAAAAAGATTATCTGGCACAGGGAGAAATGTTCACAAACTTCCTATATTCATAATATAAATCTCTACACTTAGGTTTCAGAAACTGAACACAAACTTTGAGATGTATATGCACAAAGAATCAATGTGTCAAGATAAAACATTCTGCAACAACACAAGATTAAACATCCTCAATGTGGTTTAATCAGAGCTTCAGTTACTGGAATTCTAGAAGATATTTTTGTTTTGGTTTTTATTTTAAAGCCACACCTAGCAGTGTTCAGAGCTTACTCCTGGCTCCACACTCCTGGCAGGGCTAGAGCATTATAAGGAATGCCACAGATCAAACCCAGGTTGGCCAAAAATACATAGCAAGAGGGTGAAAAATATAACTGTTTAAAATTATGTATTTTATCAATAATTTTACAGATAAACCAACAGATGATTTTATTAACGTAAAGATTTTATTAATGTGTAGGGAGAAGGCACTGAGAAATATTCATTTCAGGGACAGTTTTATCAAGTATTACTACTATAATATTTTTAATATTTTAAGAATTGAAGAGACTTGAGAGATAGTACAATGGTTAGGGTAAATGTCAAGCATGTGCATATCCCAGGTTCCATTTCTAGCACCATATACCCTGAACATATCACAGGTGCATCCAGGCTCTTGAGCACCACCAGTTATAGCCTGGGAAATCCCTTGCACAGCAGGACTCATGCACCACTTGTGGCCCAGTTTGCTGAGAAGCACTACTTAGACCCCTAGGACTCCCTCCACACTGCCTACGATGCCCCCATACAAGAAAAAGAATATTATTCAATAAAAAGTGAAGCCACCAAGTGGTTAGAATAAAATACATGTATTTACAGATTGCTGATAGCTTTTGTTGCAGGCAAGGTTAGGTTAAGGATAAAGTTGTTAGCTCTGTACCAGTCCCCAGTATCTTGACTTTGCTACAAAGAAAACACTGAAGAATGAGTCAGAGAAATAAAGCACAGAATCAATTCGTGAAATAAAAGCATACAACCAAGAATCATGGTGCAGGGATTACCTAAAATGTTGATAAGTAAGACAAACTGTGTACTGAAATGAAGAACAAGGCCTGGGGAAATAACGCAAAGGGCTGAAGTACTTGTGTTTTATATAGAAGCTTAGTTTGACCTGAGCACAAATACTAGAAGCAAACTCAACACTGAGCATGAAGTAGACTCTGAGCACTCTCAGGTCTGTCCCAAAACAAACAAACAAATGAACAAAACGATAAAAACACTCAGCTACACCAATGTGTGAGCATATTCTAGAGAGAGCAACATTATTTAAAATAAGAAAGTCCTTTTGATAAAATCAAAAGTACACATTCAAAGGGAGTTTGAGGGCAGGGCTAGAGAGATAGTGCTTGTGTAAGATATTTGCCTCATATGTAGTATACCCTGGTTTTTTTTTTGTTTGTTTTTGTTTCGCTTTTTTTTGCTTTTTGGGTCACACGCAGCAATGCTCAGGGGTTACTCCTGGCTCTGCACTCAGGAATTACTCTGGTGGTGCTCGGGGGACCATATGGGATGCCAGGGATCGAACTCGGGTCAGCTGAATGCAAGGCAAACGCCTTACCAGCTGGACTATGGCTCCAGCCCCTAGTATACCCCATTTTAATCCCCAAAACCATACATGGCCCCATGAGTGTCACTAAAATGACACCTGAGCACAGAACAAAGTAAGCCATGAGTACCATGAGATTTGATCTAAAAACCAAAATAAAATCTTTTAACGAGTAAGAGTTGTAGTGTAACCATATTCTAAAGTATGTCAGCACAGATTTATTGATTACAGAGGTATAGATGTAGGTAAAATTAGTAGGGGACAAAATAAGAATGGATTTCAGATAAGAGGGAAGGTTTAAGGGACAGCTATTTTTAAGCCAAAATGTTGTAGGCAGGCAGACAGTGGGGGGAGGGGGGCACATGGCAATGCAATTCCTGAAGAAGAAGAAATCTAGAGCCACACCTGATTGAAAACCCAAAACCAAACTTGACAAGGCCACTATCAACAATAGACCCTGGGGACAAAGAAAGCCAAAGGGAATGTGTGAAGCCCATAAGCCACTGTCCCTTTTAAAGGCTTTAGATATAACTCTCCTAAGGAAAATAAATCAGCCTCCCGGGCCCAGGACCCAGCTCACAGAAGACTGCAAAGCATTCCAGTCAAAGAAGAACACTCCCAAAGTCTACTCCCCTTGGCAACGGCCCTAGCAACCTAGGTTAAAGTCCCATATGGGAGTAACTTGGGGAGAAATCTATAAAAGCTGTCCTGACCAAAGGACAAAGCACACATGCTGCATGGACACACATGCTGCCTGAGCCCATGTGGCTGAGCACATGTGGTGCCTGAGCACATGTGTTGCCCGCATCTCCCCTCTTGAGATGTGTACTCTCTCTCTCTCTCTCTCTCTCTCTCTCTCTCTCTCTCTCTCTTTTCTCCTCTCCCCCTCTCCTAAAACCTCCTTAATAAAGTCTGTAAAACTTCACTGCTCAGTCGACTGCTGAAAATTCTTTTTCTGTGAGGAAGACAAGAACCCTAAGGCAACCCTGGGTAAGGTCTAGGACTGACTTTCCTTTCCTGCAAAAGAGAAATTCCTCGCTCCAGTCTGAGTCCGTGGCTCCCAGAGAAATTTCGGGTAGTGGGGATCAACTCCCATGCCTAGAGATCAAGTGGACATCAGGTGTGGCTTGACGGCCACCTTGTGGGGCTGGTGGGGCTCAGGCCCATGCCATGCAGGGTTCATCACAGACTTTATCAGTCCTAAGCCTGCCCAGCGGGTCCCGGGTGGCAGAGGCGGCTGGGGAGAAAGCAACCATCTCTCTCCCCTTCCTGCCTCACATCGTGGGGCCCACCTGCATCAAAAGGACCACTCAGATTCTAATGATATCTGGGAGCTTCCACGGGTTACCATGGCAACTGCAAACTTCACTGCATGAGAGCACATGATTTTAATAATGTATTTTATTGTTATGAGCATAAAATGCAGTTGGGAGTTGTCTATGAGGCATCTAGCATATCAGTCATCTAGTTCTATTTGTTTTCAGTTTTATAGTTTTCACCCTTTTGTGTCTCATATTTGTAACTCATTAACTTTATTGAAAGAAACATACCATGTTTTAGGGACACAACAAGAAAATCTGGTTAGAAATGAGAATTGATCAAAGACAGAAAGTGAAGGCAATTGATGCTGACATGTTAAATGATAAGGCACAAAAGTCACTGGTATTCATATGAGCACTTAAATAGACAGACCTGGTTAAAATAATAAAACACAGGCTACGTTAAGGCTTGCTATGACTGCATTTGGAAATATTTTTCTCACAGAGGAAAAGTTTTCTGACTAGCCCCATCTAGGTCAGTGGCATTTTTACTCTCTAGGCCATTTATACAGACTAATCCCATATCTCACTCTGAAAATATGTAAATTATATACATATTTTCAGCTCTAATACCCTAAAAATCTAGTGACATTTGAAACACGCACTTTATGATTTTATATTTCTGGGTTGCCACATCTGGCAGTGCTGAGGTTTTACTCCTGGCCCTGCACTCAGATATCACTCTGGATGTTGCTCAGGAGACTATATGTGATGACTGGTAATTCAACCTCAGAAGTATGCATAAAAAGCAAGCACCACACCCAAGTATTATCGCTCCAAATTCTATAACAAGTACTTTTAAATTACTATAAATATATTGACTATTTAATGCTAATAACTGAGACAAAAAAGTATGAGTGTTACACAATTAGATAAGAAAAGTTTTCAAGTCCATTTTTTCCCTTTATGATACAACTTACTCTCAAGAAGAAATGCTTGGGGGGGACAGATAAATAGTACATGGTTTAAGGTGCCAGCCATTAGAGAGATCAACCCTCGTTTAATAACCAACTCTGGATATAGTCACCAGAGAACTGCCAGGAGTCACCCTTGGCACAGAGCTAGGAATAAAAGAAATGGAGGAGAGCAAGATGAAATATAAAATATGAATAAGTACATTAATATTCAATTAATTCAATTTTATAGTGTTGAAGCTAGTAAGAAATTTCATTACAGCAGAGCTAAAGATTGTACTTACAGAAAAATAAGGTAATGCTCCTTGGTATCATGTTGCAAAAATGGGCACCCCTCTGAACAGAGTGAAAGATCACTAAAACTAAAAAATACAGAGAGAGGATAATGGCTATTTATAGGAAGAGAAACCAGTTTAGATACTGAAGGCTGGGTTCTACATATTCCAAACTACGCTTTCACCAAGACTTCAGCATAAACACAACATAAAAGATTCTACAGTTGAACATCTGAGGAAAAAATTGGACAGAAAGGTCCTGAGGAATAAAACAGATGTTTTATTCAATTCTTTTGCATTAAAATAAATGAGCAAAGGTTATCAGAAAGTCAGATATTCATATAAAATTGATTTCTTATACAAGATTGATAAAAATATTTAATATAAAAATAAACTGTCATAAGTTGATTCTGTAATAGAAAACAGTTACTACCACTATTAGAAACCATATGTCCCTTCATTACTAAAAGGTGTGATATTTAATCAAAACTTTAAAAAAATTTAAATAACAATGTTATACTACAACAAATGAAGGAAAAAGAAAAAGGATGAGTAATTTCTAAACATTCATTTATGCCACTTAATTAAACAAACAGATTTCAATTTCTTCCTTTCATTAAAAATCAGAATTTTACCTAGCTTATCTCTTATATTCCCATTAAATTAGACATTTACTATTTTATGATTTGTTTTCATTACTTGTATCTCTTTAGCTATATAAATATGAGTAATTTCAGAAGCAAGGAAATGGGCCTTGAATTATATTAAAACTACAATTGATTAAGGAATGTAACCATACATATAAATTTCTTTTGTATACCAATAATTTATAAATGCTTTCTTGTGAATTTGGTAAGACATTTTCAAAGAAGATTTGAATCAGTGTTCCCATCGTATTCTGAAAATTCAGTATGACATCTTCAATTATAAGCTCTGTAGTTTTAGCCGATATAGTTTCTATTAGGTCATTTCATTTAATCTCAAACATTATAAGTTTCTTTGTAAGGAAGAAATAAAAGCAATTTTCTCTTAAAGTGTCCTGGAACCTGATTGAAAAAAAACTATTCTTTTGTCAAACTATAATATATCATTTCAGTTAGAACGAAACCACACAAGGAAAGAGTATAAAGGGACTCCATGAAATTATTATGACAAGAAGAATTGCCAAAAGAATGGGATGAAAGTGTTGTCCTTTTTTCAAGAATGATGTGTATGAATTCAAAATAGCTTGACATTTTCATACCCTAACTGTATTTTAATTATAATATAGTTGTGTGCCATATATATTCATTGCAAAATTAAATTGTCTCCCTACTTAAATAACCTAATTAATGCTGGATTTTTATTCATATTAATTTGCTTCTTTGCTGACTTTCAATTGTTCATTTTTTACTTTTTCCAAAGAATAATACTCTAATATTAAAGGTCACTATAAATTATAGCATGAAGTGAAAAATAATAGAAAAAAGAATTACTTTATTTTCATCATAACCATGTTCTGCTGCAGAAAAGGTTATTTGGAGGAATAGTGATGCTTTTATTTCATGTATTTTTTATATAAAAGAACCCAAGTTTATTCTACTTTTCCATTGTGAAGGCTCTTAATATCACAGGTGAAGATGAATTGTGAGGGGGTACAGAAAAAGGAGAGAAAAAAGGTAGAAAAAAGACAAAACGGGGATCAATGGAGAGAATTGAGAGAGAGAAAAAGGTAAATAAAAAGGGAGGAATACAGAGATTTTCATGGATGAGCCTCGCAGAAGAAGGTCCTCAA
>JAJIBD010000336.1:222500-288165 GCA_021461705.1 Cryptotis parvus
CTATATTCAATGCTCAGTTCTGGGCTGGCATTACCATTTTCGACGATTAAGTCAGAGTAATCCACACATCATGCAGTCAGTCATTCTCAACATCCAGACTCCATAGTTCCTCAGAGCTCCATCCAAGAGAAAACCTGATCTTTCCCCTTTAAGTTTCATCAGTAAATGCTCGAGATTAGAGTCTTCTACTGAGAGTATACCACCTACATGTCAGAGCCTGGCAAGCTACCCGTGTTTTATTTGTTATGCCAAAAACTAGTAACAAATATCGACCTCAATTCCATGACCTGAAGAATGGTTTGAGTCTCTTCCTGTCCCTGGAGCAAGCAGATGCCCTTGGGCTACACTTGCTTGTGACAGGATGTATGGAGATGCTACTGGTGCCCGCTCCAGCAAATCGATGAATAACGGGAAGACAGTGACAGTGACAGTTAAGAAAAAAGGGCTCTGACTTTTATAAAATAACCACTGACAAAGTACAAAGCTTATCATATTCCCCTCATAGTTCTTGGGCCTCTCATACTTCTAAGAATTTAACTAGAAACTGGAAGAGCAACAGGTGATGGTTGAAGACTAGATCGCCTCAAATTCAATAATATGCCACAGCAGTTTGCAGAACTCAGAAACTCTTATCTCTTAATTTGCATTTTCACACACCTACAATAGTTCCTGCCTCAGAGGAAGAACATCTCAAATTCAAAATAAGCAAGCTCTTCTTCAATCAGGCTGAAGAATGCTATATACCCTCAAAGACAAATGCTTTGTTACTTTAATGATTACTTTAATGTAAAATTTTCCTCTATTGACAGTCGCCTGCCTTTCCCAACTTCTTGTAAATTGGAACCTGCCTTGGGTGTCTGGGTGGGAGGGAAGGGAAGAAACAGCTCATCAGAACTCTTCTCTGTGGTAATTAACTTCTACTGTACAGCAGTTCTAAACTTAACTCTGTAAAAATAAAGTTTTCTTGCTTTCCTCTTTGCAGTGGCTTTATCTTATTTTAACAGCTTTCCTCTACTTTGGGAGGTGGGCAATAGCCCCTTGGGGTGCTGGAATGAAGAATGTTAGCAGCCTCAGGTGCAATCGGGGTGCAGTTTTTGTTCTTCGAATAAAGTATATTTCAGTGGGCCACTGAGTGTCTTTTATTCTGAAAAGAGTGGGAGTCAAAATAAGTTTGGGAACCTGTCATTTAGAGAGCTTAACTATCAGGTTGTGACTACAGATCAACAAGAGCTTTGAGGAATGGGGGGCAGATTTAGGCATCATCATTATATTAGTGTAAAGATTTGGCTTCTTCTTTCAGTGATATGGAAACCTGTGGAAGGTTTTGGGTAGAAGAATAATATGATATAACCATAAGAATTAACTAGCTTATTGTGCTGCAGAGAATGACTAAACGAGGAAGACATTAAAAACACAGCAAAGTATTTTAAAACTTGTAAATACAAACAGTAAGAAGTGAAGTGAAAACGTTCTGATGCATATTTGAAGACAGCTAATCTTGCTATGGAAGACGGCTTCATGGGAGCACTGGTTCAAGTGTGAAGCAGCAGTCAAACTATTTTTCTGAGCACCCCAAAATTGCATCTTTTCAGGAGATCATTATTTCCCAGAATTTTCTTAGTTGAAAGATCCTTATGTACAGTTATGACTAATGTCTGAGGAAGGATGTCACATTAAAAGTTCCTGAATAACTTTTCCTCCTAATTTCCTTGAAAATAGGTAGTGCCTTGTCTTTTAGTTGGTGCCAAAAAGAAAGAATCATTTGGCCCAGGATCTTGAACACTTGAACAGAGCACAGGTTCTCCCATTTCCTGACTGCCAACCTACACTCACTATTACATTCAATCAGCTGTTTGCTACCTTAAAACCCTTCATATTCTAGGGTAATTCCTCAATGCAACTTTGTTACTCTGAAGAATTTCTTTTTTTTTTTTTTTTTGCTTCTTGGGTCACACCGGTGATGCTCAGGGGTTACTCCTGGCTCTGCACTCAGGAATTACTCCTGGCGATGCTCGGAGGACCATATGGGATGCCGGGGATCGAACCCAGGCCGGCACAGGGCCGCGTGCAAGGCAAACGCCCTACCCGCTGGGCTATCGCTCCGGCCCCTCTCTGAAGAATTTCAATAGGTAAGAATAGTATCAGTTAGTGGAATAATTTGCATTAAAGAAGAAATAAATCTGTTTATGAATATATATGTTAAATGATGATATTTCTAATAGAAAGAAAAAAATGGAGAACTGAAAATAAAGGAAAGTAGGTCAATATATACATTTGTAATGTCTGAGCCATTGAAAAAACTATTTCAGTCCAAGATATAATACAGTGGCTAAGGTATTTGCTTTACCTGAAGAGTTCTATCCCTGGAACCACACAGGTGCCCTCAGCATCACCAGAAGTGATCCCTAAGAATACCTGGATAAGACCACATAAACAAACAAAACAATAAAAAGTGATTTCAAATGTGGATTATTATATGAGTGTATGTTTTTCTTCTAAAAATGAGAGAAAGGCTGGAGAACCTGACAAATTTGTTAATAGATAAAATCTAACTATAGATATTTAGTAGCTTTTATTTGTTTCTGAACTTGTGTGTTGTTTGTCCTAGTAATATATAAGAGATTACTCAAACGCAGTATCTGTTGCAATCCAACTAGAGTTTATGTTATACAGGATACATCACGTTGCACAATTTACTAAACAAAAAATTTTTATTTACTTTTGTTGTTGTATTTGGGCCACAACCATATGTGTTCTGAGCTCATTCTTGTCTCTGTAGTCATGGATCATTCCTGGTGGGGCTCAGGAACTATAGAGAGTGCCAGAGATAACCCTGATTGGCCACATGCAATACAAGTATCCTATTTGCTGTACTATCACTTTGACCCTCGAAATTTTATCTGACATTTACTTGAATTTTTATCAATAGCCAAAACTCAAGTGGTATTTAAGTTGTGATAAAGATAATACAGCGGGTAAGACACTTGCCTGGAAAGTGCAACCTGGATTTGACCCTGGTGCACCATATGGTGCCCCAAGAACCACCAGGAGTGATCCCGAGCAAGAGTAAGTCCTGAGCACTGATGGCTATAGCCCCTTACCCCCACCATCCACACATTTGGTTATAAGTAATTTCAGTTTTACTTAAAACTAATGCAACTTGTTAGTTCTTTGAACAAATGTATAACAAGATACACATTTTCATTATTAACACAAACATAATTCAAAAGATGTATCAAAAGAGGGTTTAGGAACGGAGCGATAGTCCAGCATGTGGCATTTGCCTTGCATGCGGCTGGCCCATGCTGGCCCGGGTTCGATCCCCAGCATCCCATATGGTCCCCCCGAGCACTTCCAGGCATAATTCCTGAGTGCAGAGCCAGGGAGAAACCCCTGAGCATTGCCTGGTGTGACCCATAAAAGCAAAAAAAAAAAACCTAAGTTTAAGGGTGAGAGAGATAGTACAGCAGAAGGGCACTTGCCTTGAAGTTCTAACCCAAGCACACACAGGTTCTAACCCAAGCAACATATATGGTTCCCTAAGCTCCTCCAGGAGTCGTCCCTGAGCACAGCACCAGGAGTAAGCTCAAGCACTGTTGGGTGTGGACCAAACCACCTGTACAAAAAAATAATGTAAGGTTATAAGACTAAATCACAGAACCATTTACTATTTTACTTTATTGCTTTATCCCCCACTTGGTATTCTTAAGTGAATATCTAGTCAAGCATATTCTTAAATGAAGCGTTCTTATTTGAATCGTCAAATAAATGCCACTAGTGAACTATGAAGAAAATTAGAGTGTAAACATAAAAACTAAGATAATAAATAAATAAAAATAAATATTATGTAGAAAGCCATACACCAAAACTACATGGTAAAAGTATGATAAAATAAACCTAAGAAATGTGTTAAAATAAGTGTAGACCCAGAATAAACAATGACAGTAACCTGACATCTTTCTGTACAATTTATTTTTATGTTTACTACTGATTTCTCAAATAAAATATAAATTCTGAAAGTAAAGCACTGACATTAATCATTTTCACAAGCAAATTTTCATCACCATGAATAGAATTTAACATATTAAATTACTGAATATAAAATTTCAGATTAAATAAAATTATTTTAACTTTTTTTGTGAAAAGTATTTCAACATGTATTATAGCCTCACTGGTCATTTGCAATTAAACTTGCTGCCTGCAAATGACACAAATGTGGAAGATTATAGTTTAAAAAATCAATATTATATAAGATTACGTATATGTACAAACATATGTGTGTGAATATTTTCCTGGGAAACTTTCTATTATTTTATCCAATTACTAATAGGCATCAAGAAACAGATTCCTTATTTGTCAATTTAAATCAGTCTTAAAATGTTTTCTGTCTATTTGCTATACTAATTCTGTATTTATAACTCTCTTCTATGTTTCAAATAGATCATTTATGAGTATTGAAATATTCTAGTGACCCAAATGGGCAAACATGTACTTTTACTTTTTTTACAATTATTCCTATATATCCAAGAAGAATAATCATTTACCAAGATGAAGCATGTACTAAATAACTTAAAGTTGCATACAAGTTTTTAAAATGTAAACAATTAAATTTTAAAAGGTAAAATATTTAAATTCTAACCAAGAAGATATACTTTTAATTAAATTCATGATATTACCTCCAAATTAAATTATTATCAAAATATCAAAACCACAGTCACTTGTCACTTGTCTTCCCATTGTTCATCAATTTATTCAAGTGGGCACCAGTAGCATCTCCATATGTCCTGTTGCAAGCAAGTGTAGCCCAAGGGCATATGCTTGCTCCAGGGACAGGAAGAGCCTCAAACCATTCCTTCAGGTCATGGGAATGAGGACCATTATAATTGTTACTGGTTTTTGGCATATCAAATAAAACACAGGTAGCTTGCCAGGCTCTGCCATGTAGGTGGTATACTCTCAGTAGAAGGCTCTCTTCTCGAGCATTTACTGATGAAACTTAAAGGGGAAAGATCAGGTTTTCTCTTTGGTGGAGGTCGAGTAGAACACTTACAATGGAGATCGAGTAGAGCCCCCACAAAGAAGTTCCATGAACCACTTCTGGTGAATAGCTCCGCTTTATATGCCTGAGCCCAGTCAGGGATATTAATTTAAAACTGTAAAGCTCTCTTTGCAATGAAGAGCACTTGTCACCCATTATTCATACTTCAAACAGAAGTAAGATTTGTAAGTTCTGCCCATAAATACAAATGTCTTTTGTCTTGGTACGCTGGGCTCCTCAACAAAATCCGGGAGCAGCATCAGGCTCCCCTTCTGCCCCAGTGGATCAGCTGCTTGTGGATGGAGAAAGATGTGAAAATCCAGTCAAGTTTCAAAGGGCTTTACTCTCACAGGTCCTGGCATACAATTCAATAACAGGAAAACCACAAACTTCTGGTTCCTTGCTGGGCTCTGGCCACATGTTCCTTTAGAATACTAGGCCAAGATGGACTACCAAGATGACAGCTACCATTTGCTAAGGCCCAACAGGGAAGAGAAAGGAGAGAAGAAGCAGAGGGAGAAGGCAAAAGGAAAAAGGAAAAAAAGGCAAACAGGACCAGAAGAAAGTGGACTACAGCTTTTATAACTTTTCAGCCCAGACCAGCCTACATCAACAGAAAGAAGTTGAGGGTCAATCCCCCTCAGGTAACTTCTACCAGGACCTCCCCTAGCCACACTGAAATGCTAATATTTCCCACCCAACATCTGCCTGATAAGTGTTCCTGCAGAAACACTATGTAGAGTGGGGAAGGGCATGTATATCTACCAATGGATATTCCTCAGTCAGGTATATATTTCTCCAAACTCTCACAAGATTCTCATCTTTGCTTCATAGTTGTTTTGTATATTTACTGACACTGTATCACTGTCTTCCCATTGTTCATCAATTTGCTCAAGTGGGCACCAGTAGCATCTTCATAAGTCCTGTCACAAGCAAGTGTAACCCAAGCTCATCTTCTTGCTCCAGAGACAGGAAGAGCCTCAAACCATTCTTCAGGTCATGGAATTAGGTTCATAATTGTTACTAGTTTTTGGCATAGCAAATATATAAAACATGGGTAGCCAGGCTCTGCCATGTATGTGGTATACTCTCAGTAGAAGGCTATCATCTCGAGCATTTATTGATGAAACTTAAAGGGGAAAGATCAAGTTCTCTCTTGGATGGAGCTCTGAGGAACTATGGAGTCTGGATGTTGAGAATGATTGATCGCACTTTAGAATTATTAGAGAGCCATGCTTGCTTGGTTGGAGGCAAACAGCACTTCTCTTTGATTTAATTATTTAGAGATCTAATGTGGCCAGGTAAATATACTGGTAAGAGCTATCTAGTCCTACGATGATTGTGGTAACATGAGAGAAAACATTCATACCAGTTAACATAGAATACATGGTAAGATATACTGCCACATATCAAACTGGTTTCTGCTCCTTATCTAAAAAATTGGCCTGCAGAAGGTAATTCCAGGCAAAATGAGGAGGCTCTGGGCAACAGTGTACTGCAACAATTCCCTCTGTTTAGTTTACTAAAATAAAATTGAAAAAATATAAAATTTGGGCTAACACATACAGAAAATTAAAACAAAAAGGAACAATTCCAATTACAAAGTGATATTGCATGTTGCTTCAGGATTCTAACTTCTTTCTGAACCCCTAGCAAAATTCATGACAAATTGTTTCTAGCTTTCCTATTATAACATACTATAGTTGGCACTGTCCATAATTAGTGAGAATCAATTTGCCATATTTTAAGTAAATTTCATGTCTGGAACAAAGTCTGAAGTACTGATTCTGAAACAGCCACAATGTTGATCACGTGAATGAGTCTCTGGAAAACTACGATCCACGAACCTCAATGAATTATCAGGAACACTAGTTCAGTTATCAAGAACACTGAATCAGGTATCAGGAACACTGGAACAATGTCTCGAGCACTGAAACAGGTGTCTGGAACACTGGTACAGACATCTTGCAAGGCATTGTCAGCAAGAGAACACTGGCACCTGTAACCACACCTGTAACTTAATCTTAGGTGAGACAAAAACACTCTTTGAGATTAATCATAAATAGAGATATTAGGGGATTGGGCAGGAATTCAAGAACACAAAGAAACTCCAACATCTTGTGAAAGGAAGCATTAGGAAACACTTTTGTTTTTTTTGCAAATTATTAAATTTTTGTAGTGTGCACTGTTTTAGGAGTCTCAGAGTATCAAGTGCTATAGCATATCACATATATTATTGAGGATTATATGATATATATGTCACATATGAATATATCTTACCCATACAAATGTTAGAGTAGATAATAAAATTATAATTATATGCATTTTGCATTATTATACTGTTTTATCATTAAAAGTTTGACATTTTCAAAGTGCTATGATAAAAATATAAAAATATCAATAAAAAAATCAGTGCACTGATCACAGCTAATATAATACACCTGCACCTTCAAACAAACAAAAACTAAGCAAAAATTTGCTAATAGTGACATTTGCAATATACAAATAGATACACATTTAAATATCACTGTTTTTCTATAGATATATATTTATTTAAATATATTTTAACTACTCATATAAATATATTTATATATTACTCATGTGCTTGATACTAGCAAAGGTTTAATATAAATAAGATGCTTGTTTGGTAATGTTTCTATGGAACACATAAATATTTTCTAAATTACTTTCAAAATATTATGAGGTATCTAAATATTATGTGATCCTCTTTGATTTTCATGGTATTTAGGTATTTTTTTCTCTGTTTTTGGCTTTTAAAAATTTCTGATGGTGATGTTCCAATGCAGGTTCTCCACATATGGGTCTATGCTCCATTGCTGACCCATATATATAGGTTTTGGCTTATATAGATTTTTGAGGCACCAGAAATTTAACCAATGGCCTCTCCCATGGAAGGCAGATACCATACCACTGAGCTTTATCCCTGGTCTAACAGCAGGTTTTTTTTTGTTTTTTTTGGTTGTTGGGGTTTTTTTTTTTTTTTTTTTTTTTTTTTGCGGGGGCAGTGGTAGTAGTAAGAAGTGAAGATTTTAAAAACAAATTTTGGAGTTATAATTTGTTAGCAGGAAAGTGAGAAATTCATTTTGAACAAAGGAAGTAATATTATAAAGGGAAAAGAGGAAATACATTTTTTTTAAAAAGTATATATCTTTTCAATAATACTGAGGCAAGAGGAACTACAATGGGAATATAGTCTCATCCCTATGAATTGGAAAGGGTCTTAAAGAAAACACCCGTACCCAAAACAGCATATACAAATTACCATTCTTAGCTATAATAAGGTACTTTTGAAACTTAAGCAAATTTCTTTCTATTTAAAGCATTTACCTATATCCTCTTCTATCAAACAAAACAAAATGTGTTAACTTTGTAGACATCAAAGAGAAAAACAAAATCTCTCTTATTTCCTCTTCATTCCCACCCCTATAACCTATAAAGCTATAAGAATGCTTCTCAGGATCTGTTCTTTACATTCATCATGTATCTGAGTTCTTAATAGAATCTCCTATATTGACAAAACATTCCAATCTAATTCTCTTACAGAATTTTAAGGATTCAAATGTTTTACAATCAGAAAAATAAAGTAAAAGAAATATTGATACACAGATTTCAGTAAACTCAAATGAACTATTCATGACACAAAAACCTCTCAATAACTGTTTTTATTTGCTAAAAACAACAAAAAGATCAAATTTTTAGATAAATTAATACACAAAACATTTCTAGATTATCAGAAAAGCTATTGAATTGAGATTATTCTAATTCTGGTATTCATTAAGTCATCAGAAACAACATATTCTAATCTAACTATAAAAGAAGGAGCGTACATAGAAAAAATGAAATCTATAATGCCTTTGAAATTCAGAAAACAAAAGAAACAAATAAACAAAACTGGGAATCTAGCCAACCCCTACATGTCGTATTTTTCATATACTTGTGAAATTACACTGCAAAAGCTCAGTAAAGAATGCAAGTTTATGCATATTCATATAATGCTTCAGTGAAGATGATAAATGAAACATGGCCACAAAATCGTTCATTGAATACGACATGATTGCCTTCCTATTCATACTCACCCAACAACAAAGATTACTATGCAGACTTCTTATTCATGTATAAGAGTAGGAAAAGTTTGAATTCTTAAATGAGAACAAGAGTAGAATATATATTTAAAAAATAGTCTGTTATTCTTTTTTAAATTAAGAAAACCAGAATAAAATACAAACCTTATGAAAAAATGAATGAGTAGTTACCTTGATTTCCTGATTCCTATCAAGTTTTTAAAAAACTTACCTTTAGCAATGCTTAGCAATAAAAAGCAAAGTACCTTTTTATATTTTAATAAGTTCCCAAGTAAAACATACTCTTTAAGATTGTTTTAACTTTCTGAAAAGTTATTAAGCATAGAAAAACATTAAGTTTGTGTTTCAAGTTTTTCATTTAAAAATACTGTTACTGTACTATATCAAAGTGATAGGACTTTGATGATACATTATAGTAATACCTCATCAAAAAGACAACACTTTGATTACTGTGCATATTAGATACATCACCAAAATTCTCTTCTTTCTAAAGTATGTAAAACAACTGTAACATGAAGCTCTTTATTAGTTATTTTTAACATTTGAAATTCATTTTCATATATGTTTACTCCTGAATTTGTGACTATCAAGGAAAATTCAGGTAAACATTTGGCAAGAGATATTCAAATGAAAATGAAAAAAAAATGTGGCTAGTGTGTTGATGTTTAATACACAATAAAATTAATTAGAATTGCTGAAAAATATTAAAGTATAATATATCACAAAAAGAAACAAATAGTTATAACACTACCTGACAAAAAAACATAAATGATAATGGAAAAGTGACCCTAACTCGAATCCTTACCCATTGAGCTTCTGAGGATAATCAGAGATAAAAGAGGATATACATATTATTTATTCTTGCTACTACTGTTCAAATATTTTACATTATCCTTAGAAATATAGTATTTATTTCTTTTATAAAGTATGTAAATAAATAGTAGTTTCTGATACTATGTATCTTTTTATACAAAATTTACCCACACTGCAATGATTGCTACCTGAATGTCATTCTCAAAGTGAAATTCATCTTTAATTTAAAAAGAAACATTTTAACTTTTTTCAGTTTTTCTATCAATGTAAAATTTGATTGTATTGTCTCTATAATTCAGCAATTAACTATCAATTATTGATTTTACCACAAGCTGTTAAATCTAGAGTCTTCATTCTTTAATTTTGGTCCACAGTGGTAGTGCTCAGAACCTACTCCTGGCTCTGTGTTTAGGAATCTTTCGTGATGGTGCTCAGGGAACAATAAGTGACTGCATTCAGGCAAGCACCATATCCACTGTACTTCATCTCCAGTCCTGAAATGCTACCTGCCCTAAAACAATACCTATTTTTAAAGCATGCCTTTTTTTTGTTTTGGGGAGTAATTTTTTTTGTTTTGGGGGCCACATCTAAGAGGATTACTCCTGGCTCTATGCTCAGGAATCACTCCTAGTGGTGCTTGGGAGATCATATGAGATGCACAGGGTCTGAGGTTCGAACCCCAGCTTAATGAATGCTACACAGCTGTAAGGAATAATGAAATCATGCAATTCACAGCACTAACATGGATGGAAATGGAGAGCATCAGATTAAATAAATGAAGCATCATATTAAATAAATAAAGGATAAACACAAGATGATATCAATTTTGTATGATATTAAGAACAACCTATTGAGGAAAGGTAGTGTTTTAAAGGCAGATGCCTATATCAACCTTGGCCCCATAGTATAGTGAGGCAAAGGACAGAAAGAGTGAAGGGGAGGAGAAAAGGCAGATGAGAAGCAAAGGGGGCCAGTCAGAGAATTCGGGTACAAAGGTGGGGTTTAGGAAAAATAGAGCCAAATATCCAACCACAGAGTTAACACCACTGAAAGCAAGAGACCCAAACTTAAACAACCAAACCTAAAAGATACCTGTCAAAAGCGCAAGTTGGCGGCAGTGGGATATGGGAGGAAACATGGGAACATTGGTAGAGAAAAGTTGACACTGGTGGTGGGATCTGTTGCAACATTGTAAGAAATAAGGCACAAAACTAAAAAAAAGCATGGAATAATGGAATATCTGAGACAAAGGATTTAGATTAATACCATACACTTCAATTTTGAAATAAGAAAAGATGAGAGAAGATGGCTGTATTTAGGTGCTTATATTGCTGTTATGTGTGACAAGTGACAAGAGGGGAAGACTAGTATTAGGGGAAAAATAGTTTTCCATCTTCAAAATAACTACAATTAGATATTACTTTACAAAAGTGAGAATAGTTTATATTTTAAAAATGGGAATAGCTAGTACTAATTGTAATGCAAAGAGAAAAAGAAAACCCCTTATCACTACTGATTGGAATGTAAGATGGTTGGACTTCACTTGATCACTTGACATCCCGTTATTCATTGATTTGCTCGAGCAGGTGCCAGTAACATTTCCATTTTACCCTATCACGTGCCAGTGTAGTCCAATGCTATCTGGTTGCTTCAGGAATATGAAGAGCCTCAAACCGTTCACTCTGGGTCTTGACAAAGAAGTCTGACCATCTTGTAGGTGGGCGGCCACGTGATCTTTAGACATCCCGTGGGATCCAGTCGGTAACAGTTGGACTTATATAAAAAAAAAATTATGGAGACTCTCAAAAACTACTAACCTTGATAACATATAAACACAACTATGTTCATTGAAACAATATTTACAAGAGCCAAAATCTGGAAATAATCCTATGTATAACAGAGGGTGGATAAAAAAAATGTAATATATATATACCTGAATCCTAACTTTCTCTCATTTGAGATACATTTCTTGTGCTTTCCCTGTGGAAGGAAATGAACGTGTGGCTTGCTTTGTTTATTTATTTATTTGTTTATGTATTTATTTATTTATTTAGGTTTTTGGGTCACACCAGGCAATGCTCATGGGTTACTCCTGGTTTTTTGCTCAGGAACTACTCCTGGCGGTGCTCAGGGGATCATATGGGATGCTGGGTGATCAAACCTTGGTCGGTCTCATGCAAGGCAATGCGACCTGATGTGCTATCACTCTGGTTACTGTGCCTTTATTTTAAAATCAAGAAAATTTTATTCTAATGAATCCATTAAATGAGGGGGAAAATGGCACAATGACAATTTTTGTGGAAAGGAATAATCTTAAATATACTTCAAATTGTAACACAAAGGCTATTATTTTATGTAGGTTCGATTAAAATTAAATCACTTTCTGCATAGGTGAGATTCCTTAAATTATACTTGTAAGACAGAGGTCTTACCCAAATAATTCAATATGATATCTAAAGTTACCAGAGAGAAGAGCTAAGGGTCAATAATAACAGGTCATAACGAGCCAGAGGAATGGATAAGTGAAATTGAGTTTAGAAGCTCAGTAGATCTTTAAGGGATTAACTTTATGGAGGGAGATGGGGAGCCATACTGATTTAACTAATAGCACCTATAAATAGGAAGTTTATTCTCATTCTATAATAAATGTCAAATAAATCAATATTAAGTGACATATATCAAAGAGAACTGTTGTTATTTCAGAGTATAGGTATTAACCATAGGTCATTATTAACCTATACTAAAAAGTCAAAATTACGTACTGCTGATGTAATTATGACAGGAAAAGAATTGAGTGGAGGATTTTGATCTTTTTATCTGGAATTAAGTCTAGAGGAATCTAACAAAGCAAACAAAGCAGAGAGTAAAATAGATAAGTCTGTAAGTGGGAGGGAAATTATTTGTACTGCATTATACAGTATTCCACTTCCTGTTGAAATATGAACCTCTAAGCTTTTGCTGCATAACACTGTATCAAAACACAGTTCTTAAAATAATACACATGCACTATTTTTTAAACCTCATGGGTTTTATCTAGCAATTCTTATTTTATAGAAACTTAAACCAAATTAAATTATTTCAATTAATAGAGACAGAGTGCAAGTACAGGAGTTTTCTTTCACATTTGACTCCTGGCTCTGAGTATGATCTGCTAGTCAGCACCGGGAGTGACCCCTGAGCACAGAGTGGCCCCCAAACAAAATTGTAGATTGTTTTCATTGTTTGCACTGTACCTACATTATTGTGTGTTCAGAAAATATATGAATATTTAAGAAATAAAAAAACAATTATAATAAAATAAAATAGAGCTTCATAGACCAAATGACTTTAATTATTGGTTAGGACTGCTGGAGTAACTAGAGCTCTAAACAAATGGTCTATCTCTTTTAGAAGAATGAAGTTCAACAGCAATAGATTTACTGATCAGGGGCTTCTACTTGAATTACAATCACTTATGTCCCCTTGCCTTAAAGTTATATGACCAGATTCAGATTCAAAAGGGACAAGTAGAAAAGTAATTGAAAGAGCGTATATGTATGTAAATGAAGGACACTTGAGATCATTTGGACTATAACAAAATTTTCTATAATTAAAGTAAAAATTCACTTTGATTCAGCATATTTTTTCATACTTAAGAAGGAACTTAAACAATTAATTTTCTTAAGTCCTTAAGTAAGGAACTTAAACAGTATGTTCTTTTTATCCACTCGGTTTTAATGGATTTTGTAGGAACCTTCTAACATCAAGTTCAGCATAACAGTACTAAACAAACAAACAAACAAACAAACAAAAAAGAATCACTTATATCACTTGTCTTCCCATTGTTTATGGATTTGCTCAAGCAGGCACCAGTAACATCTCCATACTCCTGTCTCAAACAAGTGTAGCCAAAGGGCATCTGCTTGCTCCAGGAACACGAAGAGGTCTATAATTGCTACTGATTTTTGGCATATCAAATACAACACGAGTAGCCTGTCAGTCTCTGCCATGTAGGTGGTACAACTCAGTAGTAGGCTCTCATCCTGAGCTTTACTGATGAACCTCAACAGGGAAAGATCAGCTTTTCTCTTATGTGGAGCTTTGAGGAGCTGTGGAGTGAGATGCTGAGAATGACTGACCTCATGATGTGGGGGTTCCCTTGGCTTTTTTGCTAGGATCACTGGAATGACAGGCCACTGTTAGAACCTGCCTAGAACTTTAAACAGTGTATCACTGCATCACTGTCTTCCCATTCATCATCAATTTGTTCCAGCAGGCACCAGTAACATCTCCATATGTCCTGTCTCATGCTAGTAAATGCCCTTGGGCTTTACTAGCATGAGACAGGACATATGGAGATGTCCTGTCTCAAACTATTCCATCAGGTCATGGGAATGAGGTCTATAATTGTTACTGGTATTTGGCATATCAAGTACAACAAAGGTAGCTTGCCAGGCTCTGCAGTGTGGGTGATATACCATCTAGTCACCCCTGATCTCCACCATTTATTGATGAACCATGTGGCTGCTTGTGGCCCGCAGTGAGCCGGGCTATGATAGGCTCTTCGGCTGGGTGGAGTTCTGACGAGAAGTAAATCCGAATGTGGAAAATGGTGGCCCTCCTGGTTGTCTGCTTCTTGTGAGACTCTTTGCGGTGGAGGGCCAGGGCTAGAAACTGCCGTCCCTCCCGGGTGCCTCGTGAGCAGCTGGGCACAGGGAGAGCGGGTAGCAGCTCTGCCCCCATATCTATGAGTCTCTGTATCAGCATACCTGCGCCCGATTTGAAAAAAGACTGCTGCAGGGTGGGTCTCATGATCTGGGCTGTGATAGGCTCTTCAGCTGGGTGGAGTTCTGACGAGAAATAAGTCTGGATGTAGAAAATGGTGGCCCTCCTGGAGTGGGTTGTTGTCTGCTTCTTGTGAGACTCTGCTGGGGTGGCAGGCCAGGGCTAGAACCTGCCATCCCTCCTGGGTGCCTCATGAGTGGTTGGGCACAGGGACAGTGGGTAGCAGCTGCCCCATGTCTGTGAGTCTCCTTATACAGTGTATAAATGTGAAAGATCCTGGGAAGAACTTGGTCCTAAATTCCAGTATTATGGGAGTGACCATGTGCCAGCACAGCTGTGGGTCTGGAGTGTCACTCTTCTGGGGTTGCTTACTGTGGTGATTGGGAACTCGCAGCCATGCCTTCCAACATGGAGGTGGATGAATGGGAGAAGGAGCCCAAATTCCCACTCCAAGTCCAGCCAGCGTGGCCCTCCACCACACAAGTGAGTGAACTCTTGGAGCTATGTTGGACTCGGCCAGGGGCTGGCTGAGCCATTTACTGCCCTATGGAGCTCCATGGGATGCTTCCGTGTGGGGCCGAGCAGCGCAGCTGTGGGTCTGGAGTGGTTGGGTCTGGAGTGTCTCTCTTCCGGGCTTGCTGGCTGTGATGCTTAGTAGCTTGCAGCCACACCTTCTAACATGGAGGTGGAGGAATGGGAAGAGGAGCCCAAATCCCAGCTCCAAGTGCAGCCAGCGTGGCCCTCCCCACATGAGTGAGTCAACCCTTGGAGTTTGTTTGACTCGGTCAGAGCTGGCCAAGCCATTTACTGTCCACAGCAGCTCCAGACCCACAGCTGCGCAAGCAACACCTGAAGAGAGACACTCCAGACCCAACCACTCCAGACTCACAACTGCGCTGCTCAGCCCCACGTGGAAGCAGCCCATAGAGCTCTGGAACAAAAAGAAAATCATGATTATTTAGCTGAGAAACATGGAATTTTTATGAATATTTAACATAATTTCAGATGCTCAATAATTCTATAATTCTCTCAGACATATTTGTTTGGAAATATGGTAAATCTGTTTACCCATAAAAGTAAGTCATAGGGTTAGTGAAGAACAAGCACCTCCTCTGAAATTGGGTTCTATTTATAATTTATATATGACTGGTTTTCCAAATTAAACACATGCAAACATTAAAAAAACTAAAAGTACTCCTTCAATGCACCTAAAGATAAGTACCATTATGTGATATTATTATCTGTGTTCACTCAGTTAATTTACTAAATATAATGTACAAAGTGAGAATAATACATGTAAATCTCAGATACTGCTCTTCATATTTAGGATAAAGTTAGAATATTATGTTGTTTGATGATTCAACAATTTTTTTGCACTGCATCTATCACAAAGCAACTATCACCTCGATTATCGGTTTGGTGGAGTCGATGTCACACTTTAACACTTGTTTTAAATTTATATGTAAAATTTTCTGCAATAAAGTCTTCTAGACAGTCTATAAGAAAATTCAATTTAAGTAATAGTGGCTTACAAATGCATTTTTTCTGCATCACTAAAAGGTAAATAATATAATTTTATTTCAGTTATATAAAGTGACACCAAAATCTTTGTAAGCAAAAATGTAACAATAGAAATACATTAAGATGGAAATTTATAGGCACATAATTACTTATACATTAGGATACACTGTAATGAGTATCAAATGCTGCAATTGCATCTTTTAAAGTGCAAAACAATCTTGACTCACTAAACTCATGACAGAAAAGAATCTTGAAAAATTACATTTCTTTACAATGTTTATCTCCAATATGCTTTTAAATAGATAAGATTTTGAAGCAGAACAAGAGTCAGAAAACATTTTTTTTCACCTCTGAAACAGTAATATGACTGCAGGTTTTCTAAATATAAGACTGATGAAATATCTTTAAATTACTCCCACTAATTCTATTTTTTAAATTATCTAAACAAACGTCATGTTATTTTCAAAGATATTCCTTAATTATTACAAGAAACAGGAAACCAAGCACTACAAAGTAGCATGACCCAATACTATTTTACTCAAGTCTTTGGGGGAGAGACTGTACTGTACTACTATGTGAAAACCCTATTTATTTTTAACAAGTCGGCAAAAAGACAGTTACCTAAAAGAAGACCTACTTTTTTTTCTCATAAACATGACTTTGAGAACCTGGAAGCTCTCAGTAAGTTCAAACATTTACAGGAGGCTCATAAATCTAGCCTTGGGGGTTACTAGTATCTCCACTTACCTAAAAATTGCTATTAGTCATATTCATCTGAAGCCATGTTGGCCATTGGTGTATCTTCTTGAACTAGAGATTTGTCCTGTGTTTTATGATATCAGAAAGTTCTCCATTCTCACTATTAACCTTCACAATTTGTGGAGAAAACTGTAGTTATAATTAATCCTTTCACCTCATTGTGGTCATGGTCAATAAACTATGTCTGTTGAATCTTATGTCTTTTGGATTTAGAAAAAAAATTAGAAAAAAACTCTGCTATTATAGCTCACAACAAAGTTCACGCAAATCAATAAGCAAAGCTCTTGTGATTTCTTTCCACATAATAAATTGAGGATAGGAAGCCAGGAGGAAGAACACATAGTATCACAATATACTCAATACTTAGTTTCAGGTTTTGAGAAATATTTAGACATAAGGTATACATATTTTCTGGCATATGGTAGTTTTTTTTTATTCTATAAGAAAATATAGGTACACCAGCAGAGCAGAAACCAGCTTTACCCGTTGAACCCCCTGCATTCCTTGGACCACGAGAGCAACTTCCGACCCGAGTCCACCATCCCGATGGAGCCTCGGAGGAGCCCAGAGAAACCCCCCACACCTTGCTGGCAGCGATCTTCACAATCCACACTCTGCAGCAGGTAAGATCTCCACCCAGCAGACTAATCCAGTCTCCAGCCCGCAGATTAATCCAGTCTCCAGCCTGACTTGTCAGAAACCCAGCCTACAAGGACCCACCACTCAGAGACCCGCCCTTCAGAGGAGAGTATTTCAAGCGCAGGGAATGCTTGAGCCTAAGACACAGGTACACCCGGCAGAGCAGAAACCAGCTTTCCCCGTTGCGCGCACACCATAAGTATTCAACCCACCCCTCTGAGAGAGCCCCACAAAGTAATGAGACTATAGCGCCCACATGGCAGAGCCTGGCAAGCTGTCCAATGCGTGTTCGATATGCCAAATCCAGTAACAGAAATGTTCATTTTCCTGACCCTGAAAGAGCCTTTAATACGGCAGCAGTAAGAAAGGCAAACAAGCAGTGCCTGATGAAATTTCATAGCCATCCTAGGCTGCCAAAACGAAGGACTAAAATGACTGTCTGTACTTTCAATGCACGTACACTGGCATCGGAAGCATATATTGAGGATCTGATGCTACAAGGAAAAAAGATCAAGTACGACATCATTGGTCTGACTGAGACGAGGAGGCGCCAGTTGCATCATGCTGTATTTGACACCGGAGAAGAATTGTTCCTTGGAACATGCGACGAAAGAGGCATCGGTGGCGTTGGTGTCCTTGGCAACAAGAATATGGCCATAAACATTGATTCATTTGAATGCCTAACAAACCAAATAGGACGATTACACTTGAAGAGATGTGGCCCACTGCCAGCAATTTCTATCTTCATTGTCTAGGCACCAACATCCACATACAAAGAAGATGAAATTGAGAAATTCTACATGGAATTAGAGGAGTTCTATAAAAAGATCACACCTTCTACAAGATCATAGTCGGTGATTTTAATGCCAAGATAGGACCGAGAAGATTGGCTGAAGAACTCCACATCGGGACCCATGGCCTAGAATGGAACGAACAGGGTGAGAGACTATCTGAGTTCATCATGTCCACCAAGACCATTCATGGGAACTCACAGTTCCAGAAGGCTGAAGCGAAACGTTGGACATGGAAATCTCCTGGCGGACAGTTCCACAATGAAATTGACCACATCATCTTCAATCGACAGTTTTGTCTGACCAATGTAGCTGTTGTCCCCAAATTACAAACAGGATCGGACCACCGTCTCCTTCGTGCAAAATTCTACTTCCCGCAATGGGGAGAAAAGGCTGCAAAGTTTAGAAGAGAAGTCCCAGAACGACCACCAACTGGGAACTCTTTGGCACCATTGCAGCAACATGGGAAGATACCATCATTGACGACATCGATGAAGAATACAACCGACTGGTTCAGCACCTCCATGATTGTGTGAAGAATGCCCAGAGAGAGAGAAAGACACAAAAAGGACGCCTGTCTTCAGAAAATCTCGAGCTCATTCGCCAACGTGGCAAGGCGCGAGCCTCAGGAGACCAAATGCTAATGTCCAAGCTTGCTAAACGGTGCAGAGAAGCGGTAAAAGAAGACCTCAAAGACAGAAGAGCAGAAATACTGGAAGATGCAGCAGAAGCCGGGAAAAGCATTCGCACTGCCCGCCTATCCTTTGCCAACTATAAGACCAAGATGACTGCCCTCCAACGCCTGATGGATCTATCACATCTTCCAGAAAGGCAATGGAGAAGATTATCCAGGACTTCTACTCAGATCTCTTTGATAGCCACATCCACCTGCCCACATACCAAATTCCACAGGATGGATATGTCATTCCCAACGTTCTCCCTTCTGAAATCCGACATGCCATCTCGTCGGTAAAGAAGGGAACAGCACCAGGCCCAGACAAAGTCAGACCCAAACAACTGAAGAATCTGCCATCTGTACTCATCAATACACTAGCTCGGCTCTTCATATGCTACCTGTCCGAATGCAAGGTGCCCTCCCAATGGAAAACCAGCAGGACAGTTCTACTGTTCAAGAAGGGAGACATTCACGACATCGGCAACTATCGCCCCATCTGCCTGTTATCTGTCATCTACAAGCTGTTTACACAAGTCATCCTGAACAGGATTAGCAGAACACTAGATGAAGGACAACCATGCGAGCAAGCAGGCTTCCGGAAAGGATTCAGCACAATCGACCATATCCACACAGTAACCAAGCTCATTGAGGTTTGTAGGGAGTACAAGATGCCGCTCTGCCTCACGTTCATTGATTTACAGAAAGCCTTTGATTCTGTGGAGACTGAAGCAGTCATAGAAGCCCTAGCCAAACAGGGTGTTCAAACCCAATACATCAAGATCCTTCGTGAGCTGTATTGCGGATTCACCACCAGGATCTCACCATTCTACAAAGAAGTGATCATTAATGTGAAAAGAGGGGTTGGACAGGGTGATACCATTTCACCAAAACTCTTCAGCGCCACCCTCGAGAACATCATGCAACAATTAGAATGGGAAGGAATGGGAGTGAAGATAGATGGTTGGCAATTACACCACCTCCTCTTCTCTGATGACATTGTTCTAATAACACCAAACATTAGCCAAGCGGCACAAATGCTGGCTGACTTTGACCGAGAATGTGGAATGATAGGTCTACAGCTGAATCTAAAGCTATGTTCATGAAGAATGAACTAGTTCCAGAAGCCCCATTCACTCTCAATGGAACAAACATCTCTGAATGCAGCAGTTATGTGTACCTAGGTCGAGAAATCAACATAATGAACGACCTAAAACCTGAACTGCACAGGAGGAAGAGAGCGGCATGGAATGCCTTTTGAAGGCATCGAAGAAATAGCTAAAAGGACAAAGAACCTCCGGCTCCGGGCACATCTCTTTGACTCCACCGTTCTCCCTGCATTAACATATGCCTCAGAGAGGAATTGAAAGAGCTGTGCTTGGAATATCACGCCTCACTCAAGTGAGAGAAGGAATCTGGAGCTCTGACCTCCAGCGCTATTCCAGAATCAGGGAAGCTGTCTCGTTTGCCAAGGCACCGAAAATCAGATGGTCTGGACATATAATGCGATTTGGAGACAACCGCTGGACTAGAGCCATTACTGACTGGATCCCACGGGATGTCAAAAGATTACGTGGCCGCCCACCTACAAGATGGTCAGACTTCCTTGTAAAGACCCTGAAGGAACGGTTTGAGGCTCTTCATATTCCTGAATCAACCAGATGCCATTGGGCTACATTGGCACGTGATAGGGTCCAATGGAAATGTTACTGGCGCCCACTCGAGCAAATTTATGAATAACGGATTCAAGTGATCAAGTGATAAATAACCAAAATTATACTTTAGTCTATGATATTTCTTAAATATTTCAAATAGACTAATAATATTAATACTGAAATATATGTCTATATGCATATATAATATATATGCCCCAATATCTAAAAAATTAAAATAACATGATTTAGCTCATATAAGTTACTAATACTGAAAGTTCAATCGAGATATACATTGGGGTGGTTGTAGGAGTGTCACAGCCAACAGTTCCCAGGCAGTCCTGACTGTACTCACTCATGGCAGGATTTGAAGGACCATTTGGATCGCAGAAAAAAAAGCAGGGATGGCCTCATGCAAGGAAGCACCCAATCATTGTATTCTCTCTCCAACTGAATAATTAAATTTTTTAAAAACTATAAATAAAATCTAGACAATGATCAAGTCATTTATACAATAAGAAATTTATGCAGATTCCTATGATTGTTTTCTTAAAATCTGCAATATCACAGGAATGCTGACATATTGGGTAGCTATCACTATCCTATCTCCTCCGTTAATCATCCATTTGTGAGATCGGGCACCATTAATATCTCGATATGTCCTGTCTCATGCTAGTAGAGCCCAAGGGCATCTATTTGCTCCAGGAATATAAAGAGCCTCAAACCATTATATTACGTCATCGGAATGAACTAATATAATTGTTACTGGTATTTGGCATATCAAATAAAACAGGGCAGCTTGCCAGGCTTGCCATGCAGGTGGCATACCCTTGTAGTCACCTCTAAATATAGTGTTTATAGATGAACTGCACGGCTGCCATGTGAGACGCGCTGTGATAGGATGTCGCTGGGTGGAGTTCTGAAGAGAGGAAGTCTGGGAGGGGGCGGGGGGAGTGTGTGGGGGGGTCACGCTTGGCGCTGGGGGGGGACCGGGCCAGAACCCCCCGCCACCCCCCCGCGGCACCTTGCGCGGGGCAGGGAGAGCAAGTAGCCCCTCCCCCCCCTCTGTAAGTCTCTGTTCGCATACCTGGCCGGATTGAAAAAAACTGCTGAGGGTGGAACTCGATGAGATGGGCTGTGATGCTTTGCTGGGGGGGTTCTGAAGAAAGGGAAGTCAGGATTTGGAAAATAGTGGCCCGGTGGAGTGGGGGTGGTCATCTGGCTTGTTGTGCTGCTCTGCCTGGGTGGCAGGCCAGGGCTAGAACCCGCCATCCCTCCCGGGTGCCTCGTGAGCGGCTGGGCACAAGGAGAGCAAGCAGCAGCTCTGCCCCCTGTCTGTAAGTCTTACAGAGACTTACAGATTGGGTAACTAATGATATTATATATTCTGGTGACTAACTGGGACTGAGGATGCATCATTGTACATAAATGAGACTAACATTTTTATTTTCTAGTTAAGTTGTTTTTCATTTTTATTTTGGGGACAGGTATTGATCATAGAAGTTTATGTACTTTATAGCTCATGATTTTAAATGAGTAAAGTATACGTTTAAATGATCCCATTTTCTGAAAGACAAATTATTCAACAAAAGGAAGTATATTATGACCCCAAGAGGAATTTGGAAATTTGTTTAAAGAGCATAAGGTGCTTAGAAACAGCTCTAAGAAACAGATTCTCCTACAAAGGTTTCCATATTTTTAAGAATAAGGCCCAAACATCCAGAGAATAAGACCATTGGCTGCTTTCACATGACTTCAGTTGAAATAGTGATGTATATTCTATCACTTCAGTAGTAAACTAATTAAAAGCCTAATAACCAACAGTTTCTAAATCTAAATATATGAGTGACAATTTATGTAATGGAGCACATAAGATATAAAATAGGTAAGGTTGTCAACTTTAAAAGGACTGAAGGAGCTACTGTAAGATAAAACAAACTCTGAAAGTGCAACAAACTTATTCAAAAAAGATGGCACAAAATCCAATGACAATAAATTCTCTCAATGTCAATGGCCTAAATGCACCAATTAAGAGACACAGAGGCAAAATGGATTAAAATACTAAATCCAACATTCTGCCACCTACAAGAAACATATTTGAATAATCATAGCAAACACAGTCTCAAAGTGAAAGTCTGGAAGACAATTCTCAATGGAAACAACTCCTCCAGAAAGGCCAGTGTGGCCATGCTAGTATCTGACAACACAGACTTCCAAGCTGAAAAAGGTTAGAAGGGACAACGAAGGTCCTTTCTTAACAATTAAGGGATAGGTATACCAGGAAGAAATAACACTTCTAAACATATATGCACCCAGTGAGGGGCCAGCAAAATACTTAAAAAAAACTGCTAATAGACATCAAAGAAGACATTGGCAGTACCACAATAGTAGTAGGAGATTTCAACATTGCTTTATCAACTCTTGATAGATCGACAAGAATGAAATTCACCAAGGAAATACTGGACCTGAAGGAAGAAATGGAAAAAGAGGGATGGTTGATATATACAGGATTTTTCATCCCCAAAAAAGCTGAACACATTTTTCTACAGTGCACACTGAACATTCTCCAAGATACACCACATGCTGAGCCACAAAGCATACCTCAATAAAATAAAAAAGATAGAAATTGTATCAACTATTTTTTTCAGACCATGATGCACTGATAATGGAAGTTAACCACACACAGAAGCTGGGAGTTAAACCAAACACCTGGAAACGGAATAGCTCACTGCTGAACTACCAATATCTAACTTAAATAAAGGATTTGTGAATGAGGCAGAATCCCATCCACAAGAAGAAAATCTGCAAAGGATGTGGCAGACCCACAATTTTAAGAAAAATATTTTTTCAGGTAAAAGAAGGCAGTGGATCTTGTCATTAAGGTTATCATTCTTTTCTCCCACATTTTCCTTTTTTTATTTAAAAAATTACATTAGACCAATTCCATACATTTTCACTAAGATCAATCCTACCCAAATAAAGACTCATATTTATTTGAGTCTTTATTTGGGTAGGATTGATCTTAGTGTATATACAAATACATACATTTAAGTCACACCCAGCAATGGTCAGGGCTTACTCTGATTCTGCCCTAGGGATTACTCCTTGAGGTGCTCAGGGGACCATATGGGATGCTGAGGATCAAATCAGGTCAGCCAAGTGCAAGGAAAACACCCTACCATCTTTTCTATCTCTCGGATCCAGAGTATTTTATATTTTAACTAATAATTAAATGATTTAGCTTTTGAAAATTTTGAAATTTCAAATTTCATCTCTTTTCCCAATTCTGATATCTATTATATGTCCGAATCAACTGAAAATGATTTTTTATTTAGTTTTCCTCTTTTTGCATTAGGACACTGTATAACTTTCTATAGTGTGGTGGGTAGGTAGCCTTACATGCTACCCACAAAGGTTCAATCCCCAGCACCCATATGGTCCCCAGAGCACAGCCAGGAGTGAGTCCTGAGTTAAGAACCTGAGCATTGCCAGATGTTACTCAAAAAGGGGAAAAATTACTGAAAATCATCCATGTAAATAAGTCCCATTAAGCTCATTATTTCAAATAAAATACTATAATTTCCATATTACTGTACCTTTTTGTTCTAAGTCATAAATTCCGTATACCTTATTCCTTTATAATTATCCACAACTGGTCTTGGTCTGGTTAATCTAAATTATCAGTTTGTCTGCCTCTGTCAATAAGCATAGTACCTAGATCAATCATGGTGATCCAAATCTATGATTTCATCTTCTTTTTAGTAGATGAACAGCAGTTTATAATGTATTATATACCATCTATAACATCTTTACATATTTGATGGCAATAGGAATTTAGGCTGTTTGCCTTACGTTTTAATTATTATATAATGCTCCAATTACTATGGAAGTGCATATATTTCTTGGAGTTAGTGTTTTTTCCCGCTAAATACCCAAAGGTTCATGGCTGGATCATATGGAGTTTTTAATTCTTTATTGAAATTCCGTACTGATTCACTTAATGGTTGCATTAATTCAAATACCACCAAACACACAGGGGTTCCCTTTTCTCTGAATCATCTTTAACACTCCAGATAACAACCATATCCACAGATGTAAAATGACTTCAATAGATTTTTTTTAGCTTTCCTTGTTAAGAAGTCATGAAAAACATTTTATTCATTTTCTTTTAGCCACCTGTGTCCTTTGTAGATGAAAACTGAAATCCTCTGCTTATCTTTCAATTATATTGTTCATTTACACTAATGAGATCCTATATTTGGGGAATCAACTCTTTGCTGAGCTGATGATAAACAAATGTCTTCTTTAATTCAGTAGAATATCTTTGTTTTGGTGCAACTTTCTTATGTTGAAATTTTTCAATTTGATATAGTCCTACTTTTATTTACTTTTCTTTTATTTCCTTCATACTAGAAGTCACCAAATCACCAGAAAATGAATGCCATGTTGGGGAAATAGTTCAGAATCATAAGTAAATAAACATGGTTTGCATATGCTGATGCTTGTATTCAATCCCTAGCACTATATGCATGCTACCAATCAGGGTACACAGGACTACTATTAGGTTAGTGACCCCCAAGCATCATGAGACTTTTTAAATTATTATATAGTGCTCCAATTACTATGGAAGTACATATAATGCAAAACAACCATCAAAGCAAAAGAGACATTGGAAAACTATCACTGCCACCAAAATTTTGATAAGGATTATATTTTTTCTTATAATGTGTTCTGTAGGAAGACATTTGACACCATTGTCTTATAAGCTATGAGTACAGAAATTTTCATGTCATTGTTATTTCTATTTCTTTTTAGTAATGACATACGTTTTTATAAACAAATATTTTGCTTCTCTGTAAATTTGATTCCATATTAATTGATGCTTTCAAAGGTACTTGGTAATTCTAAGTCAAATATAAAGGAGTTTTATTTCTTATTCTTATTCTCTTCAATGCTTTGTTTTAGGAATATTTTGATTATTGTTACTTTCCAGCTTAAATAGATCTTTTCAGATGTTTTCTTCTGAAATCAGTCTTGGAGGATGTTGCATTGCTAAGATTTTATTTTCTGGGTAGTTTTTCCTAATTTGTGGGCATAAAATTCATCATGGTAGTCTCCTTTTGATGTTTAGCGCCTTAATCACTGTGCTACCTCTCTGACCCCATAGCAGTCTCTTGATATTCCCTTTTAGTTTTTGTTTGTTGGCTTTGGTACATACTCAGCAGAGCTAGAAATTAATCCCAGCTATGCATCAGAAAATCATTCAACTGGAAATGTAAATGGGACATCCCACTGCAAAACATATGCTCCAGTCCGTAAGTTATCTCTCTGTTGCTAAAAATCATATTCTTCACTTTCTGTAACATTTGTTGTACTCTATACCCTTTAATTTCTTGTGCTATTTACCAGAGTTCTTTCTCTCTCTTCTGTTTCATCTCCCTTTCCCTTTTTTCACCCATTTCCAAGGATTTTCAAAGATTTTTTTTACTTATTAAAGATCATCTGATTTCATTGTTCTTTTCTATTAAATGTTATGTGTTCTATTTTTTCTTTATTCTTCTAACTTTAATATTTTCTGCATTTTATAGTTGAGATACAACTATATTTTTATATGAACCATTTTTCTTTTCTGATGTAACCCAATGTTACTATGCACTTCCTTTAGCACCACTTTTTCTATGTCCCACAAATTTTGATAACTCACGTCTTCATTTTAGTTTCTTACCATTTTATTTCCTCATTGGTTGTCTCTTTTGACTCAGTGTTTGTTAAATAGAACTTTGTTTATCCTAAATGATTGTTTTTTTAAATATTTTAAGGATAATTTCTAGTTGTATGCAATTGTAATGCAAAATATTTCTTCATGTGGTATAAATATTCATGATTTTACGTGTGTGTGCACTCACGTGCGATATGGTTTATTCTCATGACTTTTCCAGCAGCATTGAAAATAATGTACTAGAGCTAATAAATTAATATTAAGCTCAGTTCATCCAATTCCTCCTTTAAAGTCGTTTTCTTAATAATCTTATGTCTGGTTGTTCTATCTACTGGTAAGAATGATCCCCTACTCCTACTGTGCTGCTCTTGGTGGTCTCTAGAAATTTTAATAGTTACCTTTGTTATGACGATTCTTAACCTAGTGCATATAAATAGTGAATAGTATGTCATCGTGATGATGATTCCTTAGTGATCTCTTTTTCATGAATTTTTATTCTTAGAGTTTTTAATATTTCTATTTATCTTTGAACTTTGACTGTTAAGTTATACTGTATATGTCTGTACTTATTTTATTTTAAATTTCCTGTAAAAAGATAGTTAATTCCTCAACTTGAGGAAGTTTTTTCTATTAGTTCATATTAGATTTATCACCTTCCTCTCATTGGCTCTTCCAAATCTCCGATAAAGACAAGAGAAGTAGTTCAGTGGCTGAGCATATACTCTGCATGCAGGAAACCCAGGTTCAATCTTCCACACCACAAAACCTATGTATGCTTTTGCTAAAATCAATTAGAAAATAAAGAGAAATATGAAAGGTGACATAGAAACTAGATATTTGAGGGTGATCACATTATAACAAGAATAAAGACATTGGAATGAAACATATGATTTTATAAATCAATGTGGTCTCAAAAATAATGTGTAAACTGAAAATTTAATAATAGCTATGGTTATTAATTCAGAATGCTTATTATAGATCATCAAAGAAACTTTACAAGTAGTCTTAGAGTTCAAAATATAGTCACTGGCATTAAAAGTATATAGATTTTCCAAGGAGTGATAACTTTGTGGAATAAAGATAATATGTTTTGCAATGGGTTTTGGAAATAGATTATTTACATATTTTTCCAATTTAGTACTTTTCCTTAAATATACATAAGGATATGTGATGAGAAACTATTCTGAATTAATGCCTAGATATTTTACAATATGATGATTCCGCCTACAACATAAGGTCGGACATTTAGTAAGGTAACAAGTTTAGGATTCCTGCTGAAAGTTCTTCCTCTACTTTTCCTAGGTACCTTTAACATATGACTGAAAGAGTTAAACCCCCAAAAAGTTTGTGACTTTTACCACCCATAAGTAGTTTCCCAACTTACAAGTAATAGTAAGTACTTCCCTACTGCTTCACTCTCTTTCTCCACCTTGCTCATGTCCTGGGAGAGATTGCTATACTTTCAGATCATGACTTCTTAACCCATCTCTGGGAACTTTACACAATAAATTACTCTGTTATTTTTCTGTGACTACTGAAAAATGTTCCTTCAATCAGAATCTTTCTGGGATTTCCACTTTCTCAAAGACCTATTTTCTGTGCTGTGGGAATTTTCTGTGCAAGTTACCTACCTATGTCATGTGGTTTTTGTCTTCTATATATATCAAGTCACACTCTGCATAATTACCCAGTTATAGACCCCTCAACATAGGACCCTAAATCAGCCACAAAAATAGTTAACATTATATATAAAACTACTTTTCTCTTCACATATTTCCCAGGAAGTACTATTGTCTCTTCTCAAACCAATTCCCAAATTAACAATTCAAGTTTACAGGGTATTTTTTGATGAGTGTTGAAATTAATCATATTGTCTAAAATTTTCAAACTTCCTTTTCTGTTAGAGCTGAACAGCCTTTGAAATTGCCTGTGGTTTATTATAACTAAAATCAAATAGATTCCTATTATAAGAAATGACACTGGACTCCAGAGATATTTCAGTCTTTGTTTTGCTCTCAAAACGAATTTGCTTTTGCTACTGAAATGTTCTCTTAACCTTTCAAGAGTAAGAGGAATGAGTTTTATGGGACTCTTCTTCACTATTTTATATATGGCAGTATCCTGAGTAAATTTAATAAAGATGAGATGAAATCTCATGCTTTAGAAGATGGCTTTAGTTTACAGAATCAATCTACTACTTTTACAGTATTTAGCCAAAAAATTTATAACTTCAGTACCAATTTTCTGTACTTAGATCCTGAGACCCGCTTTGGGAAAAAAAACATTTTTATGTCAATATGGAAATTTGTTACTTTTCTACCAGGATAAATTATTCCACTTTTTCAATAGTATTATTTATATTTTCTTAAAATATTTTAGGTTTAATTTAAAACTGTTAGATCATATTTAAGAATAATTTTGAATATTTTTAAGGCTTTTCATATTGATAATATAAACATTAAATTCAGTTTATAATATTATTGTTTTGTGAATCTTAATACTTTAACTCAGTTCAAACTTTTTAATACTTCCTGGTGTTTATTTCTGAATGTCAATATGTATTATCTAATTTAGGGCCAAGAAACTATGACAAGCATCTAAGATTCATAAAAAGTCATACATTCAGAGGAACCAGTCAAAAATATCAGATTAAGCAGCATGTAAGGATAAGATATTTAAATGTAAAGTATGATTATGTTAAAATTAAAATAATTTTCAAGAGTAATTAATAAGCCTAAATATTTGAAATAATTTATTTTGAATAGGAATAAATATGGAAGACTTGTTTTACCTCAATTTTTTTTATCTGCAAAAATTTGACTTTCCAACAAACAAATGTAAATAGCCAAAAAGAAAACTGGGAAACATTATTACTGTGAGTATGGAATTCCGCCCACCGGAAGTAAAGAAAACCGGAAACAGATGACATCTGGAATTTCTTTTTAGAGCACAGCAAGATAAATAAGATATTGTTTTACCAAATAGCTATTTCAAATATTTACGAGTATTATGTCCACTGGCCACAAAAATCACTGACACACTGAAAGATTTACCACTTCCAGTCTCAACAATACATTTAACTAGCCTATTGACTATCACGTTATATACAAAGTTTTTCAAATTGAAAAGCCTTGTCTTATATTTCAGATGGAGTCTAATTAAGTTCTCCCTAGACTATTATAAATATCAACAAGGACACTTGAGTGTGAGGCGTGATATTCGAAGCATAGCTCTTTCAATTCCTCTTTGGGAGACCGAATAGCATTCTCATCCTGCTTTCATAGGGTCCAGGTCTCTGAGGCATATATTAATGCAGGGAGAATGGTGGAGTATATCACGTGAAAGTGAAAGAAGGAATCTGGAGCTCCCACCTCCGTCACTGTTCCAGAGTCAGGGACGCTGTCTCGCTTGCCAAGGCATCGAAAATCAGATGGGCTGGACATGTCATGAGATTTGGAGACAACCGCTGGACTAGAGCTAACTGGATCCCATGGGATGTCAAAAGATCATGTGGCTGCCCACCTACAAGATGGTCAGACTTCTTCGTCAAGACCCTGAACAAACGGTTTGAGGCTCTTCGTATTCCTGAAGCAACCAGATGCCATTGGGCTACACTGGCACGTGATAGGGTCAAATGGAAATATTACTGGTGCCCTCTTGAGCAAATCGATCAATAACGGGATGTCAAGTGATCAAGTGATCAAGCCGATCAACAAAGACATACTGAATTACACATCTATACAAATGTACATAATTAGAGTTCACTACCAGATTTCCTAACTTTTTCTGTACAAGTGTCCAGAAGAAATTTCATAGGTTGTGCAAAGTCGATTTTAATATACAACATATTTTGCAGGAGAGGACAGCAAAACTGTAGATCTCTAAAAAATCAGATTAAAAATACTTTGCTGATATCAGGAATGCACCTCAGTGGCAGAGTACCTGCTTACCAGGTATTAGGCCTTTGGCGTGTATCTCCAGCAATACCAAAAAGAATAAAACATTTTTTTTAAAAAAGGAAATCAATGGAGATTGCAAAGACACTTAGAGTATTAATTCACTGCCAATTAGGAATTACTAATAGCATATATTTATAATTGCAAACTTAGGAGAAAGGTTACTTATTGCATTCTCCTCAAATTACTGTACCTTTCAGTTCACCCCACCTGCAAAAAATATTTTGCAATGTATCAAGGCATTTTAGAGTCAAAACATGGTGGCTCCTAGTGTCTGATAGAATATAACAACTTATAATGAGCAGGTCAATGCTTTTAATAAAGAATTATATTCAAATGTCAAATGGTATCAAGGTTGAAAAAAAATCCTGATTTTTAAATATTTATAAAAATCTTGATTTTAAATATGAAAATGAACAATAGAGGTCATGCTTTATAAGTAAAAAAGAAATCATTTTGTTATAATTTAAGTAATATGTAACTAATTAAAAATCACTGGAATAGCTATAGCTATCACTTGATCACTACTATCAATTTTTATACTATTAATTATAAAACTGAAACAAATCTCCTAAACCAAGATAGTTTGGATTTAATGTTTCTCAGCTTACACTACAGTGCAGGAATCTTTGAAAATGCAATGGATTCTAAGTAAATAACAGATAGTGTGAATAACTGTTTGTGTATAATAATATTAAATTATTAAAAAAAGCTCTGCCATGCCGCACGGCAGAGCCCGGCAAGCTAACGTGTCGTATTTGATATGCCAAGTACCAGTAACAATTATAGACCTCATTCCCACGACCTGATGGAATGGTTTGAGGCTCTTTATGTTCCTGGAGCAAGCAGGGCCCTTGGACTCCACTTGCATGAGACAGGACATGTGGAGATATTACTGGTGCCCACTCGAGCAAATCGATGATGAACGGGAAGACAGTGGTACAGTGATACAGTGATAAAAAATCAAAAAATAGGGATTTTCCTAAACTACAGAGTTATCTCAAAGGCATGAAAGTAGGTTTTGAATGTGGAGGCTGGTACCCCACATTCAAGTACCCCAAGCACAGAGTTGGGTGTGAGCCAAAATTTTATAAAACACCTAAATATCTTTATATAAATGAGTGCAGTTTTCAAAGCTTACAAGGTTTCAAAGTTAAAATGCATTTTTGTATCTGTTGTGTCTCTTCTCCCTCCATCTGCTGAATATAATGATGGACAAAGTGCCCTGTCTGACCAGAATCTTCCTGGAGAAATCTGCCTAAAATAATGAATAATCCTCTATATTTCCTCTTGAAGCCCTTGTATCACTTGTCTTCCTGTTGATCATGGATTTGCTTGAGCGGATACCAGTAACATCTCCATAAGTCCTGTCACATGCTAGTGTAGCCCAAGGGCATCTGCTTACCCAGGAGCATAAAGAGCCTCAAACCATTCCATCAGGTCATGGGAATGAGGTCTATAATAGTTCCTGTATCCCCCCCGCGAGGGCGGCACCAAACACTCCATCCTGCTCATGCTAACGCCAGGCACCTGCTCTCCAGGAACAAAAAGCCCAAACCATTCACAGGCGGATAGACTAAACGTCCAAATACGCAGCCCCCCCATCCAAACCCGACACCCACCCGCTACTGTCTGCTGGTGAGTCTGATGAGGAAGCCGGATGTGAAAAGAGGTCCCGGAGGCATCGGCGGGAGGCCTGTTGGGGTGGCGCCGGGCTAGAACCTCCCACCCTCCCGGCACCTCAGAGCGGCTGGGCACAGGAGAGCCAGTACAGCTCTGTCCCATGTCTGTCCTGGACAGCAACCTGCGATAAGACCGTATCCGGGAACGCTCTGTCCACTGAAACCGGTTATTGGTATTTTGCATATCAAACACGACATGGGTAGCTTGCCAGGCTCTGCCTTGTGGGTGGAATACTCGTGTAGTCACCTCTCATCTTGCACATTTATTGATGAACCTTTATTGATGAACATTTATTGATGAACTTTGTGGCTGCGCAAGCAGGACTTGTGATCAGTTCTTCTGCTGGGTGGAGGTCTGACGAGAGGGGGAGTCCGGATGTGGAAAATGGCAGCCTTCCTGGTGTGGAGGCTCTTCTGGCTTCTTATGAGGCTCTGCTGGGGTGGCTGGCCAGGCCTAGAACCTGCCATCCCTCTCGGGCACCTTGTTATCAACTGGGCACAGGGAGAGCCGGTAGCAGCTCTGCCCCGTGTGTGTGAGTCTCTGGATCAGGCATACTTTGGCTTGGCTTGAAAAAGATTGATGTACAGTGAGTCTCTGATGAGACAGGCTTGTGATCAGCTCTTCTGTTGGGTGGATCTCTGACAAGTGTGGAGTGTGGATGTGGAAAATGGCGGCACTCATGGTTTGAGGATTCCTCTGGCTTTTGCGAGGCAATTTTGGGGAGGTGGGCCAGGCGTAGAACTCTATTTATTAATATTTAATATATTCTCTGGTTGCTTGGTACATCTCTAAACCCAATAAAAAATTTTAACATAAATCAAATTTTAAACATTTAAGGTACGTGCTACTTTACTGATATACCAAGTACCCCACCACATTTAGTGAATGTAAAGTATAAGGCAACCAATAACAAAATATATGTATACAATGTCTATCTTATAACATGTCAGTAAGTTCTTACATAAGGACTTAGTAGCCCCATAGTGAGATTGAACAATCTTCACAAACTTTCTCCTAAGAAAGCATTCCTTCACATTTTAACAAACTGTCTAAAGCTGGCAATAACAATTAAATTATTTAGGGTCTGCTACTGGGGTAGGCTTAAGCAGTAGTTGAGAAAATTGGAAATAATAGTGGTGAGAAGTTGCAATGGTGGTGGGATTGGAGTTGAATATTAAATATCTGCATCAAATTAACCTGAACAACTTTGTTAAAAAATTGAGTAGACACCTACTCAGTTCAAGTGAAAGCAATAACACAGATGGCCCAATTTGCACATAACAGCTCAGTAAAAAGATCATGATTTAGCAACACCATTATGAAATATATGTTGTCATAAGCAATATAAAGTAGGTTAATTGGTGCTTGCTAAATCAGCAGACTTTGGGGGCCAGAGCGATAGTCCAGCGGGCAGTGCATTTGCCTTGCATGCAGCCAATCCAGGTTCGATCCCTGTCATCCCATATGGTCCCCTGAGCACCACCAGGGGTAATTCCTGAGTGCAGAGCCAGGAATAACCCCTGAGCATTGCCGGGTGTGACCCAAAAAGCAAAAAAAAAAAAATAAATCAGCAGACTGGGGAATGGGTGGAAATCTAGGGACTTAGGTGGCCACAAAGGTGCATTGGTGGTTTACTGGTATTTCAATACTAAATACCTGAAACAACAGTATTGTGAGAACTCTGTAAATCTAGATGTTTAAAATATTTAAAAATTAATTAAATATAATGACCCCATTGTCTCCTATTCTCCTATTTTAAAGGTTTCCAAGAACTGGACACAGACATCAGACTACATGAAAAGATTTGTACATTGTGTTATTTTCTGCAAGCTGTTTTCCCTAAGGGACAGTTAACTATGCAACTGGATTATAGATTCTATCCTAATCAAGAGAAAAAGCAACAAAATGACAATAAAGAAAGTAGTAGCATGTATTTTAGAAATTACAGGAAAGGGCTGGCAATCTAGGTGAGTGGTAAATCGTGTGGCCTTGTATATGTGGAGACCTGATTGACCCTTTCTTTAATAAACACACACAATTATAAGTAAAATAAAATTCTGGGTTTTTGCTAATTATCTGGAGAATGTTTTTGCATCTAAGAACAAGAGGATGCTCCATAACCTTTCAAACTAAATGGCATGTCATTACTGAGCATTGCATTGTATATACTCAAGAAAACAGATGCATGCATATAATGCTATAAATGATATATATTATTTTCCCTCCTATTCAATTAGGTCATAAGACAAACCTACACAAATTAACAAACATAAAATTCATACCAGGTATTCTCTCAGAACACAAGCCTACAATGATAGAAATTAACCATATAAAGATGTGGAAAAACTCTAACAGTTGGAGATTGAACAACACATTACTAGATAACAGCTGAATCAAAGAGGAAATCAAGGAAAAGATAAAAAATTCCTTGACTAATGACAATAAAGAAACACATTATTGAAATATATGGGACACAGCAAAAGCTGTACTTATAGATACACAAGCCTACATTAGGAAAGAAGAGAAAGATAAAATCAACAACCTAATAGCACATCTCAAGTATCTGGAAAACCAACAAGAAATGAATCCAAATACCAGCAGAAGGAAGGAAATAATCAAAACCAGAGCAAAAATCAATGGTATAGAAACTAAGAAAGCAATACCAAAAAAGAAAAAAAAATCAATGAAACCAAAAGTTGGTTCTTCAAAAGAATATAAAAGTATATAAAATAGACAAAGCTTTGGCTAAACTCCTGAGGGGAAAAAAAAGAGAAATTACTCAAATAAATAGGATCAGAAAAGAAAGGGGAGAAATTACAACAGAACTCACAGAAATCCAAGACATCATTAGATCTTACTAGAACAACAGTTAAACTGGAGAACCTAAGAAACGGACAGATCCTTGAAACATGAAATCTCCTAAAACTGAACACTGAGGAAATAGGAAGCCTGAACAGGCCAATCACAATCAAAGAAATTGGAACAGTAATCAAATGTCTCCAAAAACAAAAGTATTGGTCCATACAGTTTGCTGGTGAGTTTTTTCAAGCTTCAGACTTACTGCTGTTAATTCTTAAGCTCTTCCAAATTAGGAAAGAAACAGCTCTCCTTCCTAATAGTATCTACAAAGCTAACAATATTCTGATATCTAAATCAGAAAGAGATATTACTAAAAATGAAAACTTCAGACCAATCTCTTTGAACATTTATGGAAAAGTCTTCAGCAACTTTTTGCAAATGAAACCAAAAGGTAGATCAAAAAATATACACCACAATCAAGTGGGATTTATCCCAGAGATGCAAACATGGTTCAATCAATATACAGAAATCAAACCATGTAATGAGTAAAATTTATATAATCAGTAAAAGGAAAGATTTAAATCATATGATCTTATCAATCGAAGCAGAGAATTTTTTTATGAGATTCAACATCCTCAACAAATAAAGTCAAACAGGAGTGAACAGAATCTTCTCCCCCAAAATAGTAAAGGTAATCTGTAACAAGCCCACTGAAAATACTGTCCTTAAATGGTGAAAAACTGACCATATTCTCTGTGACATCAGGTACAAGGCAGGGGATGTCCACTAGCTAGTTCAAAATTATATAAGAAGTCCTAGCTATAGCAGTCAGGCAAGAAAAGGAAATCAAAGTGGTCAAAATTGGAAAAGAAGACAAATTAACTCTATTTGCAGATAACAAGATATTATAGATAGAAGACCCAAGTGAGTCCCCAGAAATAAAAAATGAACGAATGAATGAATGAATGAATGAATGAATGAATGAATGAATGAGTGAATGAATGAATGTATAGAACTCCTAGAAACAATGGTTCCCGCTCTAGCAAATCGATGATGAATTTGAAGACAGTGATACGGTGATACAGAAACAATAAACCAATTGCAAAGTGACCAGCTATAAAGTCGGTACACAAAAATACATTGAATTCTTATGCAAATAATGAATCATGGAGAAAGAGATCAAAGGATTGATACTATTCAAAATAGTGTCCAGGAACATACAGTTCCTAGGAATCAATGTAATAAAAGAGAGGAAAGATCTATACCACAAAATCTTCAAATCTTTCTATGTTTTTCAGAAAGAAATTGAAAAGACCTTAGAAAACGTAGAAATATCCCATGCTCTTGGATTGGAAGAATTACTATAATCATCTTTTCCAAAACAAAATGATCATCTTTTCCAAAATAATATATAGATTCAGTGCAATCCAAGCCAAACTCAAATATAATTTGTCAGGGATTTAGAACAGTCCATTCTAAAGTTGTGTGAAATCACTAAACACCCCTAAGAGTCAAAATCATTCTAAAAAATAAGAAACTTGTGGTATCTCATTACCTAACTTGAAATAACACTATATAACCATAGAAATAAAAAATGCATGGTACTGGAAAAGGACAGACACTCTACCAATGTATCAAAATAGAATAGTCAAGAACAAGCCCTCATACATATGGTTAGCAATTTTTGGCAAAGGTGCTGAGAGCATGAAATGAAATAATGGCATTCTCTTTAATGAACTCTGCTGGCAAAACTTGATGACTATGTGCAAAATAATTCAAACTGGATCCATGTCTCACACAAAAGTCAATTCAAATTGGATTAGAGACCTTGAAATGATACCAGTGTTTACAAAAATACATCCAGAAAAAAACAGGCAGAACCCTCCAAGATATGCATTGAGATATCTCAAAGACACAATGCCATTGGCAAATGTGACAAAATAAAAAAACTAAACAAATGGGATTCCAGCACCTTAAAAAGTTTCTGCATAGCAAAAGAAACAAAGGCTAAAACTAAAAACAACTATAGAAGTAAAAAAAATACAGAATATAAGTAAATATTTTTGGTCAACACACCAAATAAAGGGTTGACATCCAGGATGTATAAAGCACATACAATGACTAGCAACAAAATAACCCTATCAAAAAGTGGAGGTTTTGATAGAGTAAATGAACAGAGACTTCACTGATAATACCAGTAGATGTCCAAGAAGTGTATGAAAATTCTCACCATCACTTATTAGATAAATCCAGATTCGGATGGCAATGAGATAGCATCACATCCCAGTGAGACTAGCACATATCAAAAATAATGGGAACAGACTGTGTTGGCAGGGATGTTGCTAGTGGGAATGTGGTCTTGTTCAATCCCTATGGAAAACAAAATAGATCGTTTTCAGTTAATGTAAAACTGAGCTACACTACGACCCAATAATTCCACTTTTGGGTATCTAAAACCAGGAAAGAAAAACATTAATTCAAAAGGAAAATTGCACACCACTATTCATTGCAGCAGTTAATACAATAGGTAAGATTTGGAATTAACCTAGATGTCCAACAATAGATCAATGGATCATGAAAACATGAGATATGTATCTGTGTACATATATACACACATTATATATATAATATATTATATCACTGTATCACTGTCTTCCTATTGTTCATTGATTTGTTCGAGCAGGCACCAGTAACATCTCCATACATCCTGTCACAAGCAAGTGTAATCCAAAGGCATCTGCTATCTCCAGGGACAGGAAGAGACTCAAACTATTCTTCAGGTCATGGAATAGAGGTCGATAATTGTTATTAGTTTTTGACATAACAAATAAAACACGGGTAGCTTCACATATACACACAATGGAATACTATGTAGCTTTAAGGAATGATGAAATCATGCAATTTGTTGCAAGATGGATGGAACTGGAAGATACCATGTTAAATATAGGAAGCCAGGAAAAGGGAAACAGAGGATATTACTTGATGTGTTATTTGATGTGTTATTTGAATGAAGAATGCAATGGCTTTAGGAAGAGATGCCTATATCAACCCTGGCCCCAGAGTACAGGGAGAGAAGGAAAGAAATGGAGTGAAGGGAAAGAGGAGAAACAATGGGAGTTGGGTAGGGGACCTAGGTACATTGGTGGTGTTAAGCAATGATTGAGAAAAATATCAAAAACAGAGTTAACAACACTAAAATTGTGAGACCCAAATATTAATAATAAAATCTATAAGGTGTCTGTCAAGATGGCAAGTTGGGGCTGGAGTGGGGGTGGGATAGGAGAGGGAATCCATGAACACGGTTAGAGGGAAGTTGATACAGGTGGTGGGATTGGTGATGGAATATTTTATATCAAAAACCCAACTGTGGACAACTTTATGACACACAGTGCTTTAATAAAATTTTGAAAGAAAAGACTAATTTGGTATTCCTCAAAAAATTAGAAAGTAATAATCTACTTTTTTCTGTTCTACTAAGGAGTCATACAGGACCAGTAAATATGAGAACAGAAAGTATAATAATTCTGAATAATTTATTCAAATTGGAAACAAATCTAGTAGAAGTACCTATTTCAGTAGTTTATAACTGTTGACATTAAATTATGACTTTATCCCCAAAATAGATAAGACCATTTTTATCAAGACCAGTAATTGTTGTTTTATTAAAAATTTCCTGCTGTGTGTCATATTATGAAGGATTTTGCATGTGTACATGTTTGTATATCTACATATTTAAATACATAGATATATGTGGTAAATTCATATATCATGCATATATACTTTCATTTCAACAACAAATATGTGGATTTAAACTATATAATATTCTACTTTAAAAGAAAAGTTCTCCTATTTAGAGTATTTACATTTTTTTTTAATATACGCCAAAAATAAGATGTGTGGTTGTTAGTTCTGATTCAGAGAAAATTAGTCACTGATGTACTTTGAGTGTAAAACCTTTTAGATTTTTCCTTCATCCTAAATTGTATAAGTTTTAATCATATTTTACCTTAAAATAATTTTATGTTAGCATTGATTTTAATAGGCATATTTCAGTGGCATTGACAATATTTTGTGCAAAATTTTATTAATTTGCAAAAATATTTAAGTGTACTGTTAGAAGATAAAAGAGAACAAACAAAATGATGCTTGGAAAGAAAAATTTCTGTGTTACAAGAGCAGAATAGCCCCTGTATCAAAGAAATCAACTAACCTGATTGTCTTTGTATGAACTGGGCATTAGTCATTATGTGTCACAGAGAAACTAAAAGCGTAGTCATGGTAAGCAGCGTGTTTATCAAACTTTTTGATTTTGTTTCTTCCTGTGTCCCTGCCCAGACCACTTTCTGTCTGCATTTTTAGTCTCATGTGATGGCTTTCCATTTATGTAATTTTCACCTGTGCCCCCTCCCCCTGGAAAATCCAGGGAGATCCAAGGAGATCATATGGCTCTCAAATGAGAAAAACTCATATAAACTTAGATTAAAAGAGCTGATCCTGATGAAATAACAAGAATTAGCTTTTTTCAAATATCTCAGTGTCCCCACATTAGGCTCTATGCCTATAGTCTAAGTTAATTCAGTTTTGTCAAACTGTAATATCCCCATTTACAGATTAATAAGAGCTACAGAGACTTTAAAAAGTTTACTGAAGTGATAGGAAAAAAATAAACTGCATTACTCCAGAGGCAACATGATTGATGAGAGAATTCTCAAGCAAGTCTTCTAAATATTTACTGTTACTATGAAAATATTCTTTGGGGAATGAGATGGGTCTCTCAAGTGGTATACAACGGGCCCCTCCCAGTAAATCTAGGCCACTAAGGGCTAAAGTTCAATGCAAGAGTTTGAAGATGCCAAACAGCTAATTCAGTTGATGTCTTCATTTTTACTTTCTATTAAAATAAGAACTATCACAAGGTAGAAATCCCTTAACTTTCAATTAACCTACTTGCAATCCATACATTCTCTATCCCATTATCCTCTAAGATCCATTCACATCTGACTTCTCTGAGAAACTACTCATTGTGTATGATTACTTTTGCCCTCTATCATCACGTTCTTTGTGTTTAGTGACTATTTTTCTCATTACTATTCATAACTATTCTCCCATAATTTATATATTTACACTCCATTATTGCATCAAACTTACCAAAGCATTGTCCTATCTATTCTTTTCTACCCCACTAATTTGTGGAAGTCATAAATGTCTGAGATTCCAACCAGAGAGTAGAATAAACCTAAGCCATTAAGCTTTGGCACGGGTTCACTAAATGGATGACAGAGTATTAACATTTTATATTTTTTTGCATCTTCAGTTACCAAATGCAAAATGAATCAATATGGAAAGCTTTCAAGACTTTTACCATGTTATCTTTTCCCTTCATTTCTGAATAATATTCCTTTATATAAACAAAATATGAATAATTAAATAACAAATTAGGTGGTTTTGCAATGTCAGAGAAAGTACCATGTATCTCCAATCCCTGTTTTTGGAGCCCTTTGCTAGGCAGCATAATGCCGACCCTCCCCCATCCCACCCCACATGTCCGTTGTCTGAGTCCCCACGCCTGTGATCACATGAGGAAAGATCTTCAAACAGGGAGATTTCCTGAAGCTGCGTAGGGTCCCTCTCACCAGGGGTGGGTCTGAGCTGGAACTTGGAGGAAAAAGCAGAAGTGATGCCAGGAGCAGCTTGGCTTGAAAGGGTGTAAAGAGTGATACAGACACACCCCAGATAAGGAGCTTTTTGTTGCTGTTGTTGTTTTGTTGGGGGAGTTTGAGCCACATTCAGCTATACTCAGGGATCAGTCCTGGTACTTATGTTTGGGTGTGTACAAGACAAATGTCTTCCCCACTGTCCTTTCACTCCTGGCCGGCATGTCAGGAGGATTTTTTTCCTTTTTGGGTCACACCCAGCAATGCTGAGGGGATACTCCTGGCTCTGCACTCAGGAATTACTCCTGGCAGTGCTCTGGCACCATATGGGATCCGGGGATCACACAGGAGTTGGCCGCATGCAAGGCAAACACCCTAGCCTCTGTGCTATAGTTCTGACCCGCCTCAGGAGTTTTGAAAAGAAACCTGGATTTAAAAAAAAAAATTATTATACCACCGTGAGATATGCAATTAAAAAGATGTTCATGTTTGGGGGTCGGTTATACAGTGTTCCAGCACCCATCCTTCCACCAGTGCCCAAACCTGGCTGCTTGTTGCCCTGAAACAGTGAGAACATCTGACCTCCTGAAATCTGTGAGAAAACATCCATGTAGTTCTTGGCTATGGAGTCCGGGTCACTTGTCACAACACCAGGAGGGAACTTAGACAAGTCTTTGCCTATTGCCAGGCACTTTTCCAGATACAGTCAGGGGCTGGTTCTCCTGGAGCTAGTCCAGGGACAGGCAATGAACAGGGAGACAATCTCCTAACCAGGCTGAGTTGGGCTCTGAGGGCAGGAAGAGCCTCTGGGGAAAGGGACATGTTAACTGAAATCCAGCCTGGGGTGTGGTTCTCTGATCAAGCCCAGGTCTCACCTGGGGAGGCTCTGGGTTCAATCTCGGGAGGAGGAAAAGAATCCCCTGGGAGGCTAAGCAAGGGCCGGGCCAAGGTTCGACTGCCATTCCTGGTGGCTCTGGACAGATGCCAGGGGCACAGCAAGCCCTCAGAAGAGGATTTTCCCCAGAGTCCATCAGAGGACAGAGGGGACCAATCCGTAGTGGCAGACAGAATGACGTGTGACTGTAGGGCCAAAGAAGCCAGGACTGGAAGTCAGTGATGAATGGTGCCATTTCCGCTGAGGGAGAAGGAAAATTCTAGAAGTGGACAGTGGCAATAGTGGCAAGGCCATGTGAATGGTGCCACAGACATATACACTCAAGTGTCATGTGAAATGGTTCAGTGGCATATTTTGGCATATTTTATCAACGTAAACAAAAGCATTTTGTTTACGTTGATAAAACAAAGTGCCCGGGAGGGATGGCAGGTTCTAGCCCTGGCCCACCGCCCCAGCAGAGCCTCGCAACAAGCCAGACGACCCCCCCACTCCATGAGTGCCTCCATTTTCCACATCCGAACTTCCCCCTCGTCAGAACTCCACCCAGTAGACCAGCCTATTACAGCCCAGTTTGCAAGGCCACAAGTGGCCGAGCAGTTCATCAATAAATGCTGGATTTAGAGATGACTACAAGAGTATGCTACCTGCACAGCAGCGCCTGGCAAGATACCAGTGTCGTATTTGATATGCCAAATACCAGTAACAATTATAGACCTCATTTCCATGACCTGAGGGAATGGCTTGAGGCTCTTTATGTTTCTGGAGCAAGCAGGTGCCCTTGGACTCTACTTGCATGAGACAGGACATATGGAGATATTACTGGTGCCCACTTGAGCAAATCGATGATGAGCGGGAAGACAGTGATACAGTGATCTCCAATCTTTGATCATTGTACCTTTAACCACTGGTCAGTCCCATTTAAAAACTACTAAGAATAATAAGGAATACTGTAGTGGAAAGTCTTTCACAAAAAATAATTCACAAAATGCAATTATATAACTATATTCTTTTTACAGAAAGCATTATAGATAAACAGCCCATACAGCTATAATATAATAAAGCAAATTTCATTACTGAAATATTAGGTTTAATGCTGTTCTAGTTATAAACTAGACCATAACTTCATTTTAATATGGTAGCATTTATTAAGAATTATAGGCACATTGTACATTATGACATACTGCTTTAATATACTATTTAAAACTTTAATAGTATTTCATTTTAAATGATCGATTCATTACTTATGAGCATAATAATCAGAATTATCTACAGAAATGTCTTTTAGATAAGTTGTAATAATATTTTTTTAAAAATTCACTGAATAGAGAATAAGTTTGTTCTCTATACTTTCAATAATTTACTAGTGATGTAATTTTTCAAGTTTGTTTATTCATAATAAATTCAAGTACCTATACAAGAAAATGCATTTACATGAAATCATGATAGAAGAAAATTAGGAATGTGACAAATGTCTGAAATTGTAGTTCTAAACTAATACAGCCATCAAACAACACTGCTGTTTAAAAACACAGTAAATCCTTCATTTTATAGAGGGAATTAAAACACATTAGGACTATCTTCCTACACTGTCTGGTTTTTAATACTTAAATTGTCCTATGTATGTTTCCAAGGTATTTTTCTTTGCTTATGCATAACATCAAAGAATGGGAGTTGCTTATCAAGTTGAAAAATTTAGGTTTTCAATTCATTTAACATTAACTGTGTTACAATATTTTTACCAACTTTATTAGGGTATAATTTATATACAGAATCTTTTTTAAAAGAAGTTTTAACAATTTATCTACCCATGAAAGCAATGCTACAAACAACTATGGAATACTTTCTTCACATTCCAAAGCTTCCTCCTGCTTCTTTGCAATTTCCCATTCTCAACCACAATTATTTATCCTAAACAATCAGTGATCTGCTGTATACCACACATTTTCATATTTTTAGAACTGCATATAAGGAGAATTATACAATAATTATTCTCTGTGTCTGGTTTGGTGATTTCATGACAGACTTGTTTTGTGATTCAATGTTTTACTCTATTTATCTATCAATAGTATTCCACTGTCAGGCTTTGCCGTGGCTCTGGGTTCACCCCTAGGAGGCCCAGTCTTTTTCTATGTCAGACCATCAACCACCCAGGGCCCACGGGGCAGAGCCCTAGATGTGGACAAGCCTATCTCCTGTCTGCCACCTGCCAACGCAGTTGGGCAAAGCGGCCATATCTGCAACACCTCAAGGGCCAGGTAGTGCCCGTGGTATATTTCACTTGATCACTTGAATCCTGTTATTCATTGATTTGCTCGAGCAGGCGCCAGTAACATTTCCATTGGACCCTATCATGTGCCAATGTATCCCAATGGCATCTGGTTGATTCAGGAATATGAAGAACCTCTAACCGTTCCTTCAGGGTCTTGACAAGGAAGTCTGACCATCTTGTAGGTGGGCGGCCATGTGATCTTTTGACATCCGTGGGATCCAGTCAGTAATAGCTCTAGTCCAGCAGTTGTCTCCAAATCGCATTACATGTCCAACCCATCTGATTTTCGATGCCTTGGCAAACGAGACAGCTTCCCTGATTCTGGAATAGCGACGGAGGTCAGAACTCCGGATTCCTTCTCTCACTTGAGTGAGGCGTGATATTCCAAGCATAGCTCTTTCGATTCCTCTTTGGGAGACCCAATTAGCATTCTCATCCTGCTTTCGTAGGGCCCAGGTCTCTGTGGCTTATGTTAATGCAGGGAGAATGGTGGAGTCAAAGAGATGTGCCCGGAGCCAGAGGTTCTTTGTCCTTTTAGTGGTATATTTAATATGCCAAAAACAGTAACAATAATGGACTTCATTCCCAACTAATGGAGACATTACTGGTGCCCGCTTAAGCAAATCAATGAACAATGGAAAACAAATGACACAAGTGAAGTATTCTATTATTTTTTGTTATTTTGGGGCCATACCTGGAAATGCTCAAGGATTACTCCTGGCTGTAAGCTAAGAAGAAATCACTCCTTGTGGACCTAGGAAAACCATTTGGGGTGATGGAAAGTACTAGCCAAATGCCCTACTAACTGTACTATTGCTCCAATCATTCTACTAAATTGTTATCCTTTCTACTGATGGAAGTAGTATTATTCACAAAATCCTATTATTGTTATATATAAGGGCATCATGGATATTCTTATAGAAGTCTTTATATATATTATATATATATATATTTATATATATATATATATATTTTTTACTATTTGGGGCCTCAATTCATTTGCTTGCATGTAGCAGATCCAGGTTCAATCCCTAGCTAGCATCCGATTTTGTCCCCCAAGCCATGGAAGCAGTGATTCTTGATGCAGCACTAGGAGTGTTCTATGAGCATTTCCAGGTGAGACACAGAAGCAAAAACAAAATTATTATTTTCATATTTGCATGTTGAATTATTTCATCAAAGGGTAAATATAGCAGGTATATGATTAACTGGAAGAGAATGCCAAATTTTTTCCAAAATGTGTACTCCATATACATAATCACAGCAATCTCATAACTCTGTTTATATATATGTATATATATTTTTTATGATCACTTATTGTTGCCAGAATTTCTAATTTTAATTGGTTTTGATTTCTTATGGTGTGAAGCATAAAAACAATTTATATTATAAATCCTTATACATAAGTTTGTAGAGCAATTTCTCATGAAAATAATTGTAGTTTTTTTTTATCCTAAAACTGCCTAATCCAATATTTATGAACTTAAAGTTCCTGTAATATAACTGATGTGTTAGTCCAGAGTCTCTGAAGAAAAGCATACACCAAGTTGAGAGCAGATGCTCAAGATAAGGTGCATTAAGGAAGTATCTCTGAAAAATAAAGGACAAGGACAAAAGGAGACAGTAACAAGAACTTCAGATCATTATACTGGTCTGCACCTGTGAAGAAAAGGGAAGGGGGAATTGCGAAAGATTTAAGGGAGCAAGATTTTAAAGGATTAAAGGGAGGAAGCATCGAAACATGAAGGAACCCAGATTCACATGAATTACCCCGTTAGCTTCTTGTTTTTATCCATTGCTGCTAGACAATCTGTAGGAAGCAGTGCCTCTCTGCAAAGGGAGAGAAAGTGCAGAGGAGTCAATGGAGTGAGCGTCAGTCATGCCACTCACTGAAGAATATCACAACTAACATGCTACACTGTACCGCACATCTACTTCCTAGATGTACCTAGAAGTACACCCAAAACCTAGAAGAACTGGAAAAATTCTAGGAAGCAAATAATATTCAAAGTCATAAAAAACCTAAAGAGCCCATTATAAATAACAAAATTGAAACAGTAATAAAAAATATTCTACAAACCAGGACCATATGACTTCACTAGGGTATTATCACTAGAAATTATAAAATTCCTGTGAATACTTGGGTTGTTGATGCAACACCAAAGGAGAACCCCACAAATCAATCTTCACATTAGACTGTTTTTAAGTATTGATTCAAACAATGAACACTCAGTAGTTTTTTACTGTACATTTTTCTAATTGTTCATTTTTATTTTTATGATTTATTTTTTTTTGACTTCTTTCAGTAGTTTATTCCAGTGTTTCTCAACAAAAGTCCACTTAGATCCTGTGGGCCTCTGGGATAGTCAAAGGGGCCACCCGTGAAAATATATAAAATGGAAGATCACAGCATGAATCTGGGAGTTCAACTTTTGAGAGAAGGGGGTCATAGACAGGAATCAAGGTGGAAAGAGAGCTATGGATGGAAAAAAGATGAGAAACACTGGTTTAGTTTCACATCTATTATTTTAACATTTTTCGTATTTTACTTAATTTTTGTATGATTTTTTATTTTTGCTTTGTTTTTCTTTGGGGCCACACCTAGTGAACTTCTGGTTCTGGTCTCAGTCATCACTCTTGGAGGTGCACCCTAAGACAAAGTATCTAATGGCCCAAGGTAAAATATTTTCAAATTTTAGCTTACTGAAGTATTTATTGTTAATTCCATTGGCTATTTAGTTGTAACAAGGGATCAAACACATTTCTTACCTGTTGGACACCTCTTTAGCACTGTATTTCTATATGTGGCTTTCTCGTGTATTCTTCAAGCATGTAATACATCTCATTTATCTTCCTATTGCCAACTGCTAGTCTCAAACATAGTATAGAGGCCTGATATTTCTGTTATATTAATGAATAAATAAGTGGCTATATACATCTGACAGCAAGCACCATGTAAACTCAGCTCAAATCAGCTCTGCAGATTAACTAAATCTCCAAAGAAATGAAAGCCAAGTCAACAAAATTCATGGGAATACCAGTTACCCAACATTTTGAACTCTCTGGGCACTCTAGGGAGGGGAGCAGGTCAAGTCCCCACCCTGCCAAAGCCCAGCATCTGTATCCATGTGAAACAGCCTCTGCCATGTCAATGGCCCAACTACAGGGCTTCCGGATTAATCACTGCAGAGAAACCGAACTGATGAAAATTCCAGGTTTGCTGGTTTTCAGGCTGAGAACTCTCCCACCCCCCCCCAACATGTATTTCCAGAAGCCCCAGCAGAAACACCCACATCCCACAGCCACTGCTATGTATATAATCATCAGCCCAGTCTATGGATCCTGGGGTTTTAGGGATGCATAGCCACCACTTCCAAATTCTACAATACTGACATAACTTTAGAAGCACAAAAAATTCATATATGGGAAATAACATAGGAGCCAACTAAATCCAATGAAGAAAATAACACAGAAGGCTCAAATAGCAACAAGCAGTATAGTAAACCCTAAGACAAGGACAAAATTATCCCAAGGTGAGACCCTTCAAATTTAAAAAAATATATATTTTACTGAAATATTTTTGATAATTCCATTGGCTATTTAGCTGTAACAGGTAATGTAAAATCAATTATTTGTTTCTGCTAAGGGTGTGGAGGCTGGTTGGGAGACTGGAGGTGGATTATGTTGGAGAGAAGGTCTGTATGGAAGTGAGATTGGTGTTAGAACACTGGATGTAACAGTTACATAATGAATAACTTTGTAAACCATGGTAAGAAATTAAAAAAATGGTCTACTAGACACAGATATCAATATTTTTCTTAAAATACATGCTATTTCTCTATTATTTAATCTAGGAAAAGAAAAGTAAACTGAAGATGGGAATGAGTCATTCCACAGATTGTTATACCTACATCATGCCTATTTGGTATATATGACGATGTCTATTTGCACATGCATCATGCAAGACTCCAAGCTAAATTTCTTAAGTCAAATTATTTAACACTCAGAACAAAGCTGTGGGTGGGTATTATTATTGTCCCTATTTTACAAATAAGGAGAGTAAAGTACATAGGTAGAGTAATTACCTACTCAAAAATAATATAGAATTGGCAGAGCATTTTTTCCCACTCTACCACTGATGTTTTTACAAGCAATGCCAACAGAGCTTTTGTTGCATGCTACTTAAAAAATGTTTTACTATAACACCATTTTTTCCAGGTTGTTAATAATACAGTTGTTTCAGGTATTGAATGTTTGTTCCATCACCGGTCCCACACACCTGTGTGACCTCCTTCTCATCACTGATGTGCCCAGTTTCCCACCTACCAATTCAGGCCTTTCTATTAACAGGAAAATTAAATTTATTTCATATTGCTTGTTAAAACACAAAAGCAAATGAATTATAAAAACATAAATAAAGGGACTGGAGTGATAATACAGCAGGGAAGTCATTTTTCCTTGCACATGACCAACTCGGAATCAATCAATCCTCTGAGCACCAGGAGTAATTCCTGAGTGCAGAGTCAGGAGCATTGCCGGGTGTGACCCAAAAATCAAAAGACAAAAAAAGGAAATCAAAAAAAAGTCAATTTGTGATCATTGCTTTATTTTTTAAAATAAGTAGCTACATAACATGGGCAAAACTACATCCTTTATTAAATATTTGCTTAAAAATTACATTTTACCTATATTAATGCTTCTCTTATAACAGTATTATGTTTGATATATTTGTTTCCTAAGAGTTGTTTATTAATAAGAGCATTTAATCAAGTATAATCAGATGCTAGTGTATATATATATACATATATGTATATATATATGTATATATATATGTATATATATATATATATATATATCTTTGGAAGAGAATTACATGACTTTTGTACTATGCCATTTAGAGATTTTGTGAATATTAGTAATAATAACCCACTTGCTTAATTTCAATTGGTAACAATCTATACCTTCAACTCACATGCAAAACAAAGCAGAGTAAGATTCAGCATTTATCTATTGCTACACTTAAGAGTTCATATAAATCTGATCAATGTGAAGTATTGTTTCACTTAATGAAAGCTTAAACAAATAATTAAAGATAAGTTTCAAATATCAACAGTCTCAAATTTACAGATACATTTTTAAGATTTCAAGATCAGCCTTGCAAATTATTTAGGAATTTCAATAGAGGTTTTCAGTGTTTAAGATATACTGCATATGAATTATTCAAATATATACTTTTATAATTTGCTATATTTTTCATAATATGGCATGTCCTCACTAGTATAAACAAATATTTTCTCCTTTTCCTCTGTATTTTTTACTCAAGACATAATTTTTTATTTCAATTTGCTCCTAGAATAGTTATTATTAATGAGTTTCATTATAGTGTCATAAACCAAATATGAAACTTGTAATTTTACATGTGAGTCTAACTATATTTAAAAATATATACCAAAATTATGCATTATGTAGTTCATGTACAAATTATTTATAAACAACAAACATGAAAATCAAATTAGATGGGAAGTTTAAACTTATTAACTCCCTAAAAGACAAAGTAAAAGCAGATTAATTATGCAGTGCATTTTGAAAGAGAAAAACCACAGTTAGACCATTAACCAAAAAAAAGTTAGTTTGCACTCTTTATTAAAACAAAATTTTCATAATTACTTTTAAGGTATATTAAATTATTAGCTTATTTTTAATATAGTGTTAATTACAGAGTAATAGAATCTTTCATGATTCTTCTTTTGAGCATAGAATTCTTTGAAATCTTAATTCTCTTTCTTCCTTACTTAGCTATTCTTTTTCTAAAGACACAGTTGTTTACCCAAGAAAGACAATGCCAGAATACTTCAGAATATTCACTTGATCACTTGACTTCCGTAGATCATCGATTACTCGAGTGGGCACAAGTAACATCTCAATATGTCCTGTCACATGCGAGATAGCCCAAGGGTATCTGCCCACTCCAGGAACATAAAGAGCCTCAAACCATTCCATCAAGTCATGGGAATGATGTCTATAATTGTTACTGGTATTTGGCATGTCAAATACGACACGGGTAGCTTGCCAGGCTCTGCCTTGCGGGTAGGATAATCTTGTAGTTACCTCAAAACTCGAGCATTTATTGATGAACCACATGGCTGCTTGCAGCTGCGCCCAGGCTGTGATCAGCTCTTCTGCTAGGTGGAGCTCTGAGGAGAGGGGAGCACAGATGTGGAAAATGGTGGCCCTCATGGTGTGGGGGTTCCTCTGGCTTCTTGCGAGGCTCTGCGGACCAGGGCTAGAACCCGCCATCCCTCGTGGATGCTTCTTGGACGCTGGGCACAGGGAGAGCAAGCAGCAGCTCTGTCCCGTGTGTGTGAGTCTCTCAGAATATTACTTGCTGTTTTTACTTTGTTTCAAAATAACAATAAAAGTAATCTAGGAAAATGAAAAGGAATATTTTCTTCTCCCAATATGACTAGTCTATCATTCTGTCCATTCTCTGGAAAGCGTAATAGAATCATGTTTTTCATGATTCACTTAATATGACAATTCTAAAGGCTTTTCTATTAATTTTTCCTTAAGAAAAATGGTCTCATCCTCTATACATCACTTTAAGAAGACTTCAGTTTGATAATTTCTTTCTTCTTCATAATATAGCTTACATATTTCTTCACCATTAGACTAAAAAATTTAAAATATCAGGGACAGCTATTTTCCATAACCTCCCACACCAATTATTCTATATAATACCTGGCTGGCACAGTTGGGTTTGTTTGATTCTTGCCCTTACCTCTCTTTTTATACCTGTTATGATGAGTGCAATGTAAATTGGATGGCAAATTACTGAGCAAAGTAGAAGAAAACTAAAATAAAACTCATATTTTGTAAGTTTATGCTTTCTTTGGGGGACACAGAGAAAGAAAATTTAATGTTACAAAGTTTATTTAAGATAAAGGCTTTTTTGTGAAGTTAGTTACATATTTATTCCAAAGGATATCAAATTATCTCTAATCTATTACTGTAGATAATAGAATACTTATATGCATTTTATAAGTCACCACATAAAGAAATGTATATGCATTCATAAATCTTCAAATACAGAAACCAAATAAGTCAGCAGTTTCAGTGAACAAATTCACTGACTTGTTCTTGACAACTGCCCCTCGAAGTGTTGCAAGTGTGGCTGTGGTGCCCGTCTGCATTGGCAGGTGGCAGACAGGAGACAGACTTGTCTACACCAGGGCTCTGCCCTGTGGCCCGTGAATGGTTGATGGTCTGACACAGAAAAAGTCCGGGCTCCCTTGGATGAACCCAGAGTCATGGCAGGGCCTAGCAAACTACCCTTGGTGTATTCAATATGCCAAAAACAATAACAATAATGGACCTCATTCCCAATGAATGGAGATGTTATTGGTGCCTGCTTGAGCAAATCAATGAAAAATGGGAAGATAAGTGACATCGGGAAGATAAGTGACAAGCTCTTGACTATTCAAATATTTTCATTTACACAATTGAATACATTGAGTTCAAACATTCAGAGAGCACTATGTCTGTTCTTGACAATTTGAAAATCTATAATATACCAGAATCCGGCCCAGGTATGCTGAACCAGAGACTCTCAGACATGGGGCAGAGCTGCTACTTGCTCTCCCTGTGCCCAGCTGCTCGTGGAGGCACGCGGTAGGCATGGCGGGTTCTAGCCCAAGCCTGCCACCCCAGCTGAGCCTCACAACAAGCCAGACCACCCTCCCCTACTCATGGGGCCCGCCATTTTCCACATCCAGACTTCCCTCTCTTCACAACTCCACCCAGCAAACCAGACTATCACAGCCCGGCTCACGCGGCCGCGTGGTTTATCAATAACTGCTTTATTTAGAGGTGACTACAATAGTATGCCACCCGCACGGCAAGCCGGGAAGCTGCTCGTGTAGTATTTGATATGCCAAATAACAGTAACATTTATATTAGGTCATTCCTGTGACTTAATATAATTGTTTGAGGCTCCTTATGTTCCTGGAGTGGGAGGATGCCTTTGGGTTCTACTAGCTTGAGACGGGACATATGGAGATATTGCTGGTGCCCGTTCTAGCAAATAGATGATTAACGGGAAGATAGTGATAGTGATAATATACCAACAATTACATATAGACAGCATTATATTCTTCTAGTACTCTTGAGAACTTATTTATTGACATATTATCAAAAATATCAAATATGTTATATTATTATGTATTAAATATATTATATTAAGGACCTCATGTATTAATGATCAATGAGATATTAGTTTGACTCTTCTATATAGGCATATTACAAATTATCTAGATTTAATATAAAATATCTATGACAGGCATCACATTGCAATATTTTTTATATTTGTTGCAAATACAGTGATCTCTAAACAATAATTTTATCTCTTGTGGTAAAATAATTAAACCCAATATAACAATTAAATCTTAAAATCACACATCTCCTTTGGGCACCTAGTTGATAATATAAATACTTGTAAAGAAATAAAAAGAAAAAGTAAAATCTAGAATGCTAAATATTAATATTCCAAGTAGAACTATGTAAAGAGTATATGAAGCATTAGAAATAAATTCATACCCATAGCAATTCATACCTATACCTATAGCATAAGCATAGCAATTCATACCTATAGCATAAGTATACATATAGGTATAAATTTACATTCATATGCTATAGGTATAGGTATGAATATAAATTTGAATATAAATTTATATTTATATTCATACTTATACCAATTTCAAGAGAAAAGTCAGTTTCAAGCCCTGCTTGTCAGAGTCCCAACCTACAGTGAAGCCTATTTCAAGCCCAGGTATGCCTGATCCAGAGATTCAGATACACGGGGTAGAGCCGCATTAGCAAATGCACTAAATTAGAGTCTACTATGAGTCTATACCACCCGCACGGCAGAGCCTGGCAAGCTACCTGTGTTGTAACAATTATAGACCTCATTCCCATCCTGAAGGAATGGTTTGAGGCTCTTCATATTCCTGGAGTAATCTGATGCCCTTAGGCTACACTAGCATGTGACAGGACATATGAAAATGTTACTAGTGCCCATTCAAGCAAATCGATGAACAACGGGAAGACAAGTGATACAAGTGAAGTGATATCTATACCTATAGCAAATACTAAAGTTTAATTTGGGAACTGTTAGTCATAATCCCTAGTATATACTTATTTAGAAAAGGAGTGCAGCACAAAACAGGCTAAGAACCAAACAAACAAAAAACTCTGGCTGCCTATTTAGCAATAAAGTAACACCTCTGTGATATAGCATACTGTGGTCACCAATTGACTTGTTATATCATTTTTCAAAAATGGCCATTCCTAAATACTGCTATACGTAGATGCCTTTGACAACCATTGTAGATATACTGCTATTTACTTCACCAGCAGAGTAAAGGTCAAATAACTTAGTGAAGCTGATTTAGGGCTCTGTCTGATTTTAGTAACCTCAGTGACTGGTTAATTCACGGGTAAAAGGGGAATAAAGAGACATAAATTCAAGAGAATAGAGTGTCAATTTTTTCACATGGCAGAGTAGGTGACATCCTTACAAAAGACTCAAGATAGTTTCAAAATATGCAACAATATCCAAGAAAATGTGTTAGTGAAAGAAATATTTCCTTCATCTATAAAGTGAAACTTATAAATCATATTAAGACATAATGAAGTGAGAATAATTAGTTCTCAGAATCTTAAGATTATTTTAATGTTTTGGTTGTTCAAATGCAGTAGCCTGTAACAACTTCGATAAAATCAATATAACCTTGGCACATGGTCGTAAACCACTAACAGATTAGACTGTTACATTCAAGATGGAACATTTTGATTATATGAGAACTCTCAATTCAAATTCTGAAGATAGTTTCCCCTCCCTAATAAGTCTTTATATACTGGTTTGTCTGCAAAAGTTTGTGTCTTCTTATTTTCCAATCAGGGGATCCTACTGTTAATTTCTTTCCCTGCTTTAAAGTATTCAGACTCAGAAATTAATTAAATTCCAAACTATTGATTGTCACTTTGCACCATACACATGGACTTACAGTTAAATGTGCAAACAGGTTTAAACAAAAACATGAAAATATATGATAAATGCAATTAAATAGCAGCAAAGCCTGTCATGCATGGAATTCTCTCACTAATGCTTTGAACTTTTGTGAAGTTCCTGGGCACCAACAAAGATTCACCTAACTCTCCTAGCAGTGTCTATTATATATCAATTTGCACACAGGAGGACTAGAAATGGCACAGTTTGTCACAATATTCATATCTAACTAGTTTGTCTTTGATGGGAAAATTCAACTTCTATATCAAGAATAAATTGCACTATAAGATGGAATATTTAAAATACATATGCATCTCCCTGATGATTAAAGATGAAGAGCACTTTTTCATATGCCCCTTGGCCATTCGAATTTCTTCTTTTTGAAAGCTTCTGTTCATTTCTCCTCCCCGTTTTTGATGGGGTTGGCTGTTTTTTTCTTGTGAAGTTCTACCAGTGCCTGGTATATTCTGTATATTAATCCCTTGTCAGACGGGTATTGGGTGAATATCCTTTCTCACTCTGTGGATTGTCTTTGTATCTTGGTCACCGTTTCTTTTGAGGTGCAGAAGCTTTTCAATTTTATATAATCCCATTTGTTTATCTTTGTTTCCATTTGCTTGGTCAGTGGTGTGTCGTCTTTAAAGCAACTTTTAGTTCTGAAGTCATAGAGCGTTTCTCCTACATTTTCTTCGATGTATCTTATAGATTCATGTCTGATATTGAGATCTATAATCCATTTTGATCTGACTTTTGTGCATGGCATTAGAAGGAGGTCTAAGTTCATTTTTTACACGTAGCTGCCCAGTTTTCCCAGCACCATTTGTTGAAGAGGATTTCTTTGCTCCACTTAATATTTTTTGCTCCTTTATCGAAGATTAAGTGGTTGTATATTTGAGAGTGTGTTTCAGGATATTCAGTTCTATTCCATAGATCTACAGGTCTGTCTCTATACCAATACCACACTGTCTAATTACAACTGCTCTGTAGTAGAGCTTGAGGTTGGGGGAATGTAATACCTCCCATCTTCTTTTTCCCAAGGAATGTTTGTTCAATTTCTTTGAAGAACATCATGTGTATCTTTATAGGGACCACATTGAATCTGTATAAAGCTCTAGGGAGTATTACCATTTTGATAATGTTAATCCTTCCAATCCATGAGCAGGGAATGTGTCTCCATTTCCTCAGGTCTTCTTTTATTTCCTGAAGTAACATTTGTAGTTTTCTTTGTAGAGATCCTTTACATTCTTTGTCAAACTGATTCCTAGGTATTTGATTTTCTGCGGTGCAATTGTGAATGGGATAGTTTCTTTAATGTCCCTTTATCTCTTTCGCTGTTTGCATATAAGAAGGCCTTTGACTCTTGGGTATTGATTTTGTACCCTGCCACTCTACTACAGGAAGATGCAAATCAAAACAACAATGAGGTACCATCTCACACCACAGAGACTGGCACACATCCAAAACAGCAAGAACAACTGGTGCTGGCGTGGATGTGGGGAAAAAGGGACTCTCATCCACTGTTGGTGGGAGTGCAGGCTGGTCCAGCCCTTTTGGAGAACAATATGGGCATTCCTCCAAAAACTAGATATTGAGCTCCCATTTGATCCAGCAATAGCACTCCTGGGAATATACCCGAGAGACCGAAAAACATATAGCAGAAACACTATCTGTACTTCTTTATTCATCTCTGCGCTATTCACTATAGCTAGAATCTGGAAACAACCTAAATGCCCGAGAACAGAGAACTGGCTAAAGAAACTGTGGTTCATCTACACTATGGAATAATATGCAGCTGTCAGAAAAGATGAAATTATGATATTTACCTGCAAATGTATGGACATGGAAACTATCATGCTGAGTGAAATTAGTCAGAAGGAAAAGGACAGATATAGAATGACTGTATTCATTCATAGGATATAAATAGATACCAGTGTTTTACTAGATGTGGGGAAATGGTAATGGCAGATTAAAACTTACCATTGAATATACACAAAGAGACTTAAGCGATAAACTCTAAATATCTGCAGGGCTAGCCACAATGTGTAAAATAAGAGGGGAGAGAGATGCAGAGACAGAGAGAGAGAGACAGAGAGAAAAAGAGAGGAAACTGTTGTACCTGCTATTGAGGCAGCCTGGGGGTGGGCGGGAGGGGGTGGGGGGTACATTGGTGGTGGAAATGGGGTACTGGTGGAGGAATGGGTGCTGGAATACTATATTACCAAGAACCAATTATGAGCACCTTTGTAATTGTATGTCTTAAGGTGATATAATAAAACATTTTTAAAAAAGGAAAAAAAATACATATGCAAAACTAAAACTTTCATTCTTGTTAGTAGAAGTATATATTGGCCAAGCCTCTTTGGAAAATTATTTCCAGTGTCTACTACTCTGACCTAATTGAAGGCTAATAAATCAGCAACCCCTTACCCTGGTTATTTTCCCGATTTAAAATGCAAATCTGGGAACTGAAGCAATAGTACAGCAGCTAGGATGCTTGCTTTGCATGTATCCAACCTGGGTTTCAATCCCTGGTACTTCCATATGGTCCCCTGAGTCTACCAGACTAAACCCTGAGCACAGAGCTAGGACTAAGTTCTGAGCTTTATTGGGTGTGACCTAACCCTCACCCAAATAAAATTAAATTCAAGTATGTGACCAAGGAATACATTTTTGAATTCAATAACAGTAATGTTTATTATTGTTAAAATTGAAACACAAACTTTTAAATGATGAATAAAGTGTGCTGAATTCATATTTTGAAAATTAAGAAATACTGCTACTCAAGCAGCAATATTAATTTTATAAATAATTTAAAAATAAATGGTCTTATTTTATTTTAAGAAGCTACAAATGAGCAATCAGTAATAGCAGAATTTTGAATATGGTTATATTTAGGACTAATATCTTTGGACTATGACATGTATGTAACTATGCCTTTATTTAAAATGTGGTTATTGGAAAAATAAAGATGGAAAGCATCACCTCCCAACTTCAAACTGTACTACAAAGCAGTAGTAATTAAAACAGGATGGTATTAGAACAAAAACAGACCAGTTTACCTATGGAATAGACTGAATATCCTGAAACATGCCCTCAAATATATGATCATTTATTTTTTGATAAAGGAGCAAAATATACAAATTGGAATAAGGATAGCCTTTTCAAAAAAGTGGTGCTGGGAAAACCAGGTAACTAAATGTAAAATAATGAACTAAGACCTCTAATGCTATCCACAACAGTCAGGTAAAAATGGATTACAGATATATAGGTACATAGAAGAAAACATAGGTTAAATTCTCCATGACATTGAAGCTAAAGGCATCTTCAAAGATGAAGTACCAATGACAAATAAGTGGAAACAGGATAAACAAACAGAACTCGTGAAATTAAGAAGTATCTGCACCTCAGAAGAAACAGTGACCAAAATACAAAGACTGCCCACACATTGGGAAAGGATATTTATCCAATAACCATCTGATAAAGGGTTCATCTACAAGAGACAAAGGGTTAATCTCCAAGATACATAAAACACTGGAAGAGGACGGAAAGATACACAGCAGGTAGGGCCTTTGTCTTGCATGTGTCAACCCGGGTTCAATCCCTGGCATCCCATATGGTCCCCTGAGCACCGCGAGGAGAAATTCCTGAGCAAAGAGCCAGGAATAACCTCTAAGCATTGCTAGGTGTGATCCAAAAACAAACAAACTAAAAAAAAACTGGAAGAATTTTTGCAAGAAAAAAACATCCAATTTTGCAAGAAAAAACATCCAATTCCATAACAAATGGGGAGAGGGAAGAAATGAACATAAACTTCCTATAGGAAGAAATTCAAATGGCCAAAATGCATGTGAAAAAGTGCTCTTCTTCACTAATCACAAGGGGAGATGCAAATCAAAGCAACAATGAGATATCTCACACCTCAGAGACTGGCACACATCCAAAAGAGCAAGAACAACCAGTACTGGAATGGATGTAGAGAATGGAATTTCCATTCATTGTGGGAAAGCTTACTAGTCCAATCTTTTTTGGAAAACAATATGGAACACATTCCTCAAAAAACTAGAAATAGAGTTCCATTTGACCAAGCTATATCACTCCTGGGAATGTAGCCTGAGGGCCCCAAAACACAGCAGAAACACCACCTGTACCCCTATGTTCACTGCAGTACTAGTCACAATAGCCAGAATCTGGAAACAACCTGAGTGTCCAAGAACAGACGACTGGATAAAGAAACTATGGTACATTTACCTAGTGGAGTACTATGCAGCTTTTTGAAAAACAAGGTTATAAAATGTGAATGTAAATGGACGAGACATGGGGACTATAATCACTTGTCACTTGTCTTCCCATTGTTCATCGATTTGCTCAAGCAGGCACCAGTAACATCTCCATACAGCCTGTCAATACAAGTGTAGTCCCTGGGCATCTTCTCACTCCAAAGAACATGAAGAGCCTCAAACCATTCCTTCATGTCATGGGAATGAGGTCTATAATTGTTACTGGGTTTTGGCATATCAAATACGACACAGGTAGCTTTTCAGGCTCTGCCATGCGGGTGGTATATTCTTGTAGTAGCCTCTCACCTCGTGCATTTATTGATGGAGTGCGTGGCTGCTTTGCAGCCCACAAGATGGGGGAAACATCAGCTCTTCTGCTGGGTGGAGCTTTGACGAGATGTGGAGTCCGGATTTTGAAAATGACGGCCCTCATGGTGTGGGGATTCCTCTGGCTTCTTACAAGGCTCTGCTGAGATGGCGGGCCAGGGTTAGAACCCACCTTCCCTCCTGGGTGCCTCATGATCAGCTGGGCACAGGGAGAGCTGGTAGCAGCTCTGCCCGTATATCTGAATCTCTTGATCAGGCATACCTGGGCTTGAAATATACTGCTCTAGGGTGAACTCTGATGAGTATCATGCTGAGAGTATCATGCTGAGCAAAATCAGTCAGAAGAAAAGGTCAGATATAGAATGACTGCATTCATTTGTGGGATATAAAAGTATATATTATGAGGCCAATATCAAAGACCAGGCAAAACTATGTCAGAAGGACTTGTCAATGGTTGGAATCTACCACAAGTGTGTAGTTAAAAAAAGATAGAGATGACCAGTTTGCCAACAATAGTTGGAAATAGACTAGAACTGAGTATTGAAATCAGTACACATACTGCAAAATACAATGTACAAAAAGAAGAGAGAGAGAGAATAAAGTGCCTGTCATAGAGGCTGGAGTTGGGTTGAAGGTGTGGGGGGAAATTAGGGACATTGGTTGTGGGAAATGTGCAGTGGTGGAGGAATGACTGCTGGAACACTGTACAGCTGGAATCAATAATGAACGGCTTTGTACTTTTCTATCTCATGGTGATATAACAATTTTTTTAGAAAAAGAAACTTGGAAAATGTGAAAAAAAGAAATATTTTAATTTCATATTTATATATTTTTATAATTCTTATATTTATATAAGATATATATTCCTATAGATCATATATTATATTTTTATATATTTTTTTGTTTATATATTTTCTGCATTAGGTGTTCACATGATTATTATATCTAATATATAATGAATATTAATCATATCTAAATATGATTAAATATATCAATCATAATATTCAATCACATAAATATAACAGAAATATACCAAATATTTGTCAAGTGTCTTCTGACTGAATTATTTCTAAGATTTGAAGAAAATTATTTTAGAAAGCTGTCCAATCCTTACATGATTTTTAATCACTCATCTCAGATTTTTTTTCTTTTTTGATTATTGGGCCTGCCCAATTTTGTTCAGTACTTAACCTGACTCTGTATAAAGGCGAGCACTCCAAGCATGGGAGTGCTTGGAGACAATACACAATGCCAGGAATCAGACCAGGGTCGGTTGTAGCAAAGCAAGTACCTTAGCCCCAAAGCTCTGTGTTCTGTCCCCCTCATTATTTTTAAGATAATTTATGTTCATATATCTACTCAGATGTTTTTCTTACTGAATCAATTTTAAACCACACATTAGTTTCATTCAAATCAGATACATTTTAATTTTAATTTCAAAAGATTGAACTTAGCAAAAAATTTTAAACAAGCCATAAGTATCTCTTTGGAAGTTATAACTTCTAAATTATTAGAGAAAATGCTGTTTTTATATATATATATATATATATATATATATATAGAGAGAGAGAGAGAGAGAGAGAGATATATATATATACACATATATACATATATATAATAAGCAGCATTTTGTATATATATCTGGATATATATACATATGTATATATTTATATATATGCATAAATATCCAGATCTCTATATTTTTCAAAAACTGACAGAAAATAATGTCTATGCTTCTGTTGTTTATACTATTGTCATTGCAATTTTTAATATCCACGGCTGCAGAGCATGAATTTTAAGTGTATGGCTGCACCATAAAGTAGAAAAAACTGAAATTATCAAATATTTTTGTTGTTGTTTGTTTTTTCCAGTCCTGGAATTTGGGCCTATGGTCTAAAAATATCCAAGTCCTACATTTTGTCACTGAGCCAATCCTCAGACTTAATTATTTGACTTGTTGTTTCTTTTGTCATGCACTTGTTTTTTGTTAAACAAATATATGATTTGGGTGGGTTATTTGATTTTAAGGGACTTCCTAGTTAGTCAAATGTTAACTATTATATATTTTTGAGCTGAGTGACTAAGTGACTGAGACAGCGGTCAAGCGGTCAGCATTTCTTCTTCCCCTGCACTGCCCAAACACACGCCTCCACTGGCAGATGGTCACCAAGCCTGAGCAGACCTTTCCAGTGAATTTGGGTTGCTAAAATAAAAATATTCCTTACCTTTGCTAAGGAAAAAGGAAGCAAAATGTCTTAAATTTTTTATGCCACTAGGAGTTGACTATCTTTACAGATGAAACACTTTCTGTCGGAGAACACTGGGTTCCCCCAACAAAATCAAGGAGCATAACAGGAATCTCAGGGGAACCTCCACTTGTTAGAGAATGTTGGGTCCCTGACAAAATCTGGGAGTAAGGACAGAAGATCCCTTCTGACCCAGGGGATTAGTGGCCACCAAACAGAGATTCTGGAATCCAGCAAAGTTTCAATAGACTTTACTCACAGTTGTTCAGGTACATAATTCAATAATAGGAAATATCAGGTTTCTAGCTGGGCCCTGGCCATGTGTAGGTTTAGAATCCTAGGCCAAGATGGCCAGTACCATGTGCTAAGGCCCGACAGGGAAGAGAACAGAGAGGAGAGCAGAGGCAGAGGGTGAAGAGGAAGGGAGAGAGTGAGAGCAGGCTACTGTTTCTATATCTTTTCAGCTCTGACGGGCCCACATTAATGGATGGCAGTTAGGGTCAATCCCCAGGTGCCTCTCCCACTACCTCACCTAGTCCCATAGAAATGTTAATATTGCCCCAGCCAAGGTCTGTCCTTGCAGTTTCCCTACAGGCCCTATGCAGAGTGGGGGAAAGGCATGTATCTATACCATGGATAGACTACATCAAGGTATATATTTCTCGAACCCTTCACAAGATCCTTGTCTTTACTTCATAGTTGTTTTGGATAATAGCCTTTAGACTTATTAGAGAGTCACACTTGCTTGCTTGGAGACAAACAGCATTCTCTATGATCTAATTATAACTTATATTATACTTAAGGATCCAACGTAGCCAGGTTAAATACTGCTAAAACCTATCTAGTCCCATGATAATTGTGGTAGCATGAGAGAAAATCTTTACACTAGCTAACATAGAATATATGATAAGATATTTTTGTCACGGAGTGTGACAGATCCAAACTGTTTCCCTGTGCCTATCTACAAAGTGGCCTGTAGGAGGTAACTCCAGGCAAGATGCAGAGGCTCTGGGCAACAGTCTACTGCAACAACTTTCCTCTTCGGTTATGCTGTTTCAAGTGTGAAAGAGGAATGCTCATCCATCACCAGATCACGATCACGATCACGATCACGATCTTCCCCGTTAATCATCTATTTGCTAGAGCGGGCACCAGTAATATCTCAATATGTCCTGTCACATGCTGTAGAGCCAAGGGCATCGGCTTGGTACAGGAACATAAAGAGCCTCAAACCATTATATTAGGTCATGAGAATGATCTAATATAATTGTTACTGGCATTTGGCATATCAAATACAACACGAGCAGCTTGCTAGGCTTGCCGTACGGGAGGCATACTCTATAAACACCTCCAAATAAAGCCTTTATTGATGAACCGCAAGGCCGCTATGGCCGTGCAAGCCGGGCTGTGATGGGCTGGTCGGCTGGGTGGAGTTCTGATGAGAGGGAAGTCCAATGTGGAAAATGGCGGCGCCCATGGAGTGGGTGGAGGTCGTCTGGCTTGTTGTGAGGTTCTGCCGGGTGGTGGGTGGGCCAAGGCTGGAACCCACCATGCCTCCCGACTGCCTCATGAACGGCTGGGCACAGGGAGAGCAAGGAACCGCTCTGCCCCATGTCTGAGGAGTCTCTGGACCAGCATACCTGGGCCGGATTGAGGAAGAAACTGCTCCAGGGTGGGTGTCGATGATCCGGGCTGTGATGGGCTGGTCGGCTGGGTGGAGTTCTGATGAGAGGGAAGTCCAATGTGGAAAATGGCGGCGCCCATGGAGTGGGTGGAGGTCGTCTGGCTTGTTGTGAGGTTCTGCCGGGGTGGTGGGCCAAGGCTGGAACCCACCATGCCTCCCCGACTGCCTCATGAACGGCTGGGCACAGGGGAGAGCAAGGAACCGCTCTGCCCCATGTCTGAGAGAGTCTCTGGACCAGCATACCTGGGCCGGATTGAGGAAGAAACTGCTCCAGGGTGGGTGTCGATGATCCGGGCTGTGATGGGCTGGTCGGCTGGGTGGAGTTCTGATGAGAGGGAAGTCCAATGTGGAAAATGGCGGCGCCCATGGAGTGGGTGGGGGTCGTCTGGCTTGTTGTGAGGTTCTGCCGGGTGGTGGGCCAAGGCTGGAACCCACCATGCCTCCCGACTGCCTCATGAACGGCTGGGCACAGGGAGAGCAAGGAACCGCTCTGCCCCATGTCTGAGAGTCTCTGGACCAGCATACCTGGGCACGGATTGAGGGAAGAAACTGCTCCAGGGTGGGTGTCGATGATCCGGGCTGTGATGGGCTGGTCGGCTCGGTGGAGTTCTGATGAGAGGGAAGTCCAATGTGGAAAATGGCGGCGCCCATGGAGGTGGGAGTCGTCTGGCTTGTTGTGAGGTTCTGCCGGGGTGGTGGGCCAAGGCTGGAACCCACCCATGCCTCCCGACTGCCTCATGAACGGCTGGGCACAGGGAGAGCAAGGGAACCGCTCTGCCCCATGTCTGAGAGTCTCTGGACCAGCATACCTGGGCCGGATTGAGGAAGAAACTGCTCCAGGGTGGGTGTTGATGATCCGGGCTGTGATGGGCTGGTCGGCTGGGTGGAGTTCTGATGAGAGGGAAGTCCAATGTGGAAAATGGCGGCGCCCATGGAGTGGGTGGAAGGTCGTCTGGCTTGTTGTGAGGTTCTGCCGGGTGGTGGGCCAAGGCTGGAACCCACCATGCCTCCCGACTGCCTCATGAACGGCTGGGCACAGGGAGAGCAAGGAACCGCTCTGCCCCATGTCTGAGAGTCTCTGGACCAGCATACCTGGGCCGGATTGAGGAAGAAACTGCTCCAGGGTGGGTGTCGATGATCCGGGCTGTGATGGGCTGGTCGGCTGGGTGGAGTTCTGATGAGAGGGAAGTCCAATGTGGAAAATGGCGGCGCCCATGGAGTGGGGTGGGGGTCGTCTGGCTTGTTGTGAGGTTCTGCCGGGGTGGTGGGCCAAGGCTGGAACCCACCATGCCTCCCGACTGCCTCATGAACGGCTGGGCACAGGGAGAGCAAGGAACCGCTCTGCCCCATGTCTGAGAGTCTCTGGACCAGCATACCTGGGCCGGATTGAGGAAGAAACTGCTCCAGGGTGGGTGTCGATGATCCGGGCTGTGATGGGCTGGTCGGCTGGGTGGAGTTCTGATGAGAGGGAAGTCCAATGTGGAAAATGGCGGCGCCCATGGAGTGGGTGGAGGTCGTCTGGCTTGTTGTGAGGTTCTGCGCCGGGTGGTGGGCCAAGGCTGGAACCCACCATGCCTCCCGACTGCCTCATGAACGGCTGGGCACAGGAGAGCAAGGAACCGCTCTGCCCCATGTCTGAGTGTCTCTGGACCAGCATACCTGGGCCGGATTGAGGAAGAAACTGCTCCAGGGTGGGTGTCGATGATCCGGGCTGTGATGGGCTGGTCGGCTGGGTGGAGTTCTGATGAGAGGGAAGTCCAATGTGGAAAATGGCGGCGCCCATGGAGTGGGTGGGGGTCGTCTGGCTTGTTGTGAGGTTCTGCCGGGGTGGTGGGCCAAGGCTGGAACCCACCATGCCTCCGACTGCCTCATGAACGGCTGGGCACAGGGAGAGCAAGGAACCGCTCTGCCCCATGTCTGAGAGTCTCTGGACCAGCATACCTGGGGCGGATTGAGGAAGAAACTGCTCCAGGGTGGGGTGTCGATGATCCGGGCTGTGATGGGCTGGTCGGCTGGGTGGAGTTCTGATGAGAGGGGAAGTCCAATGTGGAAAATGGCGGCGCCCATGGAGTGGGTGGGGTCGCCTGGCTTGTTGTGAGGTTCTGCCGGGTGGTGGGCCAAGGCTGAACCCACCATGCCTCCCGACTGCCTCATGAACGGCTGAGCACAGGGAGAGCAAGGAACCGCTCTGCCCCATGTCTGAGAGCTCTGCTGGACCAGCATACCTGGGCTGGATTGAGGAAGAAACTGCTCCAGGGTGGGTGTCGATGATCCGGCTGTGATGGGCTGGTCGGCTGGGTGGAGTTCTGATGAGAGGGAAGTCCAATGTGGAAAATGGCGGCGCCATGGAAGTGGGTGGGGGTCGTCTGGCTTGTTGTGAGGTTCTGCCGGGGGTGGTGGGCCAAGGCTGGAACCCACCATGCCTCCCGACTGCCTCATGAACGGCTGGGCACAGGGAGAGCAAGGAACCGCTCTGCCCCATGTCTGAGAGTCTCTGGACCAGCATACCTGGGCCGGATTGAGGAAGAAACTGCTCCAGGGTGGGGGTGATGATCCGGGCTGTGATGGGCTGGTCGGCTGGGTGGAGTTCTGAAGAGAGGGAAGTCCAATGTGGAAAATGGCGGCGCCCATGGATGTGGGTGGAGGTCGTCTGGCTTGTTGTGAGGTTCTGCGGGGTGGTGGGCCAGGGCTGGAACCCACCTTGCCTCCCGACTGCCTCATGAACGGCTGGGCACAGGGAGAGCAAGGAACCGCTCTGCCCCATGTCTGAGTGTCTCTGGACCAGCATACCTGGGCCGGATTGAGGGAAGAAACTGCTCCAGGGTGGGTGTCGATGATCCGGGCTGTGATGGGCTGGTCGGCTGGGTGGAGTTCTGATGAGAGGGAAGTCCAATGTGGAAAATGGCGGCGCCCATGGAGTGGGTGGGGGTCGTCTGGCTTGTTGTGAGGTTCTGCCGGGTGGTGGGCCAAGGCTGGAACCCACCATGCCTCCCGACTGCCTCATGAACGGCTGGGCACAGGAGAGCAAGGAACCGCTCTGCCCCATGTCTGAGAGTCTCTGGACCAGCATACCTGGGCCGGATTGAGGGAAAAGAAACTGCTCCAGGGTGGGTGTCGATGATCCGGGCTGTGATGGGCTGGTCGGCTGGGTGGAGTTCTTTGAGAGGGAAGTCCAATGTGGAAAATGGCGGCGCCCATGGAGTGGGTGGGGGTCGCTCTGGCTTGTTTGAGGTTCTGCCGGGGTGGTGAGCCGAGGCTGGAACCCACCATGCCTCCCGACTGCCTCATGAGCGGCTGGGCCCAGGGAGAGCAAGGAACCGGCTCTGCCCCATGTCTGAGA
>JAJIBD010000337.1:0-35000 GCA_021461705.1 Cryptotis parvus
AGAGAAGTCTATGCTTGTCCCAGACAGGAAGCTTACTTATATAAACACACATTAAAAAACTAAATACCTTTCCCTACTTGACTGCTTACTAAGAAACACAGAGATATTTTCTGATAGACTACCAAATATGGGCCATGGATATTTGGGTTTCATATGTGTATTCATGTTTTCTTTATCCCAAGTATAAACCCTGCTTTTCTGTACTGAGCAAGGTGATTTATTTCCTTCAAATCACTTTAGGAATAAATGGAACATAAAATAATTAGGTAAATGGATACATTTACCAATTATTTCAAATAGACTCAAAAGAGAACTGAAGTTTTATATGCAGAAGCTATAAAACTCAATGAGACAATATGTACTGTTCCAAAGGTGATTTCAAAATAGTGCTATTTGTATAATTTAACTTGTGGCCTGAAATTTTCTGCTTTTTACATGCAAGAATGCGTTATTAAGCTATTTATAGATTTTAACATATAATTTACTGTTCTAAACACTTATTTCTTGATCCTTGCTCTTTATTCAAGACATCCATTTAGCATGGCATATATTATTCAACTGTCATAATAACAGAGGCAAAATGAAAGCGCCTTTAATTTAGTGCAGAATTATATTTTTAGAAACTTCAATATTGCTTTTTAGTTATATTATTTATATGTTTAAATTTAATAAATTGTTTTCATAAGACTTTTTACAAATTCTGAGTGGACTTTTTATAATGGCTTCCACCTCCTACAAGTTTAATGATACCATATTGTAGGAATCATATAATGACTGAAAAGATTCTAGAAGTTAACCCAGAAATCATGTTGCCCCTATTCAGAAGTGATACAAAAAAGTCAATTCCATGTGCGATTTCAAATATATACCTTAATTTTAAAGCTGCCAAACACCTTATATATAATCATGAAGATTTTGTATGTAATAGCAACAATGTTAGTTTAAGAAATATGTATATTCAACTTTGCACTAAATATATTTAACATTTAAACATATATTCTGAAGCATTTAGGAAATGTAAATGACAAAAAATTATTTCCAGTATTCCTACAATGCCCAAGATTCATGGTCTCCAGGTAACTAGGGAGTACATGGCTGCACCAGGTGTAGCTTGTCCTTCCAGCACTGTTACATGTTTGGTTGATGATTTATTCAAACCCAGTTTCAAACCAGCTATTAGCTCCCTCATTGCTTTAGTGCAACTAGTCCAACATTCATAACTGTCAAGGACCGATCCATTGGTACTGAGAATATTTTAGACTGCACACTTGTTAAACTGTCTTTTTTTTTTTTAGCATATATAGGACTATAAAGATGAATAACTTTTCATTTTTTTAAATTCTTCCCCTCTTATAAATCGAATACATCTACTCAATTTTTAAACCATCTGTCAAAGAAAAAGCACCTGAATCTGGAGTCATAAGTAAACATGACATTTTATGGGGTTTGTGTTTTTGTTTATAGGGTTTTTACTTGTTTGTTTTGACTTATTTTGTTTTACTTGTGGGTGATAGTGACTGCCCATAAATGGCCCTCAACTATCTTGGACAAGCAATGTGAGGGTTTTTATAAATAAAAATAAACTGCATGAACAACTTACAAAATAAGTGACCAACAGACCAAACATTGATGAGATATTCTAAAAGAATGCTAGAGAAGTGACTAGTTAGCAGTCTGATTGATATTTTTTTAAAAAATTAAGAATTTCAGTAGTAGATGCACTTAAATAGTATAACACTCCAGAAAAAAAAGAGTAAATTACAGAAGAATGTATAGAGAACAGATCATTTATATATAGGAAGCTATGCCATTTATATATAATTCAAAACTAACAAATTTAAAAAAAAGGAATGATGGGTTTAAATTTTTAGATTATGATTAGGAGACTGAAATTCTTGTGAAAACTTTGAAAAACAAATCTGATCAATTAGGAAAGCATTCTGACTTTGGTAGTACAAAATTTAGTTGATTTATCATTATTTTTTATAAAAAATAGCTATTAGTACTTTTTTAAAAAGTTAAGTTTTATGGTGTGCTAGGTTCAGTTAGAAAATGTCAGTCTTAATATTATGTTATGAAAGCTAAGAATGTCTTCTTGGGATAATTTCCTGGTGTTTTCTCACCAGGAAAGTCGACAGGAGAATAAAACGGCACTCGGTCTTCTCGACAGTTTGGTGTCTGTCTTTGGCTGTCAAGCAAAAAAGACCGTAATTCTGCTCAAATGGAGAAGATTAGAATACTCTGTAAATTCAGAGAAAAGGAAAATGGAATAACAAAACACTGGATGGCCATTTTCTTCACATCCCCTAGTAGAAGGAATAGTCCCTTTTCATGACGCAGGAATTAATAAAAGTACAGTTCTAACAGCACACACACTGTGAGATAAAAATAAATGTGTCTGGGCCGCTTTCAAGTCATGAGGCATAAAGATTATATAACATGAAAATACATGGTTTTAACTGGGGAGAAAAATCAACCTAATGCACAAGTAGAATTTTATTTTGAAACTAATCACTCTAAAAATCAATCATTCACTCCAATCTTGAAAGGTTTTTTATAGACTAAAATGCACATATAGACTGACCGAGAAAGATCACATTTTTAATTCGAGTCTAAAGTGGAATAATTTTGATATTTTTCACATGGTTCTCTAAAAGTACATGCACATGTCCTAAGAAGAAGGTTTTTACTGCTATAATTATCTTGAGAAAATTTAACTTCTTGGTGATACATGTATGTATGTGTACATTGTCTGTACATATATACACCAATATGTACCGAGATTAGCATGCAAATACTTACATATAACATAGACATGCACATATAAAATAAAAGTAAATTGGTAAAAATGTTCTTTTTCTTTTCTAAATTTAAAGATTTTAAAAATTGCATTTTTCCTTTGACACCATGCACTGTGTAATAAGCCTTGTATTACATCATTATATCAACTGAACACAAATATTCCCCAAAGATCTAGTTCAAGAAAGTGCCACAACATGGCAGCCTTTCCCATCCCCCTTTGGCTTGAATTCCAATTAAGTCTAACCATGAGGGAATGGCTTTCTGCCAAGAGCGCAACAAAGCAAAAAGGACGATGTTAGTCTTGGGGCCATGGGGAAATTAAAGGCAATAATGGAGACTGGTGCTTCTAGAATTGCCCCCTTTGATGTTACCTGGGAAATGCTGAGAAGGCACTGATAGGAAGCAGTCATATTCTCTTAAGTTCTAATTTGTTTATTTACATTTCTATCATGAACACCTTTTCAGAGAACCTATAGTACATAAAGGTTAATGAAAGGGGTCTACCTTCCACATCCTGTGTGCTAATTCTGTGCCCCTCTAACAGCTGTCAGAATGACACCACTCTTTGTCTCTAATTACCTATCAGAAGTTTTCATAGTAAGAAATGGACGCCTGATATTTGTCAATTTTTTACCAGAATATGAGCAAAGTTGCCTTTTTGGTACATGAATCTTTATCTAACAAACTAATGAACCATCAGAATTCTAATCCAAATTCTTCCATTTGTGTGTCCCTAAGCAGTCATTTTACTTCTTTTCACCTTCGTGTCCTCCTCTTTTTAAAATGATATTTTCTAATTATTTCCAAAATGCTTTCCAAGCATATTGAAATTTTCTAAATTACTTTCATGATGTTTCTGAGCTGAAGACACAGTGCAGGATTTAAGGTGTTTGACTTGCATGTGCCTGACCCTGGCTTGGTCCCTATGGCTGGGAACAACTCCTGCGAACAGAGATGTTAATAGCCCCTGAGTATCACCAGGTGTGGTCCAACTTCAAATTCCAACCCTAAAATCACCTTTCAGGATGTTTGCAAGATAGACTCCAGTCTTTATCTATGGTTATGCTAGTACTGAGATGCTATTTGCTACCTGGTGCTCTTTTGATCACAACTGTGTGTTGGGGTTTTCAGGAGGTCACATTTTGAGGTCATTAGACTGAAATTGTTCTAACATGTTTGAAAAACCAAAACTAAGAAACAATTGATGTGGGCCGGGCGATAGCCCAGAGGGTAGAGCGTTTGCCTTGCAGTGGCCTGCACATGCCAGCCCGGGTTCGATCCCCGGCATCCTATATGGTCCCCTGAGCAACACCAGGAGTGATTCCTGAGTGCAAAACCAGGAGTAACCCCTGAGCATCGCCGGGTGTGACCCAAAAAGCAAAAAAAAAAAAAAAAAAAAAAAAAGAAACAATTGATGTATCTGAATATAAGAAATGAAAATTTAAGAGTAAATATCCAAAATAGCCTAGTTGTATTCACCAAACAGTACAGAAGTGACTTGTGCATGCTCTAACCTATAAAATAATTGCCTTGTGCTTTTTATTAAATACCTAAGTCCTACCTTCCGTTGCTACAGCATTCCTAACCCCCTTTTGGTTTGGCTCACACTGAATTCCATGGATATATGCTCAAATAAACTCATTTAATATTGGAATAACCCCTCAATTTATCTTTATAAGCTAAATTCAAATAGATGAAAGTCCAACTCTTGCACTATATCAGATATTGAAAAAAATAACAAAGAAAAAGTGTTTATTCTCACTAATAAAATGAGGTCCTTTCCATAAAAACTGTTTTATTGATATGATAATTTATTCATATTTTAAAAAACAATTAACACATTGACACTGCCACTGCCATTTGTGTAAATTATATTCAAGTGTGAGCCACAAGTGGTATGTGCTGGTATTAGCAAACTATAATATATAGCACAGTATGTAAGGAGAGAAACAAGTCACATAAAGCAAATTTCTTTGAAGGTAAAAGTAAAAATTATAAAGTAATCCTGAGATCCACAAGTTTGAGAACTAACAGAGACATTATTTTTGGAGTCCCACATTATAAGTCTTTGATACCCTATATATACCTATAATGAACAACTTTATAGGAAAATTTAATTTATTCATTTACCTTGCTTTATATATACAATCTATAAACAAGTTATTGAAAGTGTTTTCTAAATTGAGCAAAATTTACAAACACTCCAGAAGTGAGCATACGAAAGGTGGGAAGGTCAGAGCAAGGTCATAACAACAGCAACAACAAAAACTGGCACTAGCTAGGAATGGGTACTGTGATCTGGCTTCAATCCCTGAGCCACAAAATAAAAATTAATTAAAGCATTAAGGACCAGGTACAAATTAGCCCTATTTGAATAATAGCAAATTCAGTGATTTCTGTGTACAGAATCTATAGTAATGGAGGAGTATGAGACTAGAAAGGACACTAGAAGTTCAAAGCATTAGATTCCAGAAGCCCTGATAAGTTTTGCTTTCTTTACTTAGAAGATAATAAGAAATTGTAGAAAGCTTCAGTACGGAAGGAAAGATGTTAAATTTAATTAATATCATTATAAGAGCTTAATAGGTGCTCAATGTAATTTTACATAATCAACACATTTTCCCCCCATTAGTTTTTTTATTCCCTTTCTATCTCAGAAAAAAACTAAATTTCAATGAACTCCCAGAGCTAGTCCAAGATTAGAGAGCAAGTAGTTGAACTGCCTTTGAATTTATCTTTAACTTCATTACATTGTTCTGAGAATATAAACTCCAATAATTTTAAATCATACAAGTAAGCAACATAAACGAAGTAGGTTCAGTGACACACTGTAGGGAATGATGAAAACAATGGCAAATGCAAAACAATTAGACATTAAACTAAAGGAAAATTATCGGTTATCCGGTTTAGTCCAAGTAAAATCAGCTCAGGGTAAAGCCATTAGTTTGCCTCTTCTACAGGTGAAACTGTTATTTCTCTAACATGATCAGTTAATCTAATTTCTGTGGAGATTAGAATGGTCAAGAAATAAAAAAGGAGGAAGACCAGTTAAAATTGACCGAAAATAAATCTGGTGCCCTTGAAAAAGAAAGAACGTATGTGATTTTATTAGAATAATGCTGGGGAATGAGAGATGGCAAATGAACAGAAGTCATTGCTTCCCCATTTTCAACTCATTTCATTTGTCATATAATATCCCATTTAAAGATCCACACAACAGGAATAACAGTCTGTTAAAAATAAGTGTTAGCATTCCCTGCTCATGGATGGGGAGAATTAACATTGTTAAGATGGTAATACTCCCTAGAGCTTTGTACAGATTCAATGCGGTTCCTATAAGGATTCCCATGACATTCTTTAAAGAAATTGACCAAACACTTCTGAAATTCATATGGAATGATAACCCCCACGGATAGCTAAAGCAATCCTTGGGAAGAAGAACATGGGAGGCATCACCTTTCCCAACCTCAAACTGTACTACAAAGCAGCAGTAATTAAAACAGCGTGGTACTGGAATAAAAACAGACCGGTGGACCTATGGAATAGAGTTGAGTATCCTGACACCCACCCTCAAAGACATGATCAATTAATCTTTGATAAAGGTGCAAAGAGTCCAAACTGGAGTAAGGAAAGCCTCTTCAACAAGTGGTGCTGGGAAAACTGGACAGCTACATGTAAAAAAATGAATTTGGACCTGTGTCTAACACCTTGCACAAAAATCAGTTCAAAATGGATTAAAGATCTCAATGTCAGACCTGAATCCATAAAGTATGTTGAAGAAAATATAGGAAAAACCCTCCACGACATCCGATGCTAAAGACATCTTCAAAGGTGAAGCACCATTAACAAAGCAACTAGAAGAAAATATAAATATATGGGACTACATGAAACTGAAGAGCTTCTGCACCTCGAAAGAAACAGTGACCAAGATAGAAAGACAGTCGACGGAATGGGAAAGAATATTCACCCAATACCCATCTGATAAGGGGTTAATATCCAGGATATATCAGGCACTGGTACAGCTATATAAAGAAAAAAAACAGCCAACCCCATTAGAAAATGGGGAGAGGAGATGAACAGAAACTTTGACAAGGAAGAAATCGAATGGCCAAAAGGCATATGAAAAAATGCTCATCATCACTAATCATCAGAGAGATGCAAATCAAAACAACAATGAGATATCACCTCACACCACAGAGAATGGCCCATATCCAAAAGGGTAAAAGCAACAAGTGCTGGCGTGGATGTGGGGAAAAGGGGACTCTCATACACTGTTGGTGGGAATGTCGACTTGTACAACCTTTCTGGAAAACAATATGGACATTCCTCCAAAGACTAGAAATTGAGCTCCCCTTTGACCCAGCCATACCACTCCTGGGAATATACCCTGAAAGCCAAACACACAGCCGGAAACACAATAGGCACTTTTATTTTCATAGCAGCAATGTTCACAATAGCCAAAACCTGGAAACAACCAGTATGCCCGAGAACTGATGACTGGATAAAGAAACTTGTGGTACATCTACACAATGGAATACTATGCAGCTGTCAGAAAAAATGAAGTTATGGAATTTTGCTATAAATGGATGGATATGGAAAGAATCATGTTGAGTGAAATTAGTCAGAAGGAAAGGGAGAGACATAGAATGACTGCATTTATTTGCATGGCATAAATATACTAGGTGATCTTACCAAAAGTGGAAATTACCACAAGCGTGTGGGAGTCAGAGGTTGGTTTAGATAGAGAAGGGAACATGAGTGAATAAATGTCTAAAGTTCTGATGCTAACATAGAACTGAGCATTAAAGACAGACAAAAAATGCAAATGATGGCTTCTAAGTATAGCGTAGTGCAACCCACAATGTGTGGGAGAAGGAGGAGAGAGAGAGGGAGAGGGAGAGGAGATAAAGAACCTGCCATTTAGGCGGGATGTGGGAGGGGGGGAGGGAATTGGGGACATGGGTGGTGGCTGGGGGCACTGGTGGAGGCGGGGGTGCTGGAACACTTGTGGGGCCCGAAACCCCCAAGCGTGAACAACGTAGTAATTGTATATCTCACGGTGGTATAATAAAATGTTAAAAAAAAATAAAAATGCTTAAAAATTAAGGACAAAAAAAAATAAGTGTTAGTAGGTGGGCATGAGCTGAAAAAGGAACTTCTTATTAACTTCTGGTGGAATTGTTGTCTCGTCAGCTTATTTGAAAAAACTTTGAGAGACACCTCAAAAACTTCCACTCTACTCCAAGAAGACAAAAATATTCACTTGAAAGTACGCATGCATACCTATGTTTTTCACAGCATTATTTACAATGGCCTAGAGCTGGAAACAATACAGTGAATGAGTGAATAATAAAATGTGGTATATGTATGTAATGGAATACTACTCAGCTATGAAAATATGAAATTATGTAGCCATCAATAACTGGAACAGAATTTGAGGATGCCATACTAAGTGAAGCAAGTCAGAAAGTGAAAGACAAACACCAGATAATCTCATTTATATGAAGAGTACAAAGAAACAAAGAAAAGAATTAGACAATGCACAGCGGAAATAAATCCTGAGACATGATCAATAGAAGTGGAAACTGAAGAGGAAGGCTGGTTGGGTCGGGAGACATGTATTAAAGGACTGTAGCCAAAAGTAGAGGAAGCATGATAGACTGGTAGAATAATTTATATAGTATCATTTGTATTATGTGTCTTCCTATTGATTATCGATTTGCTCGAGCAGGCACCAGAAACGACTCCATTCAGTGGGAATGAGGAGGTCCATTATTGTTACTGTTTTTGGTATATTGAATACAGCATGGGGAGCTTGCCAGGCTCGGCCGTGGCAATTGGTATAGTAGTGCTGCAAATACAAAACAATGGATTCACTCTATTGTAAACTACAATATTAGTAATAAATATATAATTAAAGTAATAAATTTTCCCAAATTAAAAGATATTATCAATCTCAAAAAGAAGCAGTTGTAGTTTGGAGTTTTAACTAAAGATTATTTTTAAATTCTATTCTTGAGGTAACATGGTTTACAATAGTGCTAATGCTTTGGTGGTCATACAAAGTTGCTGCACCGCCACTACTCTCACACAAAGCGAAAAAAATAAAAATAACCAGGTCTCTCCTCAATCTTTGTTCTCCCTTAGTAACTTCAATTCTATTATGAGTCCAAGGGTTAATTTTCAGTAGACCATGTAAATTCCCTTGATTGGATTTTTTATATAGCACCTATGTGTGAGGTCATCTGGCTCTTGTCCTTCTGTCACTGTCTCTGTCACTGTCTTCCCGTTCATCATTGATTTGCTTCGGCGGGCCCCAGTAATATCTCCATATATCCTGTCTCATGCTAGGAGAGCCCAAGGGCATCTGCTTGCTCCAGGAACATAAAGAGGCTCAATCCATTTTGGAATGAGGTCTATAATTGTTACTGGTATTTGGCATATCATATACAACACAGGTAGCTTGCCAGACTCTGCCGTGCAGGTAGCATACTCTTGTAGTCATCTCTAAGTCCAGCATTTATTGATGAACCGGCGTGGCTGCTTGCAGAGCCGGGCTGCGATAGGCTGGTCTGCTGGGTGGAGTTCTGACGAGAGAGAAGTCCAGATGTGGAAAATGGAGGCCCTCATGGAGTGGGGGGGGTCGTCTGGCTTGTTGCAAGGCTCTGCTGGGGTGGCGGGCCAGGACTAGAACCCGCCAACCCTCCTGGGCACCTCTTGAGTGGCTGGGCACAGGGAGAGCAAGTAGCAGCTCTGCACCATGTCTGTGAGTCCCTTGTCCTTCTACCTTTCATATACTTCATTTAAATTGACACCTCCAGTTTTTACTGCAATTTTTTAGCAAAAAAAAACAAACAAGTTGTCTCTTTCTCATATAGCTGAATAGTATTCCATTGAGAGAGAGAGAGAGGAGATTGTGTGTGTGTAGCAATTCTTTATCTTTCGTCTGCCAATGGGCATTCATTGTGTTGCTAAATCTTAGTGCTTCATAAATAGTGCTGCAATGAACATAGATGTGCACATATCTTTTCAAAAACTAATGTTTCTGTGTTCTTAGAATAAATGTCAAGGCACAGAAATGCTGGATCATATGGTAATTCTATTTTAAATTCTTTGAGAAGTCTTTAGTTTTTTAGTGACTGATAGTTTACACTCTCACAATGAATGAGTTTCTTTTTCATCTCATCCCAGCATCACTGGCTGTTTCCAGCTTTTTGGATAAAGCCCATCTTGCTGGAGAGGTGATATCTTATCATCTTGATCTGCATTTCCCTGGTCACCACTGATGATAAACATAATTTCATATGCATGTGTTATCTTTCTACTTTCTTTGAAGAAATGTGTGTTCAACTATTTTCCCTGTTTTGGGATAGAGTTGTTTATCTTTTTATTTTATTTACATTTTTAGTATTTCATTTATCTTGAATGTTAGCTGTTGGTCAGATGTAAGGTGCATATTTTCTCCCATTTTTATATTGTGTCTTTCGGTCTTCCTTTTTATTTCTTCAGTGCAGAATTTTTTTCAGTTGTAGTGTGATTTGTTCTTTGAATGGTTCCTTTGCCACTGCAGTTGAAACCTAGAAGAAGCCTTTGAGTCAATGTCGTGGGGGAATTCTGTTTTAGTTTTCCTCAATGAATTTTATGAATTTGGGTTGATTGTGCAGTTCTTTAATACATGCTGAATTAACTTTTTAGGTATAAAGCAAGGCAGTATTCCAGGGCCTTTCTTCCTTTCCTCTTCTTTTCTTGCTTCCTTCCTACCCTCCACTTTCCTTCCCTCTTTCCTTGTCTCCCTCTTTCCTTCCCTTCCCTCCTTTCGATTTTCCTTCTTTTCCTTTTTTTTTCATTATTACTATTTTTTGCTGGTAGAAAGACAGATCTCAATGTTATTACATTTTTACTGTAGTTTAGCTAATTTATCTCTTTTTTAGTTCATTGTTTGTATATGGAACAAAAATCATATTTTCTGTGATGACTTTTAGCCCACTGCATTACTGCAATAGTTTATAATTTCTAAATTATTTTGGTGAACTTTAGGGTATTATTTGTATTATCGTGTCATCTTCAAATAGTGATAACTTCTTTTCCTATTTAAATCCCTCTAATTTTCTGTCAAATTTCTATGTTCAGGACTTCAAATTCTTGTTAAATAATTATGTTGGGATATAGTTTAATAGTATGTCCAACTAGAAGGGTTATACATCCCTATCTTGAATTGACCTGAGAACAAACACTTTCAGTTTTCCACCATTACAATGTTACACAAGGGCTTGTTTAATATGGTCTGACATATGTTGAAGCAAATTGTTTTCATTCCCATTTTTGAGTTATTTTATCACGAATGGGCATTTAATCTTGTCAAACATTTTTCCAAATCTATTGATATGGTCATATGTTTCATATTTTTTGTTGATGTGGTGTGTCACAGTAATTAATTTATGTATACAGAAGAATTCTTGCATACCTGGAAAAAATCCCACTTGGTAATGGTGTACATTTTTGATTCATGTTAAATTTAGTTCACTAATATTTATTCACTATGTGTACTGGGCCACAGTTGATAGTGCATAGGGCTTACTCTTGGCTCCTAAACTCAGGGATCAACCCCCAAGGATAGCCAAAGCAATTCTTGGGAAGAAGAAGATGGGAGGCATCACCTTTCCCAACTATAAACTCTACTACAAAGCAGTAGCAATTAAATAAGCATGGTATGGAATAAAAACAGACATGTGGGCCTATAGAATAGAGTTGAGTATCCTGACAACCAGCCTCAAATACATGTTTATTTAATCTTTGACAAAAAGAGCAAAAAAGTGCAAAACGGAATAAGGAAAGCCTCTTTAAAAAGTGGTGCTGGGAAAACTGAGCAGCTACAAATAAAAAAAAATGAATTTGGAACTCTGTCTAACACCATGCACAAAAATCAGATCAAAATGGATTAAAGATCTCAATATCAGATGTGAATTCATAAAGTGCTTCAAAGAAAAGATAGGAAAAACCCTCAACAACATTTACGCTAAGGACATCTTCAAAGATGAAACACTACTAACAAAACAACTAGAATAAAGGATAAACATACGGGACTACATGAAACTAAAAAGTTTCTGCACCTCAAAAGAAACAATAGCCAAGATACAAAAACAGTCTACAGAATGGGAAAGAGTATTCACCCAATATCCATCTAATAGGGGTTAATATTCAGGATATATCAGGCACTGGTAGAACTTTTACAAAAAGAAATCAGTTAACCCCATCAAAAAATGGGGAGAAGAAATGAACAGAAACTTCGACAAGGAAGAAATTCGATTGCCAAAAGACATATGAAAAAATGTTCATCATCATTAGTAGTCAGAGACATGCAAATCAAAACAACAATGAGATATCATTTCACACCACAGGGTCTGGCACATAGTCAGAAGAGCAAGAACAACAAGTGCTTGTTATGGATGGGGGGAATAGGGGACTCTCATCCATTGTTGGTGGGAATGTTGACTAGTACTGCCTTTTTGGAAAACAGTATGGACATTCCTCCAAAGACTAGAAATTGAACTCCCATTTGAACCAGCCATACCACTCCTGGAAATAAACTCTGGGAAGCCAAAAACACACAGCAGAAAAACCATCTCCACTTTTATGTTCATAGCAGCACTGTTCACAATAGCCAGAACCTGGAAACAACCAGAGTGCCTGAGAATTGATGACTGGATAAAGAAACTTTGGTACATCTACACAATAGGAAAAACCCTGTGCTTAGGATTCCTGGCTAGGATCCCAGCCACATGTAGGCCAAGATGGTGGTCACCACGTGAAAAGGCTCTGTAGAGAGAAGACAAAGACAAGTCACCAGCAGAAATGGGGAGAAAGTGACCCAAAAAAGAGTTGAGCCCAAAAAGAGAGAGAGAGAAGAGAGGAAGCTGCCTAGTTTTATATCCCTGCAACTCAGACTTCCCACTTTTATGTGAAGCCAGCCGAATCAAATGTCCCCAGGTAATTTCTCCCAGGACCTCACCTAGGCCCTTTTAGATGCTAATGTAACCAGCCAAGATCTGCGTAGGAAATGCCTCTACAGAGTAGATAGAAGGGGTTTCTGAGATGTCATGCTTCTGTACCAAAGACTATACTATCACTGTCACTGTCACTGTCTTCCCGTTCATCGTTGATTTGCTCGAGCGGGCACCAGTAACATCTCCATATGACCTGCCTCATGCTTGTAGAGCCCAAGGCCACCTGCTTGCTCCAGGAACATAAAGAGCCTCAAACCATTCCATCAGGTCATGGGAATGAGGTCTATAATTGTTACTGGTATCTGGCATATCAAATAGGACACGGGTAGCTTGCCAGGCTCTGCCGTGAGGTAGCATACTCTTTTAGTCATCTCAAAATCCAGCACTTATTGATGAACCGCGCCCAGCCGCAAGCGGCCGTACAAGCTGGGCTGTGATAGGCTGGTCTGCTGGGTGGAATTCTGACGAGGGGGGAAGTCGGATGTGGAAAATGGAGGTCCTCATGCAGTGGGGGGGTCATCTGGCTTTGTTGTGTGGCTCTGCTGGGGTAGTGGGTCAGGGCTAGAACTTGCCATCCCTCCCGGGTACCTCATGAGTGGCTGGGCACAGTGAGAGCCAGTAGCAGCTCTGCCCCATGTCTGTCTCTGGATCAGCATACCTGGGCCAGATTAAAAAAAGACTGCATCAGGGTGGATCTCGATGAGCCGGGCTGTGATAGGCTGGTCTACTGGGTGGAGTTCTGACGAGGGGAAGTCCGGATGTGGAAAATGGAGGTCCTCATGGAGTGGGGAGGTTGTCTGGCTTGTTGTAAGGCTCTTATGGGGTGGCGGGCCAGGGCTAGAACCTGCCATCCCTCCAGGGCACCTCATGAGCAGCTGGGCACAGTGAGAGCCAGTAGCAGCTCTGCCCCATGTCTGTCTCTGAAGACTATACTAATGCCAGTTAAATATTTCTCCAAGTCTTCACAAGAGTCTTGTCTTTACTTCATGATAGTTTTTTATTTTAGTTGCCTTTGAGTTATCAGGGGGCCACGCTTGCCTTGGGAGGCAAACAGCATTTCTCTCTGGTTTAATTACTTAAAGATACAATGTGGCCAGGCAAATATGCCAGTAAGATCTAGCTAGTCCCATAATGATTGTGGTAGTATGACAGAATATTTATACCCTCTAGTATAGAATACATGGTAGATAAACTGCCACATTTAAACTACCCTCCTATTTACGAGTTACCTGCAGGAGGCAATCCAGGGCAGATGCAGAGGCTCTGGGCAGGTATAGTGCAACAAGTTTGGAATACATGCAAAAGAACACATGATAACCTCTAAATGTATGTATCACAATCCACAGTATATAAGAGAAAGAAGAAAGAAAGAGAAAAGAGATAAAGAACTTGTCACAGAGGCAGACTAGGGTAGAGGGGAGGGGAATCGGGGACATTGGTGTTGGGAAATGGGCACTGGTGGAAGGATGGGTGCTGAAACAATGTATGACTGAAACCCGGACATGAACATGTTTGTAATTGTATATCTCATGGTGGTATAATAAAATATTTAAAAAAATAATAAACTCAGGGATAACTCCTGATGGGTATGGGAGACCATATGGGGTACTGGGGATTGAACCTAGTCAACTGCATACAAGGCAATTGCCCTATGTGCTATATTATCACTTTGGCCCCAGATTCACTAATATTAAGTTGAGCATTTTGCATATATATATATATATATATATATATATATATATATACATATATATGTATATATATATATTTTTTTACCAGAGATATTTATTTAATTTTATTTTCTAGCAATATATCTAGTTTTAACATTATGAAAGCATTGATGTCATGGAAACTTTTAATAATTCCTTTTTCTTCACTGTTCTGAAAGAGTTCAGAAGGATATATATTAGATATATAATAAGGATTTATATTCAGAAATATATATATATTTCAGAAATATATATATGTCTGAATATTTGATTGAACTCACTAATAAGTCCAACTGGACCTAAACTTTTTGTTTGGGAACAGATTTTTAATTAAAGTTTTGATTTAATTACTAATAATTGATCTGCTCAGGTTTTTTATTTCCTAGTGATACGTTTTGAGAAGTTATGTGATTCTAAAGTTATTCAACGCTTTCAGTTTCTCCAGTAGCATGAAGTTGTTCATAATAATCTCATGATCCTTTGTATTTCTGGGTACTCATTTAACTTATCTCCTTTCATTCAGAAGTTTATTGGAATACTTTTCTTTTTTTCTGTTTTTCCTTTGTCAGTGATTAAAGAGGTTTTGTCAATTTTTTTATTCTTTCAAAACTACCTGCTGGTACCATGTTTGTCTTTCGAGCTGCCAACCCCAGTTCAAATCCCTGGCACTGAATTCGGTCTCCTGAGAACTCCAGGAATGATCCCTGAGCATCACTGGGTATTGTCTTCCCCTACCCACCACTCACCCACAACAAACCAAAAAACATAGCCAGTTCTTGGTCTCATTAACTAGTTGTATTGTTTTCTTAATTTCAACATAATTTATTTTTTGTCTTAAGCTTTATTATCCCCCTCCTTCTACTTATTTTGTGTTTTATTTGCCAATATTTTTTCTAGTTTCTTTAGGTGTTTCATTAAGTTCTCATGGTCCCCAAGCACCTTTTGGGAGGAATCCCCTGATCACTGAGCTAGGAGCAGATCCAAATGCTGCCAGGTTTTCTCCCCCAAACTAGTAATTATAATTGATTATATGTTCTCTTTAATCTCCTTTATTTTTAATAATCTTTTAGTTTCTTCTTTGAATTCCTCTTTGACCCAATAGTTGTTCAACAGAATATTATTTAGTCTCTGAATGTTAGCACTCTCCCCCAGATTTCCTTTTTGGCAGATAATTTCTACCATCTACCAAGCTTGTAGTCTTAAGCTTGAAATAATATATATTTTCATCTACCAAGCTTGTAGTCTTAAACTTTAAATAATATATATTTTCATGAGTTTATGGATATTTATTGTGGCTCTCAGTTCATATCTGAGAATGTTCCACAGGAAGCAGAAAAGCATGTGTATTTCTCTTGAGCTGGAAAGCCCTGTCCATGTCAATTAATCCTGATCTTCCAATTCCTCGTTTAGGGATATTGTTTCCTTATTGATTTTCTGTCTGGTGGATCTGCCCAATGATGAGCGCTGGTTGTTAAAGTCTATTACGATTGTGTTGCTGTCACTATGTCTCCTCACATCTATTAGTAGTTGTATTAAGAAGTTTGATACCCTTTACTGAAGATTTTATAAAGAAAACAGAGGCAGAGTTTTTTTTATTACAGTTGCACAGCAAAGGTTGTCTATAACTTCAAAATCCTGAAACGGGAGTCAGAGAGATACTACAATAGTTGAGCATTTGCTATGCATGCAGCAGACCCAAATTTAATCCCCACGTGGTGCCCTGAGCACATCCAAGAGTAGTCACTAAAGGCATAAACAAGAGTAAAAGCTGAGTATAGGGAGAAGCAAAAAAAAAATAATAACCAAATTCAGAAAAAGGTGCATGTTTATCCCAGTGACTTATCAATCATGCATGCCATCAGATTAATATAAAATTCTACTTTGCTTTTCTCTTCAAAGATACTTAACTAATTCCTTTCAGATTTTCCTCCTATAATTGAAAAATGAATCAGACTTTTTATGTAAATCAACATTATTTATACTAGCTTCTACACCTGATTTTTGCAAAGTCTGATTTTTCAAGATTTTCCCAGAGAAAACAAAAGGAGTGTACAGCAGGGATGTCTCTTGCCTTATCACGCCAACCCAGGTTTAATCCCTGGTAAAAATATGGTCCTTGAGTCCCACAGAATGTTTTGTGTATGTGCACGTCAAAACAGGAGTATGTTTTGAATGCAGCTTGGAATGTTCCAAAAAGCACAAAACAAACATCATGGGAAAAAAAACAAGAATTTTCCAGAGAAGTTCAAATCTCAACTACTAAAAAGATCAACTACCAAAAAAGAATCCTCTTATTTGAAGTTGACATCACTACTATATTCTGCTACACACATAGTCCTGTGAGGTGCTCACCACTCATCACGAGGAACTTTTCTGTGCAATCCTTACAAACATGCCTAAGTAGGACTCTTCACAAATGGGATCCTGATGAAGGAAGCTTTTATATATGTATATATTATACATATATAAAAGCTACATATAACTATATATATATAAAAGCTACATATATATGTATATATATATATATATATATATATATATATAATTATAGAGCTACAAACTAGTACAGCAAGGAAAATGCCCAGATGGCAATGACTTTAAAAAAGAATATGGGAACAAAGAGCTGGACACAGCATCAGAAACTATGAGAGAGGCCCTGACTGAAAAGATAAATTTGGGATGAACTTAAGATAGAGTTGAAATAGTAAATGAGTAAAAGAGTGAATGAGAAATATAGAGCAAAGATAAAAGTCCAAGAAAACAATAGAAGTAGGGTCAATAGTCACGATCACGATCACGATCTTCCCGTTGGTCATCTATTTCCTAGAGCGGGCACCAGTAATATCTCCATATGTCCTGTCTCATGCCAGTAGAACCAGGGGCATCAGCTTGCGACAGGAACATAAAGAGCCTCAAACCATTATATTAGGTCATGGGAATGACCTAATATAATTGTTACTGGAAATTGGCATATCATATACAACACGAGAAGCTTGCCAGGCTTGTCGAGCGGGGAGGCAAACTCTTTTAAACACCTCCAAATAAAGCAATTATTGATGAAACGTGCGGCCGCTAGTGGCGCTGAGCCGCACTGTGATGGGCTGGTCTGCTGGGTGGAGTTCTGACGAGAGGGAAGTCCAGAAGTGGAAAATGGCAGTGCCCGTGGAGTGAGGAGGGGTTGTCTGGCTTGTTGTGAGGCTCTGCCCGAGGTGGTGGGCCAGGGCTAGAAACCGCCATGCCTCCCGACTGCCTCATGAACGGCTGTGCACAGGGAGAGCAGGGAACAGCTCTGCCCCATGTGTGAGAGTCTCTGGACCAGCATACCTGGGCCGGATTGAGGAAAAAAAAGCTGCTGCAGGGTGGGTGTCGGTGATCTGGGCTGTAGTGGGCTGGTCTGCTGGGTGGAGTTCTGACGAGGAGGGAAGTCCAGAAGTGGAAAATGGCGGCGCCCGTGGAGTGAGGAGGGGTTGTCTGGCTTGTTGTGAGGCTCTGCCGAGGTGGTGGGCACGGGTAGCTTGCCAGGCTCTGCCTCACACATGGGGCAGAGCTGTTCCTTGCTCTCCCTGTGCACAGCCGTTCATGAGGCAGTCGGGAGGCATGGCGGGTTCTAGCCCTGGCCCACCACTGGCAGAGCCTCACAACAAGCCAGACAACCCATCCCTCACTCCACGGGCGCCGCCATTTTCCACTTCTGGACTTCCCTCTCGCCAGAACTCCACCCAGCAGACCAGCCCATCACAGCCCGGATCACCGACACCCACCCTGCAGCAGCTTTTTCTCAATCCGCCCAGGTATGCTGGTCCAGAGACTCTCACACATGGGGCAGAGCTGTTCCCTGCTCTCCCTGTGCACAGCCGTTCATGAGGCAGTCGGGAGGCATGGCGGGTTCTAGGGTCAATAATACTGATGCCAAAGCTCGGGGAAATGTATCAACAGAAAAACAAAGTCGAAAATCTAGACTAGGAAAGAACATCAGAAAGGAAAATAAAATGCTCTCTGAGAGCAAAGCCATTCTTAACAACATTTTTCTCTCACATTCTTAGTCCAATCCATAAACAAATCAGATTAAGTCAAACTTACACATCACTTCAGGGTGTGAATATTTTTTAGCCTTGTCCTTTTTACCAGGGTAAACCTCCTCGACTGAGATTGCTGCAATCATTCTTGCACCTACATTTGTTCCCAGTCTTCCTAACTCAACAATGCACAGTAAATCTTTTAAAATTTGGCCAGAAAATATGAAAAAAAATCCAAATACACATGAGCAGATACTCGATATAAAAACTATGGTACATACGCATAGTGGCATACTATGCAGCCTTAAGAAAAGATCATGTCATTTCTGCAGTGTGACCGGATCTGAGAGCACCATTGTTGCAGGACTCCTCTAAGAGCCCCTTTCTCTACCCTATGGAGGTTTTTCCAGGTGGATCTTGGCTCAAGACCTTAGCATATAAAAAGATATTGGGTGAGGTGCTGGGAGAAATTACCTGAGGGAATTTGACCCTGCCAGGAGAAGTTTACATTTGGCTTGCAGCTCCTCCCAGCTCTGCTGGGAGGCTTTGAATTAGCTCTGGGTCCCTGTACATTTCTATAGAGCTATTTTCCTGTTTTCATCTTTAGATAGCCCAGCCCAGAATGGGCTGGGCTGGGGAGTTTGGACAGATTTCTGGCTATAAGATAAGCTGCAAGAAGAAGGAAGCGCTCTCATTTTTTCCCCCTTTTGCCATTTCGGCTTCCCTTGGCGTTTTGCTTCTCCATCCTCTCCATTCTCTGTTGGGCCTCAACACATGTTGCAGCCATCTTGGCCTGCACCTGGCTGGGGCCTAGCTGGGAACGCAGAGTCCGGAGGTTTTCCCTGCTCTTGGATTGTATATTGGAACCTGTAATAGTAAAGCCCTTTTTAAAACTGCATCGGATTCCTGAGTTTTCATCCATTCCTCGCCGGCTTCGGAGGTAGAAGGGAACTCGCTTCCCAACACTGTTGGGGACCCCAGCGCCCCCCCGACACACCATGTTGAGTGATATGAGACAGAGAAAGAAGTACAGACTCTGAATGATATCTATCATCTATGAGATATAATAACACCCACATTTATCAAATGCCCAATGGCACAAGAAACAAAAGGCAGGAGTACTGGTCTTGAGTAGAAAGACTGGCACAGAGGCAGGTGGAAGGAGGATAAATTAGGGAATGGAACACTAGGATAAGGGGTGAGGAGGAAAGTGCCTGCCCTAGTGTCGCAGACTATGGGGCGGAAGGAAACTAGGGACATTGATGTAGGGTAGTGGGCACTGGTAAGGAACTGATGTTAGAATAATATATACCTGAAACTCAATCATAAATGTCTTTGTAACTTTTTAATTCATAGGGATTCAGTAAAATTAAGCTAATTAAAAACTAAAGGAAAACATAAAATATTAGGCAGATCTTGTCAGTTCTCTTCTCTCAAATACTTTAGGTCTTTCAGAGCCAAAGTCATTGCAGTGTCCAGCTGTGAATCTTCTTGCGATCTCTCCATTAGTGGCTCTCCAGTCTTATTTCCACCACTTGCCAAAGTTCACACTGTTCTATGCCATTGGTTTCTTCTCTTCCGAGAATCAAACAGACTTTTCTGCATTCAGATTTCCACACTCACTGTCCACTTTTCCAAATGTTCAAGTGTGTTATCTAAGGCACAAAATTTAAAGAGGTAGGAGGTGCAACCCTAAAAGTGGCTGTGACCTTAGAGTTTGACATATTTCCCTATCTAACAGAATTCCTGCTCCTAAATGCCTTATAGTTTATAACAGGGCTCTTGTTTAGTGAACCAGTTACTTACTCCCTGTATTTTCCTTTAGAATGGAAGGGTAGAAAGTTTGATTTCCTTTGTTTATGGACATATTTCAAGGATTGAGTCAATTTTTTGGAACAGTATAAGCACTCAATGTTTGTCGTATTCAATGAATGCTGTATAAGTGAGAGTGAGAAAACATCAAATGCCTCAAATAAGACATGAGCTATAAACTAAAAAAGTGATGAGAAGATATTAAAATAGACTGTTCATTACTTTTATTTTTATTATTTTGGGATGTGGATTTGGAGGTTATAACCAGTGATGCTCAGAGGCTAATCCTGGCTCTGCATTCAGGACCGACCACTGGAGGTGCTAAGGGGAACAATGGTGATGCTAGGAAATATGCTAGGATTGCTGGTACACAAGTCTAGACCCTGCCTCCTGTATTATTTCTCTGACCATTATTTTAATTTTTATTATTTTTATTATTTTTAACCTCCATGGTGCTCAGGTAGCAGTGTGGTATTTGTATCTATCAGGCAGGTTCTCTACCATTTGAGAGAGAACCTCTCTAGTCAACCTCTCTAGTCATAACGCCTAGTCATTTTTTTTCTTTTTTTTTTGTTTTATTTGGGAGACAAACCCAGTGATGCTCAGGGATTACTCATGGTGGGTTTGAGGAACCATATAGGATGCCAGATATAAAACCCAGGTCAGCTATGTACAAGAGTGCCCAACCCATTTTACTTCATCTTTGTCCCTTCAACTCCTATTCATTGCTTTTTCTGAAAGTTCTATCAAAATCATAAACCAAAGAATGTCTGGTTAATAATTGAAGGTGATATAAGAAAGTAAGAATAAGAATGTGAGGCTTCCAGAAAAGATCGAGCTCGGTTTTAAGGTGTAGGATGCAAAATATAGTTGCATTTTCTTGGAGTTTGTCAGGAAAAAAAAGTTTAAAAAATAATCGCTTATCTTGGAGGGCAGGTGCAGGTTATATATTGTGAGTGGAACGGAGAACAAAACTTAAAGGCAAGAAGGTGGGCCCAAGCAACTACAGTAAGGTAACTGCCTTACATGCAGCCAACCTGGGTTGGGTCCATGGCTCTATTTATTGTCCTCATACGTTGCCAGAACTTAAATGTGAGCACAAAGCCAGAAGTAATCCTTGAGTACAGCTGGGTGGGTCCATAAGCCCAAAATAAAAAGAGAATAAAAATATAAACTAGAGATGATCTGGAGTTTACAGTTTCTTTTGTAGCCTCTGGGGCAAGGGGATGGGGGGGTGGAATTGGAGTTGAAGATTTCTGTTTTGTGAAAGGTTTAAAAAAAGGAAAACAATCATAAAAGAGTAAAAAGACATGAAATAATTCTCATAAATGTAATAATTTTGGAGATACAGTCAGAGTGCTTCATGGACAATAAAACAGTGCTCATAGACTATTATTGCATTGCTTATTTATCATTCTCACTCCTGTAGTGAAGGCAGGTTTACAGCAAAGAGACAGTTAAACTAAGTAAATTAAGACTAGTTTACAGAGAAAGGTTTCAAAGGTCAAAAGTAAAAGCAGGTGAAAGACAAAAGACTAAAGAATAAGGCAAGTGGAAAGTTCAGCTAGTAAAATAAAACTGTCAATCCTTTCAGTTCTTTGACAGAGAACTTCCGGATTTTGCAACCATTATAAAATCTACTAAACATCTAAACTAGAAAATTCAGTTGGAAATTAGACCTGCTACCACATGCTGTGAATGAAGGGCTCTGATCTCAAGGAGGTGGGAAAACAGTGCGGTTAAAAAAAGAGAGAGTGAGGCAATTTTCATCAGTGTCTGCAGCCAGCTAGAGGGATATTCAAAATCACATTTCAGATGAAGTATGAGCATGAGCAATATATTCACCTGGTGCTCACAGATCCCCAGGAAAGTTAATTAGCCACTTGGGGATGTAGTTACATTTTCTCTACCTCAGATGCACTGGGGGAAAAGGACAAAAAGTTGGAATCACTTCTACCAGGAATGAGATTAGTTTGTACATTGGTTTCAAGTCCTGGTTTCTCCACATAAGTGAAAAAATGAAACTAGAAACATATGTGCTCTGAGGTTGCTCTTGATTCTCTCCTGAGTTTAACAAGAACATCTAGCATGGTGATAAGGTCTGCTGTTTCATCACAGAACTCACTCAATCTTTCCCCAGGGAGTTCATCCAAGTGCTCATTGATATTTTGTATGAGAGGATGTAGTCTTTTTCCAGGATCTTGAAGAATATGTATACCTTCCTCCTGCCCCCAATATCCTGAGAGATTCATCTATAAACTGAATCACTTAGTTATTTCACATTTTAAATCTGGCTCAACAGAGCACATTTTCAATGTTATTGTTTCAGAAGATGTTTCTATAGAGTGATGCATTTCACATCTATGGTGCCAAAATCATTTTAAAGATAGTTGTTTCAAGCAAAGAAATAGCATTCGTATGCAAAGTAATCAATTCCACTTTCCAAGCTTGTTGGACATCTTGTTCACCTGCAAGGACATTTTAATTGTGTACAACTCTACTGTCTCCTAATGTATGGCACAGGTAGCATACAGATCATCAGCAGTAAGCACACCCATTGTAGCAAATCCTATTACTGTATAAAGTTTCAGCCCAATAGCCACAGGTGCAGGAAGTAGTGTGTCTGCAGTTCTCCATCACATACTCTTTTATTATGGGCTATTTCAGCCAGCATGATCTATAATAAATGTATTGGGTTTTGTGCTCTTTCAGAAGTTCCAGCCAGTGTCTATATGCCTTTCCCTTCGTGTTTCTAAGAAGAAGAGAGCCTCAGGGAGGGGTGGACAAATTGGAAAATATAAATAACAAATCAAAAATTACAATTGATTGGATAAACAATTTCCCTTAGTCTGTTTCTTAATAAGTGATCGATTTTATGATCAATATTCATTATTTCTCAGAACATACCAAAATGCTTATTGAACAATGAATGGCTGAAACTACAGTGACACCAAATCAAAAAAAGGTGAACCAATTTCTTTAATAACATGGGTTGAACAGACTGTCTCTTCTTACCTTGTTGTTCCACATCAATGCACTTTTCTGCATAGCCTTTGGAAAGAGTCTTGAGTTCAGGAAAATAAGGAAGGTAATTCATTACTCATTAAATGAAATGAATTATGAGGACACATATTTATATATGTGAGAGCTGAGTTGCAATTTGTGCTGGGCTGCCTTTTGTCTGTTTAAGGTAAATTCTTCCAGCTGCCAAAGCAGGCTCTCCCTAAAAAACATTGCCTTTGAATTTGGCATACCCCACAGGTGTGAAGAATTGAAAACTCAGAGCAATGCACATTTTAGAAATACCTTTACTGCAGTTTGGGGAAAATGATTGATATTTAGGTTGAAATGATTGAGATAAACCACTTAGTAGCTAACTCCTCATTTTGTTTGCCTGTTCTAAAATAATTTTCAAAGAATTTAATTGACTATAACCAATTCCAAAAAAACTGTGATGAACACCCAGGATATTCTAGTCTGCAGTTTATTTCCAACTATGATATGAGTATATCATATCTATTTTCAATGGTTGTCACCTCTACGTTTTAGAAAAATCGGCTGCTCTTAGGTACACAAAACAAGGTCATGGAAAAATGCAATTGTACCAGTATCTAGAATCAAACTAACTTGACTAAACCACTCCTACTGAAGTGTGAGCAAAATCTAATATTTAGCAGAGATAGTGAGCAGGAATCTTCACCTGTGAGGAACAGTTATGGGCAGACCATAGGGAAGATCTCTAGGTGTTGCAATTCATGTCTCTTTTCCATCTGTAGAGCAGTGAGGAACCACATTAGTTTGTAGAATTACTTTTGAACCCTCCTATCTCATCTCTCATCTTATAGTCCCTCAGGGTCTTTAACAAATACCTAATTATCATGCTCTTGGAGAAATACTGGACTGATCAATTATGAAAGCAACAAATGATTAACTCATTTAAAAACACACACACAAAAATAAAAACACACACTTACTTAAAGTCAGTCATCCAAGGCTTATTCAAACTACTTAGGAAAATCTCATTAAATAAGGCTCCTCTAATTAGAAATTATATAATTCTGACAGGAGCAAAACTAAAGTTTATCTTTTGTACTGTCTATAAAAAATATTTTTATAAAGCAAAATAATAACCTAGAAAGGCTTAATGATTTTATAAATTTAAAGTTACTAGGATAGACTCAGCATTTTCCTAAGTATCTTGATGAGTTGCCGTTCTTAACCCTATCTTCATGCTGTCTGTAAGCTACAGAAGGTAATCAAAGTTTTATGTAAAAGCACTATGTATCACTAAAAAAAGCCTCAGGAAAGGCTTTACTAGGTGGGATAATTGGAGCCTCATTGCAATTAAAGCTATTTTAATTTTTAATATATGCATAATGTCTCATTTATATTGCATCATCAGGAATTCATATAAGTAAAATTTCCAGACCATTCAGAGTTTTACTTTAAGAGCAATGCTTATTAATTTTAATTAGAGAGATGGTGCAGTGGGTAAATGTGGTGGCTGATTTGGGTCTGTTTCTATCCCACCATGGGCAAGTTAGTGTCTTCTTTCCTCAGTTTCCTCACCTATAAAATGATAATAATAATATAACTTTTTATAATGATGAGACGACTAATGGCATGCATAAAAAATCCTTAGTTAATGCTCAATAAGACGAGTTGATATTATCTAATCTGTTTTGAAAGGTTTAGGAAAGCATGACACAATTCTCTGCCTCATCTAACAAAATACACTGAGTATATTAAACCTTTTTGTTTATTCAAAGTGATCATCACGAAAATAACTGCCTTATGCCTTAGGGAGCAAATAGTCATATGTACATTGGCTTTTACCATTTATTCATTGTCCTTTTTATCATTGATGTTCTTTATCTTCTATTATTATATCACTGGTCTTTGTAAATATTTGAGAGTGTGGAGGGGTCCCAAACAGTTCTCAGGAGACTGTGGTGTCTTTGGGAAGTGTGAGTCAAATTGGCCAGGGGCTTCACTACAAGGGTCCCCAAATAGGACGATTTTGGGTTCTGATATGCCAGGGATACCTGAACCACCCCTGTGGTGCTGAGGGCCTCCAGGGCTGCTCCTGGAAATGTTCAGGGAAACATGTGGATCCAGAACTAGAACCTGTGTCAGGTACATGCTAGACATGTCCCCTAACAGCTGTTCTATCTCCAGTCTAAAATACTTTATTTCATACATCATGATCCAGATTAGATCCAATAAGTTATGACATGACATGTCCTTAAAGTATATTACATGTTTTTAAAATAAACTTTTCAATACTGTCACTGAGACATTTTTATTTTCTCTTAAATTCCTAGAGTCTGGTCTTGATGAAAAATTTTCTGACTTTTCCATATGCATGTTTCTATCATATTTCAAAACTGTGAATAGAAAAATTTTTAGGTTCCATAGTCCAGAACTTTCACTGAGACTAAGCATCCCTAATTAATAATATTATAAAGAATGTATTTCTCTATCTCATGCAATCTTTTTTTTTTACTGTTGTTTTGTAGTTTAAAACGTTTAGACATTACTATTTATTATTATTATTATTATTATTATCGTTATTATCATTATTCACTGTCACTGTATCACTGTCTTCCCGTTCATCATCGATTTGCTCGAGGGGGCACCAGTATCATCTCCATATGACCTGTCTCATGCAAGTAGAGCCCAAGGGCACCTGCTTGCTCCAGGAACATAGAGTCTAAAACCATTCCATCAGGTCATGGGAATGAGGTCTATAATTGTTACTGGTATTTGGCATATCAAATCCGACATGGGTAGCTTGCCAGGCTCTGCCGTGCGGGTAGCATACTCTTGTAGTCACTGCTGATCTTCTAAGCGCTGCCCATATTCCATTAATGGGATATAAATATATACCAGTGTTCTACTAAGTGTGGGAAATGGTAATGCCAGACTAGAACTCAGCATTGAATATACATGATAAAACCTGAATGTCTGTAGGGCAAGCCACATGTGCAAAAGTGCCTGATATAGAGGTGGAAGGGTATTATTACTAGTTTTGCATTTCTGTGGCCTTAGTAAAATCACAAAGTTGTGCTATATTGATTCTATTGTCCCAAAGCTATCTCTCTTAAATGGCTCCTTTTAATTTTTAAAGACCACTGTAATCTGATGTGCTTATTTGGATTCAGTCAAAGGGGATAATACACTCTTTTCAGTGTCTGTCTAACAACTATTTTACCTGTGTATAACATCAGCCTATAAAATATAGACATATGGAAGGTTTTTTAACATTTTTCTTAAGTCTTTCATGATCTTATTTGCATTCTATGAAATAAGACTCAATCGGAAAACCAAGCTATGGAAAACTATTAACAGCAAGGTCTTCGAGCGTGCTGAGTACATTCCTCTAGCAAGTTTTCATCTATCAGCATCACACTCAGCTCAAACAGAGTAGACTCTATCTTAGGTGTGCTACATTGAAGCCTTTTTTCATCTCATAGAGTGTAACATAAGCTGACGTGGCATACAAGATTTACTGTAAATTGATGTATTTTTACTCAGCACAGGAGAACATGTTTTCTCCAGAGAATGCACAGATATCAAAATGTGCAGATGTCTCCAAAGAATGCACATATTCTCTACAATGTCATATTACAAAATGCCCATCTTACTCCTCTTTTTGTAAAGAATAAAAGAACCACCACCTAATTTTGTTACCTGATGGTGATCATTTGTGATGGTGAATACTACAAAGATATTAAACATTGGTATTTGCTTTCCTGGGTCTGGCAATTGTGTTTAAGCAGGGAACCATGTGAGTAAAGAAAGAAGAGAATGGAGGGAAAAGAGATGATGGGTCTATCATTGCAGAAATTAAAAATAATACATGGGATAAAACAGAATTCTCTATTTCTACTTTCTTGGTTCAAAGTAGAACTTGAGGAAGAAAAGTTAGCAACCCCAGGAACTCTCATGAGAGTATTTATGGAGTCTTTAAAATATTACTTTTGCCATTCACCTGGTGTGGAACCTCACTGTGATCCAGGTAAACTAAAAGCCCTTGCCTCTAGGAAAAATGGATTTGAACCTCCCAGGAAAAGCTATTTAAACACTTAGATTTTAGAGCTCAGAATATACAACAATTAGATTCCTGATGCAAAAGACAGGAGCCAAGCATTCATGTGTTCAAATCAACTGTGCTTTGGCAAAATATATGGACTAGGAGTAGACTGCACCTGCCTCCAGGACAGAACCTGGAGCATGCCTTGAGCTAGCACTATTCCTTGTGGATGCACAATTGAATTCAAACAAGGGGAAGGTTTTGCTGCTTTGCTCTATGCTACACTTCTGAATTATTACCAAAATACCTAGAAAGAATTTATGATGCCCAAATTCCAGAATTTGTATTTTGTTCTTCCAGGTTCATAGTTCTCTTTAATCTTGCCCATTTCTACTTGAATTCCAATTCAAGTATCCACACATCCTATTAAAATCTGCTTTCAGGGACTGTGTTGGGGAGCTCCCGCCGGGGTCCCGACAGTGCCGGGAAGCAAGTTCCCTTCTACCTCCGGCCGGGCGAGGAGTGGATGAAAACTCAGGAATCCAATGCAGTTTTAAAAGGCTTTACTTATCAAAGGTTCAGGCATACAAATCAGCAAAAGGAAAAGCCCGGTGCTTAGGATTCCAGGCTAGAACCCCAGCCATGTGTAGGCCAAGATGGCGGCCACCACGTGTAAAGGCTTTGTAAAAAGGGGAAGAAGACAAGACTTCCAAGAAGGGTGAGCGCTCACAGAGAGCCCAAAAAGAAGCGCGCAAGAGAGGAAACAGGCCAGTTTTATACCCCTGCAACTCAGACCTTCCTCCCACTGTTATGGAAAGCAGGGAGGGTCAAATGCCCTTAGGTAATCCCTCTCTGCACCTCACCTAGGCCCTTTGTATGCTAATGTTTTGAGCCAAGATCTGCCTGGAAATGCCTTTATAGGGTAGAGAAGGGGGTTTCTGAGATGGCATGTCTCTGTACCAAAGACTAACACTAATGCCAGTTAAATATTTTTCCAAGCCTTCACAAGTCTCTTCTACTTCATTGTAGTTTTGTATTTTAGTTGCCTTTGAGTATATCAGGGAGCCATGCTTGTTTGCTTGGAAGCAAACAGCATTTCTCTCTGGTCTAATTACTTAGGGGTCCTGCGTGGCCAGGCTAATATGCTGGTAAGATCTAGCTAGTCCCACGATGATTGTGGTAGCATGGGAGAATATTTATACCAGCTAGTACAGCATACATGGTCAGATAAACTGCCACATTTAGACTACCCCCTTATCTATGAAGTGATTTGCGGGTGGCAATTCAGAGCAGATGCAGCAGCCCTTAGAGGAGTCCTGCAACAGGGCTGGAGTAATAGTGCACGGATAAAGCATTTGCCTTGCCCACAACTGACCTGGTTTTCATTCCTGGCACATCATAATGGCCGCCTGAACCCCACCAGGAATGATTTCTGAGTGCACAGAGCCAGGACTAAGCCCTAAGCACACAGGGTGTGGTCCCCCCAAAAAAAAAAAACAACAAAAATTTCAAAATTAGGGACTGTGGCTAACTGTAAATCACTCTCTGGGATTCCACATGGTCCTTCATGCACACACCAGAAATAATCCTAGCAGCTCCAGGTGTGGTTCCAAACCAAAGTTTTTAAATATGCTTTTAGACAATAAGAACTAAGTAAAGTGATATAAGTTGATATATGTTCAAGTACTTGCATCTTCAAAGGACATTTTTATTATCACAGTGTCGGGGAACAGCCACTGGGGTCCCTGACAGTGTCGGGCAGAAGTTCTCTTCTACCTCCGAGGACGCCGGAGAACAGATGAAAACTCACGAGTCCGGTGCAGTTCCAAAAATGGCTTTTAATAGTACAAAAGCTCTTCCACATCACTCCAATATAATGAACAAACTTTAGCTCTGGTCCAAACTTAGACCATTCAAAAGAGCCTAAGTCTCCCACCAAAGAGAGATGATCTCACCCGAGCTGAGTCCTACCCAGAAGGAGCAAAAGGCCAAAGAGCAAATAGCCAAAAGCAAAAAGCCACAAGGCTGAGGAGCCAAAAGCCCGAAAGCTAAAAAGGCCCAAAAGGCAAAAGTGAAGGTGAAGGGGCCTCAAGTCAGCCCCTTATATACACCAAAGTAATCCAATCGGGAGGGTCATGTCAACAAAGAACTCTAAACAGAGTGTAGTGCCACACCCTATTGCAGGTATAAACAAAGGTTATGCCAAGGTCTAATCCTTTCTACCAAGATTATCTCTTATGTAAAACACTGGAGAGAGGGGCTGGTATAAAGTAATACATCTTAACTTCATGAGCTTCATGTAATCTAGATGGTACCCACAAGGTCCTTCTTATTATTATCTGCACCAGGGTGATTCTGAGTATCTTGTTCTCGTGTACTGAAAGGGTCACACTTGCCTGCTTAGAGCAAACTAGTATGATCCTTCCTATAGTCTTCCTATAGTCTCAGCGTAGCCAGGGTGGTAGTCTCCTGGTAAATTCTAACTGTCCCACGCTCGGTGTAGTGGGTATAAAGAGGAGCTGTGCCCAATCTAGAAAACATAGAAGTCTTAGTAGATGTATAAGTCAGAAGTTATTCAATCAAGGTGACTTCTGTAACTGCCACACCCTCTAGCAGTGTTTACATAGAAGAGAGGTCTCATTAGAATGAACCTTGACTTAAATAGATTAAACTAGGAGTGAGCAAAACAACAAAACTCCCAGGTTAGCTAAACCTGTCCTCCAACATCACAGGACTAACATTGTAAATGTAGTCTCTGTTTGGGAATGTAATTGGGTGGGAACACAAAATATGTACTTTATATGTATTTTATGTAAAATGAACATTTACTGATATTAACATGTTGGTGTTGCTAATAATTAATACAGACTCTCATAGAATCATTTAGCTTGCCTTTAAAGAGGTCATATGTCATAGAAGTTAAATGAAGTACCACCAAGAAAGTTCACAGTAAAGTAAGTTTCGCAGGTCTGATGAAAGTTGTGGTAGTATGAAGTTCGCTAAAGCTTATCTAAGTTAATCTGTGTTTTATATTGTCAAAAACTTACTAAACTAAGGTCTATTCCAGAAAAAAGATTAAAACATTTATACAAAACATTGGACCAAAAAAAAATTTGAAACTAAAAGACTAAATCCACAGGATCAATTGATATAACTACAAAACCTTTTAACTTTCTTAAATATTTATAATTCTCTCTGATGACCTATAAAGGGACTATGCAATTTTTTTATATCACAAGGGGTGTAACCTGTGATTATATCATGAATAAGAGCTTCAAAATCTTGTTACATTTAAGTATGTCTGCATTTTTCTTTTACAAAAAGTCAAGGGGAGAAAACTTGCTTACTTTTCTGGGAAAGAAAAATATATTTTATCTGTTCTTTAAGGTTTAATTCAATGTTCCATCCATAGATAAGAAATATTATAATAAAGGGAGAAAAAGACAAAACTTAAACTTGGAAGTGGGTGGAAAGAATATTTTAAAAATGATATTTAGAATAATTTCCATCTTAATATGTTTTACTACTGAGAATATATCTGTCACCTATAAAAGCTCCCATATCTTCAAACTTTTGGCAACTTAAAGTAGAATATTATAACCTTTATAAAACTCCAGATCAGAATGGATTTAAATCTAGTTGTAAAAGTATAGGGGCCAGAGTGAGAGTACAGCTGGTCAGGCATTTGCCTTGAAGACGGCCAACCTGGGTTCAATCCTCAGCATCCCATATGGTCCCTGATCACTGCCAGGAGTAATCCCTAAGTGCAGAGCCAGGAATAACCCCTGAGCATCACTGGATATGACCCAGAAAGCAAAAAGAAAAAAAATGTAATTAAAAAAAAGTATTAGAATGTGTATCTTCTATTTAGTCTGCAAAGAAAACTGATTAACTTTTGCAAAGATGGGCATTGCTTCCAAAGAACAATACCATATCTGCATAACAGTCGTAATAGCAGAGGAAACTACAACTGGGATATCTCAAAAGAGCAAATGCTGCATCAATGCCATTTTGCACCTGACCTACACGTTTTCATGAGGTAATCTTTTGTCTGCAATAGATATAGAAGAATTTTTTTATTTTCCTAAATTTTAAACTAGTTAAAAATTTAATAAACTGAATTTAGAACTAAAACCAAAGATATATCACAAAATATGAATTATTACATTTTATATTATAACTCAATATAATATAAAATGATAGTTTTGGGATTATCATAGTTCCAACAATCATCATTTTCTGAAGTCAAAGTACTTTCACAATTCTTAAATTTATTCCATTTCTTTTGGTCTTCTCCAGTTAAACTGTTTGCGTATGCTCTTTTTTTGTATAGACACATACACAAACACATATACAACTTATAAATCAATCGGTGTGTAGTTTTGAGAACAATCACTCAAAAAAGTTTACTGACATGATATATCATTTTAAAATTTAGAACACTACTTTTTAGGAGATTCCCTTTTATTTCCTTATTCTAGTCCTTTAAATGAAACTCCTCAGACTTTAATAAACAAGTGAAACACAGAGATAGGCATAAGATCTTTCTTTTAACATGTGAAAGTATAATCAGAATCCAGTAGATGAGTATCAATCTTCAGCATGTGATCTACGTCAGAGCAGTAGTTAAGTATTATGGTGCTAACACATTTAAGTAAAAATGTGTTCACAACTGGCTTCATCTCACATAAGAAAACATGGCCTTTGAATCTATTCATTAGTGATAAATATTTCTTTGCTTTTTTCTATGGGCTCTATACTAAGTGCTGGAGTAACAGAGTTACTTTAAAAAATCATTCACTTTAGGAAGAAGCAGACATCACTCATCTCCCATTGCCCTGTGGCTGGGGACAATTGCAAGCACGGGAACTTAGAAATAAGGAAACCATGTAGCCACTCTATGAAATAGTTATACAAATTGCATTTGCAATGTGTCTTTAAATTGCAGGGAACAGAAGTGCACCTGTGATTTTAAAATATTCTGAACAGTGTCCTCTGGATATGCTCCACCTTCAGCTACAAACATTCTGCAGGCAAATGCTATTCCAGTCACTCTATTTCCTTCCTCAGCCCTTCTGTTCGATCTGCCCACACGTTTCACGGAACTACCAGAAACCACCAGGCAGGCAGCTGCCACGGAGCACCAGCAAAGATGATGATTTTAACTTCTTGGGATATATTTTCCAAATGTCAGAAAATGCAGAATCAAAGAAAATTAACCATTCTGGCAATCACATAGTACAGTCAAGAGGGCAAATTTGATTCTGCCCCCAGTTAGAGGAAAGGGCAACTGTTCCAAGACCTGTTCTGTGTTCTCACAATTTAGAAACATTTTCCTTGAAAATAAGCTACAAAGACCTTTAATACAGTTCCAAAATGTCCAAACAATTAGGAAAGCAGAATTACCATTATACAGTATGGTCATTGACCACAGTAAAGAGACCTCTATAATTTCTGTGTTCTCTCTCTGTGTCTTGTGTTCACCTTCCACAAACATTCATGTCTTAGCCTGGGAAATGGGCACTGGTGGAGGGATGGATGCTGGAACACTGTATGACCGAACCCCCAAACATGGACATCTTCATAATTATATATCTCACTGTGGTATGATAAAATATTAACTAAAAAAAGCAATAGGCTGCATTAAGGATAGATATATATGTAGAGAAATCATAGAATAATGCACCAACTGAAGTCTTTCTCTTAGACCCCATAGATTTGGAATCAATGTGATTGATTGTGACCTACACTGGAGGTAACCTACACTGCTGGGAAAACCTTGAAACTCAAGTTGGGAGTTAAGTGAATAGCACTTGACTTGCAAATCTAGGCATTTTGAGAGTTTTAAATATAGCTTATAGCACATTTTTGACCCTAGTCCTTAAATTCCCTGTGATACTAAGATGCTCCCACCCAAATTAAAAACTGATTTCACAATTTAAATTGACAACATTGTCTGGGGATAAAGATTGAAAATGTTGAGAATATTTCCCTTATCTTCCTCTTCCCTGCAAAGACTATGCTAAGAAAAGTTGTACTCTAATCAATTTTTTGTTTGGATTTACAGAAACAATGGAGAATATCTTCGTGAATGAACCCAGGAGGGAATGTGTTGATCAATCTGGCAATCATCACCCTTAACCTGCTCATTCTTAAGAAAGGTGATTCCTCGATCTTTTCTATAAAAACTGCTTCTTGTGGTCTTGAAGACAGATGGTAACTTTGAGGACACAAGTCTGCCATCTCCAAACCTGCTGGTTTGTGACTATTGAATCTCTTTTTCTACTTGTCACCTTGCCTTTTTGATCACTTGGCCCCTGGGGTGTCAGTGGAGAGAGAGGACCTTCACAGTTGTGGTGCCAACCATCTCCTTAGCTTAACAAAGCAAGTAAGGAAATGGAGTCCTGGACAAGCCAAAGTCAAACCAGCTCTGTCATTTACTAGATTAGGTAATTTCTTTAACCACTCTTAGCATTGGTTTTACACATCTGAAAATATACATAAATAACAATATCAATTTCAAATATCTTGGGAGAAGTAAATTATATTGTGCATGCAAGAGTGTAGTACTCCAGAACATAAAAAGGTACTCAATAATCTCAGCTATTAGTAATTACTTGAATGACTCACCAACTAATAGCCCATTCAACTTTGATGTACTCAGTGAGTATCACCTTGCATCTTTCCTTTCAGGAAAGGGAAGCAAAGAAAGGAGAGTACACTGTGACTTGACTATCTATCAAAGACACACCCTTTATGCCCAACTGCACATTCCTCAATGATTTAAAATTACTATCTTCTGCTTCAGAAAACAGTTATTTAAAAAAAAGTTAGCTTCATGAATTAGAAATGGACTGGGTCTGGTGCATTAAGCATAATGGATTTTGACACTAATGTAGGAATTAGTCTTAACATGAGTTAGGTATTGTCAACATGTTGATGTTTTGACACAATTGGCAAAAACATTATCAATGTTTTGTAGACCAAAACATTATCAAACGTGCTCATGAACATAGATAGCAACTAACCAGGCACACACTCTTATGGATCAAAGCACTGGTACATATCTTAGTCAACTTCAAAGAGTACCTCTTCAAGGCAACACTGTTCAGCATTTATCAACACTGCCTGGCAGCATAAAGTATCACCAGATATCCTTCTCCCTGAAATATCTCCCGTAAAATAATGCAACTCTGACACAATGGGATGTATTCAGACCCTAAGTTGCCATCTCTGCAGACGTATTGGCTGTTCTCCATGGACTATGATGGCTCTGTGTGAGACCAAAGAGATAATTTCAATAGCATCATCGGTCGTTTGGCTAGTTGTTATCAGCATTGTTCAGAGAGTCATGAGGGTGGGAGGTGATCCAGGAGAGGCTTCAAAGCCTTTGCTAGTAACATAAAGACCACATCTGCTGCCTGACCACTGGCCATAGCCCATGATCACAGCCAAGATGAATTCTATTTTCACTAGATTTTATTTACTCTCCTCGTGGTGGCAAATCTAACCATATTAACTGTGGAAGGGTTCATTTTATACACATTTATTTCCAAGGTTTGTGTCAAGGTTACATTTTCCTTTGGAATTGCCTCCTACAGGGACACCGAGTACTCACATT